>OY811987.1:0-352500 GCA_963681505.1 Eunapius fragilis | reverse complement strand
GGGGGTGGTGTGGCTTACGTAGGAATGTGCAGGGACTTAGCGCGGCATACTAATTTCGTTAGCTGCGTGCTCTCCACTGAGTAGGAAGCCAGCTGCTTCGACCATCTTTCCGAATAAATTGGAAGTTGGCAGCGTCCTACGTTTGGCTAGCATAATAGTTGTACACTTAAATTATCCAATTGCACATTTCAACCTAAATGCTTACCGCTAGATGCGGACGTATTCCCCAGGCCGCTCCTTGCTCTCTTCATACCGCTAGATGCGGACGTATTCCCCAGGCCGCTCCTTGCTCTCTTCATTCCCCTTGCACTCATCTTGGCATTATTGCAAATATCAATTTCCCGCGTCCACGTCCTATTTAAAGTGCTCTTTCAATCATGTTGTTGCCACTATATAATGACCAGTAAAAAACCACAGCTAAGCAAGAAGGGCATATTTACATGCAACAAGTGTGGTCTTTCCACACCGTTCTACTATTTTGGACGTAACTGGCCATTTTCAACGTCTCTCGTGTAAGTTTCTAAGGTATAGAATTACTGCGTGACTAAACGAATTGCATATTTCATCAGTGCTGCAAGTACTTTCTTAAAGAAGCACTTAGGCTCATTGGATACATAGTGTGTACGTCTAACGGATGTAGAACTTGAATCCTATTATACCGTACAATGGGGAGCTGTAGTTATGTTGACATTCTTGCTGCGAGCTAAATAATAATTATCTCTTTAGCTTTGAAGCGATTGCTGTGTTTTCATACATCGTGATCTGCTCATGGCCTTCACGTCCTGGGTGTATAATTAATACAATTCTTCTGCAACATTTCCTGTAGTAGAGAATTCTTCAGGATACAGAGACCTCTGTTGTGTCTGTCTACTCAGCTTTTCAGTCTCTCTCTCTCTCTCTCTCTCTCTCTCTCTCTCTCTCTCTCTCTCTCTCTCTCTCTCTCTCTCTCTCTCTCTCTCTCCCTCTCCCTCTCCCTCTGCTCCCTTTCCCTCCCCTCTCCTCCCTCTCCCTCTCCCTCTCCTCTCCCTCCTTCCCTCTCCTCCCCTCTCCCTCCTTCCCTCTCCTCCCCTCTTCTCTCTCCCTCTCCCTCTCCCTCTCCCTCTCCCTCTCCCTCTCCCCCTCCCACTCCTCTCCCTCTCCTCCCCTTTCCCTCCCTCCCCTCCCCTCTCCCTCTCCTCCCCTCTCCCTCTCCTCCCTCCCCTCTCCCTCTCCCTCTCCTCCCCTCCCCTCTCCCTCTTCTCCCTCTCCCTCTCCCTCTCCCTCTCCCTCTCCTCCCCTCCCCCTCTCCCTCTCCCTCTCCCTCTCCCTCTCCCTCTCCCTCTCCCTCTCCCTCCTTCCCTCTCCCACTCCCTCTCCTCCCCTCTCCCTCCCCTCCCCTCCCCTCTCCCTCTTCTCCCTCTCCTTCTCCTTCTCCCTCTCCCTCTCCTCTCCTCTCCTCTCCTCTCCTCTCCCTCTCCCTCCCCTCCCCCTCTCCCTCTCCCTCTCGCTCTCCCTCTCCCTCTCCCTCTCCCTCCCCTCCCCTCTCCCTCCCCTCTCCTCTCTTCTCCCTCTCCTCTCCTCTCCCTCTCTTGCCTTTCCATCATCTATAGTACTTTGGAAGACACCTACATCACAAGAGATCCCTTCTCCTCTGACCCCACCCCACTGATCCTCGGATCACACTGTAGCCACTGTACTGCCCCAGTGTGTGTTTCACAAGTAGGTACAAACTCTCCAGTGAACACCATGTTATGGATGATTGCTATGCTTCCAGTCCTGCAGTATTTTTTACACAAAGAGGTTTTGTATTGACTGTGTGAAGCAGAGCTTGGAGGAGTTCCCAGCTGAGATTCAGCAGGTAACTGTGTTTGCATTTGGGGCTTCTCTCATCACTTCAACCTCACAGGAGGTACTGAAAGTGAAGGTAAAACCAAAGGATCCAGAGAGAAGTGACTTGCACCACACAACACAGTAATCAAGAAGTCATATTGGTCTCAACAGTCAGGAGGCTCCTTGCTGCCTGGCAATGGTTACCAAGGCTGCAGCTGAAGGAGGAGGGAGAGGGTTTGGTGCTCCATGCTGCTGTGTAGCTATGTGGTTTGGCCTCTCTTCTGTACTAGTCACCTCTTGGTATCCATGGAAACCAGACCTCCCACCACATGGACTAGACCATGATGGTCCTACTGGCAATCCTTCACTTCCCGCCAATCCCCCACTTCCCGCCAATCGTCCACTTCCTGCCAATCCTTCACTTCCCGTCAATCCTCCACTTCCCGCCAATCCTCCACTTCCCGTCAATCCTCCACTTCCCGTCAATCCTCCACTTCCCGCCAATCGTCCACTTCCCACTAATCCTCCACTTCCCGCCAATCCTCCACTTCCCGCCAATCCTCCACTTCCCGCCAATCTTCCACTTCCCACCAATCCTCCACTTCCCGCCAATCCTCCACTTCCCACCAATCCTCCACTTCCCGCCAATCCTCCACTTCCCGCCAATCCTCCACTTCCCACCAATCCTCCACTTCCCACCAATTCTCCACTTCCCGCCAATCCTCCACTTCCCGCCAATCCTCCACTTCCCGCCAATCCTCCACTTCCCGCCAATCCTCCACTTCCCGCCAATCCTCCACTTCCCGCCAATCACCTCAAGCAGCAGACAATCCTGGAGCAGCTGCAGTCATTGGCATACCGTGGTGACCTGGTTGGCATTAGCCACCTGCTGCAAGGCCACGGGCATGTTGCCATGGCTACCAGCGGTTCCATAACAGCTATTCACCACGCCCTCCGTGGGCGCTTTGATTCCCTGCAGCGGCAGTCATCAGAGGTCAGAGGTCGTCATGAGGACGTGATAGCGTACCTGGTAGGGGAGGGAGGACTTAATGCCTCACAGGGGTGCCCAGTCTACTATGCTGTCAACTTCAGGAACTTGGTTGCCCTTGACCTGCTATTGAAGGCATCAGATATGAAAAGGTAGGCTTGTGATGAGGATGCGCCCCCAATGCCTGTTTTCATGACTTGCAGGGGGGGGGGGGGGGGATTAACGTAAATGAGTGAGGTATGGTTGTTTCTTGTGTGCCTTTGTGGGTTCAGTTGATGGATGGGAGGTACATCAGGTACTTGTAATGTTGAGTGACTGGCAAAGATAAGCTAATGGGTGGGGCTTAGGGCAAAGATAAGCTAATGGGTGGGGCTTAGGGCAAAGATAAGCTAATGGGTGGGGCTTAGGGCAAAGATAAGCTAATGGGTGGGGCTTAGGGCAAAGATAAGCTAATGGGTGGGGCTTAGGGCAAAGATAAGCTAATGGGTGGGGCTTAGGGCAAATTTTGTCCTGTTCTTAATAGGCTGTGCAGAGGACTAGGAATGGATGGTGGTACTGGTTTTGTCTTGATCTCATGGGCAGTCAAAATTATAAGTGTGTGTGTGTGTTTGTGTGTGCATGTGTGTGTGTGTGGGATGGATGTGTGTGTGTGTGTGAGTGGGGCAGGTGTGTGCTACAGGCCTGAAACAAGGACACCTTGATAAACAGGGCACTGTCTCCAGGTCTCCAGGTCTCGAGCAGCTTACTTTGAAGTGTAGTACTTTACACCCCCTGGCTTGCGGACAACCTCGATATTCCGGAATCAGGACGTTCCCCTAGTGCGCTTATATGCTGTTACACAATACAAAAACGCCACCGAAAAGCAGACATGCAATTACGTCATAACACCAAAAATAACAGACATCAATGATGTATTGCATAGTTATGCAACAAAAAAAAAAAAAGTCTGGATTAGGGGAGGGTTATTTCACTCATCACTTTCTTTTACGTTCGACTTGTTACCATTAAAAGATCCAACCGCTGAAAGGACACCAGGGTTCCTGATAGAAGGGTTCCGCTGCATTGTATATGTATGATGGTATTTGTACAGTTACTATGTGTAAGTATAATGTATGTATGTGTGTATCATGGGACAGCCTCCACGAAAATATAATGTATAAAAGGATATTAAATGTTCTTTGTTAGAATCAATGTAGTTGACTTCCTTTTTTCAATATGGTAGGATTTCCCCTCACATCCTCTATGCGGAACATACCAAGAACATTACCCCTAGACATTACCCCTAGGGGGTTCAAAACTTACATGTTTAGAGTGCAAATTGCTTCAAAATAGGTATGTACATAGAGAAGTCCTGTCTCTGATTTGTCCTATATGTTAATTTTTACTTCATTACAAAGATATAACAGACAGCAATAGGAATTTTGAAGCGATTTGCACTCCTGCAGAAAATTATTTAAGATTTGAACCCCAGGAGGTAATGCTCTTGGTACGTCCACATGGGGGATGTGTGTATTATAAATTCGGTGTGGTATGATGTATTGAAAACAGGAGATCAATAGTGTTAACCATTCAGAAGTTATAGTGAGAGCATTTTATAGATATAATTATGTTGTGAACTGTCAATATTAAATACTCCATCAGAGGCAGTTTTAATTTAGAGTGAGCCTGATGTAGCCTGTTGGTTAGGATATGGATTGGATGCGGTGAGGATGAGGTGAGGTGAGGATGAGATGGGGATGAGGTGAGGATGAGATGAGGATGAGGTGAGGATGAGATGGGGATGAGGTGGAGGATGAGGTGGGGATGAGGTGAGGATGAGGTGAGGATGAGATGGGGATGAGGTAAGGATGAGATGGGGATGAGGTGAGGACGAGGTGAGGATGAGATGGGGATGAGGTGAGGATGAGATGGGGATGAGGTGAGGACAAGGTGAGGATGAGATGGGGATGAGGTGAGGTGAGGATGAGATGGGGATGAGGTGAGGATGAGATGGGGATGAGGTGAGGATGAGAGGGGATGAGGTGGAGGATGAGGTGGAAGTGTTTGTTTTTTGGCTTACATAGCAAGTGTGCATAGCCATTTAAAGCTCTGTACAGTCCCTAAGGTTACAGACTCCTAAGGTTACATACTCCTAAGGTTACAGACTCCTAAGGTTACAGACTCCTAAGGTTACAAGACTCCTAAGGTTACAGACTCCTAAGGTTACAAGACTCCTAAGGTTACATACTCCTAAGGTTACAGACCCTAAGGTTACATACTCCTAAGGTTACATACTCCTAAGGTTACAAGACTCCTAAGGTTACAGACTCCTAAGGTTACAGTCCCTAAGGTTACATACTCCTAAGGTTACATACTCCTAAGGTTACAGACTCCTAAGGTTACAGTCCCTAAGGTTACATACTCCTAAGGTTACAGACTCCTAAGGTTACAGACTCCTAAGGTTACAAGACTCCTAAGATTACATACTCCTAAGGTTACAGACTCCTAAGGTTACAGTCCCTAAGGTTACAAGACTCCTAAGGTTACATACTCCTAAGGTTACAGACTTCTAAGGTTACAGACTCCTAAGGTTACAGACTCCTAAGGTTACATACTCCTAAGGTTACAGACTCCTAAGGTTACATACTCCTAAGGTTACATACTCCTAAGGTTACATACTCCTAAGGTTACATACTCCTAAGGTTACATACTCCTAAGGTTACATACTCCTAAGGTTACATACTCCTAAGGTTACAGGCCCTAAGGTTACAGACTCCTTAGGTTACAGACTCCTAAGATTACAAGACTCCTAAGGTTACAGACTCCTAAGGTTACAGTCCCTAAGGTTACATACTCCTAAGGTTACATACTCCTAAGGTTACAGACCCTAAGGTTACAGACTCCTTGTATTATACTATCCACTAAACTAACACACACTTTGGTTCTTCCTTTCACCCCTGGTCCAGCTCTGTGCACTGCCTAACCACCCAAGACACCAGTGGAGCCACAGCGCTCCACGTTGCTGCAGAGAGCAAAGCTTCAGGGTTCGCCAGGTTCTTTGCCAAATTAGGTAACAGGGACCCAGGCAACGAGCTCTGTGACCTCTTGGGGGTGCGACCATTAAAGGTTAGTTGATTATTTAAAATGTTTAACCAATTAGCACCATTGCTGTGGCATGGTGAAGGGTGCCAGATATCCAGGAATCACACTCCAGCAGTTGAACTCAGCGCTCCCCCCAAGAGACCTTGCGATGATACTGCTTCACATCCGGGGAGCACATGACCTGACAGAGGTGAGGGACAGGAGGGGGAACTCCCTCCTTCATGCAGCCGCATACGGGGGCCGACCAGATGCTGTGAGGCTTCTGCTGGAGGAGGGGATTCCCCCCGATGTCACCAACCACTTGGGAATGACGCCCCTTCACTATGCCTATGCTGGGCATTTCTGTGAGGTGGCAGCAGTGCTGAAGGGGGCTGGAGCTGATCCTTATCTGACGGACACAGCCCGTAGGACCCCCCTAGATATGACGGGTGCTTCTGTGTGCAACAAAGGAGTAAAGAAGGGATTGCACTCTCCTCCTCCTCCTCCTCCCCCTCCTGAGGTTGATCCTGCGTCCTCAGCTGCGTGGAACAGGTACGTGGAGAGTGGGTGGTACAGTGGCATCATGAGAAGAGGGCTGGGGAGGAGTTGTGACCTTGCTGTAAGAAACTCTTCTATGAGCACTGGAGAGTTTTTGACCCAGTACTTGGGTACCTACACACCTGTACTGATACAAGGCCTGACTCAGAGCTGGCTGGCTTGGGATCACTGGTCTTATCATGAGCTGCTAAAAAGGCAAGTTTATTATTGACATGGCTTGCAGGGGGGGGGGGGGGGGGGGTGGCTAAATTGGTTATTATCACACAACATTTTAATGTTTAATGTTCCAATATCCAAAGAACTGATCAAATAGCCACCTCATAGCCAGGGAAACCAATCCTTTTCTCCCAGTTTGTAATAATCTCCATTACAGTAATTCATTTGTACATTCTGTTCTCTCTCACCCACCTTCACCTCACCCTCCTCTCACCCTCACCTCACCCTCACCTTACCCTCATACCTAACCATACCCCATCTTAAAGGTACGGTTCACTGTTATTCACTGTCAGTGACATGCCATATGCAGAGTTATACCAAGGCCATGGTGCCAGAACTCGTAAGACAACCTTGTTGGACTTTGTGACACACATCAGACATGAGCAGGAGTACCCAGACTACCTGTTTGATGGGCAGGTGCTCCATCGCGACCCAGCGCTGGCAACTGATGCTCCTCCACCATCACTCATTGCAAACTTCAGCATTACACTGAGGCAGTTGATAATAGGCCCCAAAAGCTCAGGCTCGCCCCCACACTTCCACAACCACGCCCTCAATGCCCTTGTTTACGGCGTGAAGAGATGGTTCATGTGGCCACCTAAGGATGCACACTTCATGTTTGGACATGTTGGTACCTGGGCCAGTAACAAGACTGGGGGATACTTGGAGTGTGTGCAAATGCCAGGAGATGCTGTCTATGTGCCACAGAACTGGGGACATGCTGTTCTAAATGAAGCACCCTCCATTGCGGTTGCATATGAATTCAATGTGTAATGTGCACACAACTGTACAGAGGGTCTGGTGTAGGGGTAGGTGTGATGGAGTGGTGCAGGGGTAAGTGTGATGGTGGAGTGGTGATGCTTGTCAGTCTTCACGTATCTGACATGTTGGTAGTGAACTTTTCAGTTTGTTGAGGGCATCTGCTCTATGCTGGATACCAGGTGTCTCAGCCAAGTTCAACGTCTCCAGTGACCTAGTGGTGGGTGTGGTGAGGGAGAACCACGGAAAGGAGGGGCACCATCTTGTATCATGGCTTACCTCAGGCAGTAAAGCGAGGTTAGCCCCCTCTCCGTTATGCTGGGAATGCAGCTGAGATCGAGGTGATTCAGCGACTCCTTCACGTGCGCGAGGTGAACAAGCCCGCCATCTCCAAGGTACTTGCAACCGGAAAGATTCAGCACCTGGAGCTTGCGAAGGCCAGCTGGGCACGAGGCGGATATTTTAATAGCCCCCGCCCCCCCCTCCCCCAAATAAAATCTCACCTAAATGCTCTAATCCGTTATCTGTCACAGAGATGTCTGCAGCATCAATGGCCTGTAATTTCATTTCCTCTCTGGAGCCCGAAGGCAGTCGGTTGTAGTCTGTGCTCCATGTTTCTAATGAAGAGAACTTAACGGACCCTCCTAGCCTCAATATCCATTCGGCAGCTGCTCTGTCTGGCCCAACCTCCTTCACCCTACTCTCATCAATTCTGCAGAGAGAGCAGAGAAAGGGAGAGATATTATACAACGTCCGTTAGTTTGTTCGCAATAAGGCAAACATGTATCGCTATAATACATCTTACATCTCGGTTAAAACTGAACTAACGCCAGCAGAACGTCGCTGGAAAATGCATAGCGCTCTCACCTGTTGAAGACAAAATTTATCCACTGGAAAAAACTGCGTTTCTGGAACACATTAACACCAATCCTGTTCAAACGAGCCATTCAAATGCTAATGAACTGAGACTACACAATTGGGCCGGCCAACCGACTAAATTAGGCGGCCAAAATAGTCTATGGCACTTTCATGTACCGTACTATTCAATCGGGTTGGGGTTTAATGCGTGCAAATATACAGGCCTAAATAAATTTTGCAAGTTCACAAAAGTCATCTAAATGACATCAGAAGAATTCTATCACATCTAAAAGGCCCTATGCTAATGATGTCGACCTCGCTACCGCTTATAGTCCAGTCCTGACTCCTTCCTGGAAACAACATCGACGCTTTATACATGATCGTTTTCATACTTCGGCATGCTCCGTTAATGTTTAGATAACATAAATGTAAACACGGCCTGGTGCTTTAGTTAGAATTTTCGGAAAATGGAGGTTTCATCGGAAGTATTGAAAGGGTTGCAGTTGGTAGGCTCTGCCGCAGTCAGCGACGCAGTGTTTAAGAAGATGGTGCAACGCTCGCTCCAAGATGCACTTGGAGCAGAAAGCAACGAAAAGCTTCCAGGTATATTAATGGCCGCTCCTTGACAGTTATGCCCTGTACCCCCCCACCTTCAGATGACCCTGCACTTGCTAACCTGGACCAGGGGATCGCCAAGGAGTGCCATGCGGCTTTGATGACATTCGTGCTAGAGGCGGCGCGAACAGACGCAGACACGACGGGCATCAGGTAACGTTTGTGGCCTTCCCGTATGTCTGCATCCGCTATCCATCCTCACATCGCAGCACTGTCCTGGAGGAGTGTAGGTTTGCACCCGAGCGGATAGAGGCGCTGTCGTCGACTTATACAGTAAGCAGCCTATGCATAGTTCCACAGAAGCTATGACCTCCCCACTGTTTTGTTCGGCAGAGACACAAACCAAACCTCAGGGCGGCCCTTGGCAGGTACGTTACGTGCGGATCCTCCATTACTGCCCGCCTTACCTCCTCCCTCCCCCGCCCAATACCAGAGTTGGCACCCAGTTTCCTCACATAGTAAACGTTGACTGGAGGCTGGACTATTACATTAAGGTAAAAGGAGGCGGAGCGTACTAATATGCCTTTTTTTTAAATCTTCCGTATATCAACGGACTTTTCGTCCCTCACCTTCTAGAATAACCACCTGGAGAGGGTTAATAAGCCAGTGTACCTGATAGACCTGCAAACTGAGGTAAGTGGTCCCCACCAAGGCGTTGTGTCTTTAATCCTCTGCTAACACAGCAAAGTGACTCTACAGACCTGCGCCATCTTGTATTCTCTTGCACACAAGAGCAGCTCCAGGTGAGCACAGTAACAACAGTACCATGGCACCATGGTAACGTGCAATGCAGTACCATGAACACACAAACACACACACACACAAAGCCATTCTACGTGCATATACACTTGTGTCTACATCTGACTGTACAGGATCTCATATCGAAGTTAAAGGATGCCACTAAAAGCCTAGAAAAATTCAGCCAAAAATGATATTGAGATGTTCTGTGTTAGTGTGACACACTTATAGTCAAGAGTTTGTGTGTGTGTGTGTGTGTGTGTGTATATATATATACATATATATACTGATTTGCAGTAAGTGTCATGTTGTGGAGATGGCACTAGTGTGTGGTTGGAGCAACCAGAATGAGGACAGCTGAAGGTACCAAACCTGCACACACAGACCAACAAAGATTACACAAAGTGTGGGAGGGGGTGGGGCTAGTAGCTAGCAAGCTCCACCTACCTAGTTCCTTCAGGGTCTTCCTCATGTCTGCAGCTGTGTACACGTTCCTGGGGAAGCTGGTCATTAAGGAGTAAGGTGCACCTGTATCTGTACGGCTTGCAGCTATGTGTCTGTTCACGTCTTGCAAAGTGTCTGTGACCTGAAAAGTGTGCACCAAAGTCTTCCCATCAAACAGACGAACCTAAGAGAGAGATGTGTATGGGACGTGATATTAGCTAGTATACACACACACACACACACCTGCAGTCTGGTGGTGGTGTAGTCCTTGTTCACAGGGGGGCTGGCCACAGCTGCTCCAGCCGCTTTAGTCTGCTCTGCTTCAGCCTTCTCTTTGGCAAGCTTGTCTGCCTTGTCACGTGCTATCTGTTCCTTCACCTTCTCCCTGCAAGGGGACACACACCTCATGCCATGAAAGATGTACGTGGGGGGCACATACACCTCATGCCATGAAAGGTGTACGTGGGGGCACACACACCTCATGCCATGAAAGGTGTACGTGGGGGGCACACAACTCATGCCATGAAAGGTGTACGTGGGGGGCACACACACACCTTGCTAGCTTCTCCTCCATCTTCTCTCTCTTCTTTTCTTCTGCAAGCTTCTTGGCCTCTTGAAGCTCCATCCTGGTTAATTATACCCACAGAACATTAATAACCCCCCAGAGAATGTCTACTACCATCCAAGGGCATCCCCTAAAATTGAAAATGTAGATTCAGTGGAAACTAATATTACTTCTCCTTAACGTGTAACTTGCAAACACTAGGGGGAGCGTACAGCGTTTCCATGTTACCCCCTAGCTGGAGAGAGGCCCCCCCATACCCCCTAGCTGGAGAGGGTGAGGGTCCCCCATACCCCCTAGCTGGAGAGAGGGTGAAGGCCCCCCCCATACCCCCTAGCTGGAGAGGGATGAGGGCCCCCCATACCTATTACCCCCTAGCTGGAGAGGGATGAGGGCCCCCCATACCCCCTAGCTGGAGAGAGGATGAGGGCCCCCCATACCCCCTAGCTGGAGAGGGATGAGGGCCCCATACCCCGGGGATGAGGGCCCCCCGTACCCCTTAGCTGGAGAGAGAAAGACTGGTCTTATTTATCTACACACACATACACATACACACACACACACATACACACACACACAGACACACACACACGCAGTAGTTCATAAAGATTCCATGTCTCTACTTGTTGCATTATATGACCAAATGAATAACTGACCTGTGTCTTATATCTGTGATCTCTTTCCCTGTCTTTCTACGTGCCTTCTCTCTTTGCAGGGCATCCTAGCAAAGATAAACCTGTCATCAAAGGGTTAACTGTAACAAACCACACCTCCTTCTCCTTTTCTTGTCTCTCAAGCCTTTTCTGCTTCAACCTTTCCTCCACCCTGCACACAATGCCAAATGAAAGATGAGAGAGAAGGAAGACATCCATGGATAACCTTTTCAGTTGTGCTGCCTTCTCTTCATCTGTGAGTGGCTTAACTGCTTCTGTTGACTCCGAGAACTTCTGGTGCCCAGTCTTTGTTGCATGAACCTGCAGGAGGAGCCAGTTAGTTGCCGTACTAAGAGTGCCCCGCATACCTCCGCTTCCGTTTCGGATTTGAACTGCTTGCCGCACCTTGAGAAAAGGAGTGGAAGTATGCGACAGTGTGCGGTACGTAGCACGATAACGATATACTCACTCGTCACACTTCAGTGACAGCGCCTGTTGTGGCTCCGTTCCCCCCTCGCTGATTTTCTGTGTATCTGTGTCCGCTATGTTTATTACGGAACACTCGTTGATGGATTCCATGGTCTGGCTCGAGCAAGCTCCTTGCGTGGGAGGCTCGTCCATCTCCGGATCATTCTCGTGAGCTATCAACCTTTAGATACGTGTACGTAACGTGTGACATGGAGATAAAAGGGAGAACGCCTGCGTACCATTCCATTGCAGCCTCTACTCCCTGGTTACCAGTGCTGGCCAGGGCCCTTTCACTTTGTTTTGCACGCAACAACAACAACGTGTAAGCAGCTGCTCAAGTTATACTGTACACGTGGCAACTTACGCCCGGCTCTTCGGGAAACCCATCTGAACTATGAAGTCGAGTGGAGTGGACATTTATCGTGATACTAATTATACTAGTTAATTAATAATGAGGCCAATTTTAAGGTCATGTATTCAATACTAGGTCCATGGTTCCAAATAAGCTGAGCTAACGTTTTATAATACTTGACAAAAACATGCAGTTCGTGCATCTGTTGCTCTGTGTGGCGGCCATCAGCGAAGGCGCCCTCACTGTTCCGGAGCAAGTCATGATAGCGGCTACCGGTAAGTTGGACAGCATCCTATATGTTTCCTGTAAAGTCACATTCACATTTCTATAGAGCAGTACTCCGAAATGGTTATCAGCTGGGTCACTTTTGACTCCACTCCGTCATCACAAGTAATGTATGGCTTCAGCGGAGAACAACTGTCGAACGTGGCCTATGGAAGCGAAACGGAGTTTATCCACAAGGAAGGGAAATATCCCGTCACCCGGTTCATCCACCGCGTGAACCTTACGAGTCTCCTGCCCTTGGTGAAATACGGTAGGGACCAAAACCAGCTGCCCTAACCACAATACTGTGGTGAAATACTGTTGTTATGTAGTTGTCACACTTGAACAGCGATTGTTTCGAAGGTCAATACAAGCAAGGCTTGCTTGTAAAAACAGTGATGCACTTTATAACCCGCCTACTAAAAATTGGTTACATGCATTTGTATCCCATCTTCCATGAGTGAATTCACACTGTAATGACATTGGTGTGTATGTATAATGTTATGTGTGTGTGTGTGTGTGTGTGTGTGTGCACTGTTAGATTACATATGTGGTTCGCCGTCCAATTGGAGCAAGCTTTTCACCATGCGTACCTTTGGTGATGTCACCTCCTCACCCACATTGGCTGTGTATGGAGACCTGGGGTACAAGAACGGTCAGTCCATACCTTGGCTCAAATCAGAGGCCATCAATGGCACAATCGATGGAGTGTTGCACTGTGGGGACATTGCCTATAACCTTTTCAATGTAAGCGCTTTTGGGGGGAGAGGGGGATGTTTGCAGGACTTACCTTCTCCTCCCTTCCCCTCTCCTCCCTTCCCCCCTCCTCCCCTCTCCTCCTCCCCTCCCTCCTCCTCTCACTCACACAGGATGGGGGTAGGAATGGCGATGACTTCATCAATGCCATAGAGGACATATCATCACGTGTGCCTTACATGGTAGCCCCTGGTAACCATGAATGGCTTCAGTAAGTGGTCGCATGAAGGTGGTTATTAATATCCTTTTTGAATTAGCCAGTTGAAACTTTAATAATTATGTTACTATAACTTTAATAATTATGTTCATATCGGGACAGTTTCCACAAATTATATCTTGTAAAAATTGTATGTTACATAAATCTGTATATTTTTGCAACCTTATAACACTATCCTTTCAAATCTCATACATCTGTTCCTATTACCATTTTTCTCTGCCCACACTGATTTTGGTGGTGTAGATATTTTTGATGCTGTGAGTACAAAGTTCACCACCCCTGTCCAATTAGGTTCCATTTTATTTAACTGCACAGATAGTTGGCTTGAATGTTATCTATTACGATGATATAGCTGTATAAAGTAAGTGAACATTTTCCCCACTTGAATGATGTGCCCACCCCCAGTACATTGTGGTTTGCTTAAATCAAGTGCGAAAGCTTGCACTCAATTTGCACAGCAATAATTTACGTAACGGATAAATTTCAAGCCAATGACCTGGACTATCAAATAGCTACAGGACTCCTCTATAAATGACCTGGACTATCAAATAGCTACAGGACTCCTCCTGGACTATCAAATAGCTGGTCATTTAGTTATAAGCACCTGCCTCCCATACACTGAATCAGGCATGGTTTGTTTAAATCATTGGCTTGAAATGAGCCAGAAACTATGCACACAATTTGCATAGCCATAACTTAGTGATGGGGGAAGTTGAAATGCCCCTTTGTATGATCCATAGAGAGAAAATGTAAGGGGGGAAAATAATTTTACCATTGTGAAATGGTGTGGTATGGTGTGTTGAAAATAGGACGTCGGTAGCTTTGATAATGGTGAATGGAACACAGAACATTTAAGCAATTTTTGTGGAAACTGTTCCATTTATTCAAGTGTACATTCAATGTACTTGTTGTGTGTGATTATTAGTATCCATTGTGATACTTTTCAGGACAAGCAGGATAAATATATATTTCCTGTCGGTTAAAAGAATTGAATACGCATAGAGGCTGGCACAAGTATTCGTATGAATACAAGTTGCTAATCTAGGCATGTCCTGCAAGCCCTCAGTGGTTGGTCATACCAGTTGGCCTGCATCAAGGTCAAGCCTGCTGTACATTTGTCACATGTGGTACTAGGGGTTTAGAGCAATCTCCCTCCTTAGAGCAATCCCTCCTTAGAGCAATCCCTCCTTAGAACAATCCCTCCTTAGAGCAATCCCTCCTTAGAGCAATCCCTCCTTAGAGCAATCCCTCCTTAGAGCAATCTCCCTCCTTAGAGCAAATCCCTCCTTAGAGCAAATCCCACCTTAGAGCAATCCCTCCTTAGAGCAATCTCCCTCCTTAGAGCAATCCCTCCTTAGAGCAATCCCTCCTTGGTAACAGGGGCAAGTTGCAAAGACATGACAGGTTATGCATGGCTTCTGCCCCCCAATCCCATAATGTGGTGATGCATGACCCAAAAGGAAGACTGGGGACCAGAGTTACTATTTATACTTACAATCTAATTAACGTATTAGTGAATAGAGCATAGTTAAAATTAATAACTAGAGCCAAATGAGAGTATCGCAAACACTAATTTTAATAAAGTTGCAAATCATTTTGTAATACCACAGCAACTTTTCAGACTACAGGAATCGTTTCAGCATGCCAGGCACCACCTTCAATGGCTACTACAGGTATATGATATTACTCTGTGCGCCCTGCTAAGGTGCTAATGCGACTGTTTGTTGGTCAGTTGGAATGTTGGCTCCGCCCACATCATCAGCCTTACAACGGAGGTGTACTTCTTCCTGTGGGATGGGCTTGACCTTGTCAAGCAGCAATATGATTGGCTGGTTCAAGACCTGCAGGTTGGAATAGGTCTATTTCACTAAGTCACATGTTCTCAGCCTCCTCTCTACCCTCCACACACCTCACTGTCCCTCCACACACCTCACTGTCCCTTCCACACACACACCTCACTGTCCCTCCACACACCTCACTGTCCCCTCCACACACCTCACTGTCCCCTCACTGTCCCTCCAAACACCTCACTGTCCCTTCCACACACACACCTCACTGTCCCTCCACACACCTCACTGTCCCTCCACACACCTCACTGTCCCTCCACACACCTCACTGTCCCTCCACACACCTCACTGTCCCTCACACACACCTCACTGTCCCTCCACATACCTCACTGTCCCTCCACATGCCTCACTGTCCCTCACACACACCTCACTGTCCCCTCCACACACCTCACTGTCCCTCCACACACCTCACCCACACATTGCAATAACCATATGTCCTACAGAAAGCCACTTCAAAGGAACAGCGGACCAAATACCCTTGGATCATAACAATGGCCCACCATCCTATGTACTGCTCTACCACAGACGAGGACGACTGTAACCACAGAGACAGTGTGGTAGGTGGTGGGTAGGATGTTGGGAGGTTGTGTGAAGTGTGCTCTGCACAGGTACGTGTTGGTTTGCCAGTGATACACAAATATGGATTGGAAAGTCTGTTCTATGAGTATGGTAAGAGATGTTTGGTAGGTTGCTATGTGTGTGTGTGGGTGTGTGTGGGTGTGTGTGTGGGTGTGCATTTTAACCATCATGTCTGTGTATTAGTCACAGGTAATGTGATGGCTTAGTCATGTGATGGCTACCCCACCTAGTCATGTGTTAGGGCGGTTTAAATGAGTGTGCTTTAATTCAGGTGTCGATGTGGCGCTGTGGGGCCATGAGCACATCTATGAGAGGTTGTGGCCAGTGTACGACTACAAGGTGATGAACGGTACCCACGGCAACCCGTACTACAACACCCTCACACCTGTGCACATCATCACAGGGGCAGCTGTACGTTCAGGAGTCTTGGTGATGATGACGGTGGTTTTAGGTACTTTCCTCCTCTCCGTTAGGGATGTAGGGAGGGGAGGGATGTGTTCATGGACCACCAGCCTGACTGGGCTGCCTTCATTACTCGCGACTATGGCTACTCCAAGATGACCATTCATAACGGTACCCACCTCAGCATTGACCAGATCAGTGTGTCGCAGGTAAGCACAGCAGCATGCAACACCACAATAGTGCGGTTTGACCTCACGTGACCTCACGTGACCTCACATTGCAGAATGGTACTGTGATCGACACAGTGACTCTGGTCAAGGACCCACCCATTTGATCATATGTGTACATCCATCCATGGTGCACAGTGTTTTGTGACAAAGTATATATGACAGAAGAGTTCAAGGCACGGAAGTTATTGCACACCTCCACACCTTCACATAACACACATGCACACACACATTCACATACACATGGATGAGGAGTCAGCAGTGACATAAGCTCCCTCCTCCTCCTCCTCCTCCCTGGACTACTGGAGGTGGTTGTTCATTCAAACGGATAGTGTTGTTGTTCCCTTTTCTCATTAGGGTGCCACCTCTTGTGGGCTGGGGAGGAGGGTGGGCTGGGTTAGTTATTAGTTCTGTCATGTGCATATCCCTTACGTCTTCCATAATCTTTGTGGTCAGTGCTGTGAATGCTTCTTTAACCCCTATGTCGTCCTTTGCGCTGGTCTCAAAGAAACCAATTTTGTGTTGCTTGGCCAGCTACCAGTGTGATAGTGAAAGATAATGGAAGTCCTGGTATGTTTAATAATGTGGACTGTGCAACCATGCAAGACGGGTGTGGGGGTGTGTGGGTGTGGGGGGAGGGGGAGGGTGAATGTCCAACCTTCTCTCCTCGCTCAGTGGTGACTTGTCTCTGGTCTGCCAAGTCTGTCTTGTTACCCACCAACAATAGCCCTACTCCGCCAATTGCATTCTAAAAAGGAGGAAATAATGGGTTGATTTATTGATTTAATTTAGTCACCACATTCGCCACAACCACCACCGTATCAACCACTCCCCCACTTCCTCACCATCCAGCTCCAATACTTAACCCACCTCCCTACCCTCCTCCCTCTCTACCACCTGCCCCCTCATCTTCCCATCTTCAAAAACCTCACCTCTTCAATATTTCGAAGCCATTTTGTGACATTGGTGAACGTTGCCTCCTGTGTGACGTCGTAGACAAGCATGATACCGTGGGCCCGTCTGTAGTACTGGGCTGTGAGGGTCTCAAAGCGTTCCTGCCCAGCTGTGTCCCTGGGCAGATGGGACGAGATGAACCAAACGTTGCTTGCCCCCCCCACAGTTAATCACGTGCTCAGCATACGCACCATATCTGCAGCTTGATCTTTTTATCCTGTACAGTAAATGTTTTCAGTTTGAAGTCGATACCTATCGACACACAAAGGAAAACAAATTGTTTGCAATACCGAACAGAGATTTTTTTTTTAAATTGTTTGCTAGCGAACCGCAAGAAATTAAATGTCCTGGAGCAAAAAAAGGGGGCGTGAGAACTAGCTCCTATTGGCACTGCTAGCACATGACGTGACGCACCCAAAACAACTCTACAGGATCAGAGACATAACCCACAACCATAACCCACAACAATTAACAAGGGTCACAACGCACACGGCAAACGAAGGAACTAGGTAGGAAATAGTTAGACGTTACGCACGCAAACACGTACGTACATAACGCACTCGGCTATAATATTCCCCCGCGACGGTCCGATCCGGAAGAAAATGGAATGTAAGGTGTACGCTTACCGATCGTTGTTATGTGAGACGTTCGAATGTGACCATCCGTGAAGCGAGAGATTACGCAGGACTTCCCTACACCACTGTCTCCACAGAGTAAAACTTTGTACAAGTAATCGTAATTCTTAACCTCCGTCATGTTCAGCTGCCAAACTAAAAACTATTGTATCGTATTTAGGGGTTAATAATCGTATTAGAGCATTATTAAAAGCTTTATTTAATAATTATTGCAATTTGGTATCTGCAAGGTGGGAGGTGAGCGTCTGTCCATTGGCCTCCACGTTGACAGTACGTACAACTTTCTGAGCCGGGTGTGTTTTTTGAATTTTTACCCCCCCTCCCTCCCACCCCCTGACACACACATGCGTTGACCCCGTCAGTATGTCGCAACCTGGAAACCACCCCTACGGTTACAGGCCAATCAGGGTAACGAACCAGGGAAGTGACAGGCAAGCGCCTCGAAAGCCGGGAGCCAGGTCGGCAGGAAAGTCGTACAAAGTGCTTTTAATCGGGGAGTCTGGAGTAGGTAAATCGACGCTGATCGGCCGCTTGTGTGAAGACAAGTTCCTGACCGAGCTGAGGAAATACACTTTAGGTGAGTACGTTTAACGGAAGCGGCTAGGTGTTACTTACACGACAAAAGGCTTTGACATGTTTGAAAAAGAATACGAAATTGATGGTGAGAAGATCAGAATTTACATCTGGTGAGTGAGTGCTTAGCATCAGAGGGTGGTCTAGACGTTGCATTACCCACCATAGGGACACAGTGGGAACAGAGAATTATGACTCCATTACTACCCAGTACTATCGAGGGGCTGCAGTGAGTGGTAGGAGTGGTGTCTCCTGTTTGTTTTTATGTGAACCTATTAACAGGGAATCATAGTGGTCTATGATATCACTGCATTGCAGTCATTTGAGCAACTTAAGAAATGGATGAATTACATTCACGCGGTAACAATGGCTGCCTGGGCACAACTTCAGTTGTGGTGACTAGTGTGTTTCTTTTTACAGCATGCCACAGCGGATGTGAGTGTGATGCTGCTTGGTGCTAAGCAAGACCTTGAGTCAAAGAGAGAGATTGAAAGCGAGGATGGAAGAAAGGTGTGTATGTGTGTGTGTGTGTGTGTTATGTGTGGGTGTCTTTGTTGTAGGTGTGGTGTGATCATATGTTCTTTACCTCAGTTTGCATCAACCCATGAAATATCCCACTTCTATGAGGTCAGTGCAAAAACAGGCCATAATGTGAGCGAAGCTTTCTATTCATTCTTTCAAGACGTACATAGGAAGGTAAGACAGACCCTCCCTTCTCCCCCCCCCCATCCCAGTGAATATGTGATCTGGCTTCATATGTTTGTCCAGGCACAAGGAACTGTCCAGGAGACACTACCTCAGCTCCCTGCCCCTCCTAAATCTTCTTGTTGTGGGCACTGATTTTACTGTTGCGTTCGCAGTGTGTATATTATACGTTGTGTTTGTGTTTGGTGTTATTAAAAGTGTACACGTGCTAAAATGGCGGCAGTAACCTTTGTAGCACGTGCGGTACTCCTTGACATTGAGGGAACAACGACTTCTATATCATTTGTCAAGGTAGTATTAGGTTGGAGGAAGATGTTTTTCATTCATTATGTTGCTTTCACCTCAGGACGTGCTGTTTCCTTATGCAGTCGCCCGCGTCGGAGAGTATTTGGCGGATAACTGGGATAGCCACGAGTGTCGAGAAGACGTAGCACGCTTGCGTGACCAAGTAGGCTAGGGGTCCCGCTTTACATTCAAAGCACCGTAAATTAGGAGACATTCTGCAGGCTAGGGAAGATGAAAAGAGCGGAATTGTTGGTGTTCCTTTAATACCTTCCGAGGGCGACCCCGGTTGTACAAAGGAGGGGTAATGATCTGGGAGGGTCCGCGGTTCGGCTACCTGTTCACCGCTTTTCCTGCATGCAAAGTTTGATTAAGGCGGTCGTTTCGAACGTAACGTGGCTTATGGGAGCAGACAGGAAGGTTGGAGCGTTGAAACAACTCCAGGGACATATATGGAGACAAGGCTATTGCTCCGGCCAGATTGTTGGGCAGTAAGCCCTAAGTAACTCGATGGTACTAGCATATTTATTTATAATAAACTCGTGCAGGGTCTATGCAGACGCTGTGGAGCAGATCAGAGCTTGGCACAATAAGGGCGTGGGTGTTTGGATATACTCTTCTGGGAGTGTGGAAGCACAGAAGCTATTGTTCAAGTACTCTGAAGCAGGGAACATGTTGGAGGTGTGCACAGCAGAATTGAAGGGGGGGGGGGGGGGGGGAGGGGCAAGGTTTGATAAAGGACTTAAGTGAGGAGAGTTGGTGGAGATGAAGATGAGAATGTAGTTTTTATGTGGATGTGGGGGATGCTAGTATGATATTGATCCTTTGCAGAACATATCCGGGCACTTTGATACTGCCATTGGAGGGAAAAGGGACCCTGCTAGCTACAGAGCCATAGCAGAACAGATAGGAACAGATGCGTCCAATATATTGTTTGTGACTGATGTGGTTGAAGGTACCCCCAGCTAAGCTATCTCAGTGGTACCAATTCACTGAGCCTCTTCATCCCCAGAGGCCCAGGCAGCCTCTTCCTCATACATGAAGGTGGCTATAGCAGTACGCCCAGGAAACACACCTCTGTCTGATGAGGACAAGAAATTATTCCCAATGATGGAGAATTTCAGTTCACTGTGTGTGGCTTTGCCTTAAAATAAAACTTGTCTTCTGTTGGCAATGTGTGTGTCTGTGGCACGATGTGATGTATATTCATGCATGTTTACCCTTGAAGTTTACAACAGTAAGGAATCCTTGAGGTGGATGGCAACAGGTGCTTAGCAAGCAAGTATGCCAGGTTTGCTGAGGAATCATGCTATTAGCTTTGCAGATCTACCACTGGGGGACAGTAGCGTGTGTGGAGAGGGGACAGTGAGGTGTGTGGAGGGACAGCGAGGTATGTGGAGGGGACCGAGGTGTGTGGAGGGGACAGCAATGTGTGCATGTGTAGGGGACAGTGAGGTGTGGAAGGACAGTGAGGTGTGTGGAGGGGACAGCAGTATGTGTGTGTGTGTGAAGATTGGCATTCTGGATCTCAGTGACATGTGCTGATAAGTGTGGACATATTTTTAAACACACCATGGTCATTGATGGTACACTGATGGAACAGTTGCTTTCTATAATGGAACCATATCTTTACAAAGAAGATCCTTCACATTTCAGATGGTCACAAGTCACTTTTCACTCCAAACCCCGGTCCCTTTGGGGGCTCTGTTAGCGTTGTGAGTCCGGTCACTGGTTCGGCAGCGAAACGCTTCACATAAGGGCCTGCCTTTGGCTTCTTCCCGGCTGTCAGTTCATCGAGGATCTGCTCAATGTCACGAGGTGTGAGGTCTTCGTAGTAGTCGTCATTGATCTGCACCATGGGAGCATTCACACAAGCCCCCAGGCACTCCACTTCGGACAGAGTGAAGAGACCATCGTGTGTGGTCTGGCCCATTTCGATGTTGAGCTTCTTGCAGATGGCGCTCACGATGGCGCCAGAGTCCCTCAGCATACAGGGCGTGGTTGTGCACACTTGAATGTGGTACTTTCCAACAGGACTGCGGTTGAACATGGTGTAGAACGTAGCTACTTCGTAGACCCTCATCCGAGACATACCTAGGATCTCTGCCACTTTGTTCATGGCTGATATGGGTAGCCAGCGGTGCTGCCTCTGAGCCAGGTCGAGGACTGGAATGACGGCTGCTGCCTTGTGACCTTCAGGGTAATTCTTAACTATTGCTTCTATGCGCTTCATATTCTCCGGTGTGAACTCGAACTTTACGTCGGGGTTGTTTTCTGGGGTGTCCCTGTGAACAAAGAGATGCGTTCCTCCGCTTTGCAGAGTCGAAGTTGCGTAAATACTCCGGTGGGTTGCAGCCACCCTCGGATTAAGTAAACTCAAATATCGCACGCTTCGAGATATTGCTGCTGCCATAGTTGTGCTAGTAAGTAGTTCTGGTTTCAAAGCCTACTATAGAATATAGCCAACTCCAGGGTCTACTTTAGCAACTTACAAATGCCATAACAAAATGGCCAACAAACAATATAACGCGCATGCGTACTGTGCCAATTTTCTTGTTGCTAAAAGAAGTCGGCATGGCTGGGGTAAGTTATGTATCTAGAGGCATCTACGGGGACGAAATGAACAGTGCAGTTACATGCACCTAGGGCGTTTTCATTTTTTGCAACGTTTGAAAGCAACGTCACATCGATGTTATATTGCAGACGCTGTATACGTACCCTGACAACTTCAGGGCATACAAGATTCTTATAGCCGCTCAATACAGCGGTGCGAAAGTAAAAGTAGTGTCGGAGCCACCAGAATTCGAGCTTGGCAAAACCAACAAAACAGACGAATTTCTGAAGAAGTTTCCTCTTGGAAAGGTTGGTCTGGGTGTGTTAACGGATAGAACGTCAAGGCTCTGTGTATCAGGTTCCAGCATTCGAAACTACCGATGGTACCCCCATTGTAGAGAGCAATGCTATAGCTTACTACGGTAAGTTCTTAAGCAGAATGAATTAAAATTACCTGTTTCACAGGTTTCAACTGGCGCTATTTTTTTTTTTTCTTAGTTGCTAACGAGCAGTTGCGCGGTACGACTGTTCTTGATGCGGCTTTGGTACAACAGTACGTCAATTTCGCTGATAACGAGATCTTGCCATCGGCTTGCGCATGGACCTTCCCCACACTGGGATTGTATCAGTACAACCAGCAGGTGGCTATAAAAGCACCATAGGAATTGTTTACATGTCCCATGTGTGTGTGTAACTGCTTCCAGGCAACAAAGCAAGCCCAGGACACACTCAAGTCCCTTCTAGATGTGCTTAACACAGCACTGGCCACACGGACATTCCTTGTGGGCGAGAGGGTCACCCTAGCAGACATCAGTGTTGTCTGCAATCTGCTTCTTCCCTACAAACAGGTTATAGTGGTGGTTAGGAGTGTACTTCACCATGTTGTGTTACACCGTCACCCTCTTTTGCAGGTGTTTGATGCTGAATTCAGAGCACCTTATGGTAATGTGAACAGATGGTTTGTGACATGCGTCAATCAGCCCCAGTTCAAGACCGTACTGGGCCCAGTGGAGCTGTGCGTCCAAATGGCACAGTTTGATGGTGAGGGAGAAGAGCTGTTCTGTATAGGTTTACTGTTTTCTTCCATAGCTGAAAAATACAATCAGCTGTTCCCCAAAGAGAAGAAAAAGGAGAAGGCTGGGGCTGAGGAAAAGGAAGCTAAGAAACCTAAAAAGGAGTCAAGTGAGAAACCCAAGAAGACCAAGGAACCTCCGCCAGCAAAAGCAAAAGTGGAGGAGCCAAAGGAGGCTGAGGAGGATGATGATGTCCCAAAGGAGCCCAAGTTTAATGACCCATATGCTGATCTTCCAAAAAGGTTAGATCCACCTTAGCTAATTATTGTGTATGTGGATACCAGTCTTAACATCGCTGTGCAACCCCGCAGTGATTTTGTTCTGGATAGTTTTAAGAGGGTGTATTCCAATGAGGACACTGAGACAAAGGCTATCCCCTACCTGTGGGATAACTTTGACCCGGCAGGATGGAGCATCTGGAAGGCCGATTACAATTATAATAATGAACTCAAGTTCATCTTCATGTCTTCAAACCTCGTGTCTGGCATGTTCCAGCGTCTGGAGAAGCTCAATAAGTATGCCTTTGCCAGTGTCCTTATCCTGGGTGAAGACAACAACAACAGCATTGAGGCCATCTGGATCATGAGAGGCGACAAGTTGGCCTTTGATGTAGGGGGGGGGAGTTCTGCCTTGGCCGCATGATGTTTCAAAGTGTTCTCCTTATTTAGCTTGTAGAAGACTGGAATGTCGACGCGCCATCTTACACATTCAAGAAACTGGACACGGCCAACCCCGATGATAAAAAGTTGATAAATGAATTTTTGACCTGGAAGGGCGACTTCGGAGGTCGACGTGTGGCTGACGGGAAAATATTCAAATGAACTCTAGGGCGCCATAGAGAAATTCATTGCACTATTAGACCGCGATTTTCTGTTTCTTTTTTTTTTTAATGTTCGTAAACCAATGGAGCCATGGTGGATTATGAATTCTAAGTAGCTCTCATTACCACTAGTTGCAGTCTGGCATTTACTGTGTTAAAATGGTACAGTTCTGATTAACTTCATTTTTCGGAACTACGCATTGTCTGAACGTAAAGGTTAGGATTTTCATTTTACCATGGCAATAAACGCGTAGAATTCTGATATGGTGTTCGGAACTAGATTTACTTGGAAAGGCTCTAACATAGTACACATCGACGAAATATGGCAAGTGATTTTATGGTGTTAACGTGCTGCTGTTAAAAAATTATTTAAAAAACTTCAGGAAAGATCATGTTCGTCGCGAACTGATGATGCAGAAGAAGTGGCCATACGTTTGGGGCTTCTTGGCTTCCAATGTGAGTTGTTTTTACATGTACTCCTGTTCTTATTTTCTCGTGCTTTAGGGAAGTATACGGAAAACTACAGACGTTGTGCGGCGCTACTCCCACGCCCACCACAGATGTGCACGGACGACCGCAGAAGAAGTGGGACTGGGCTGGAGCGAAACAAACTCCCAGCGAATAAAAGCGTGGACCGACCGCACTCACTACATAAGCAGCACGGAAAAAACGTTCAAGTGGCCCAAGGAATGCGCTATGTGATAAACAAATGAATGACAGATTTATGAAACAACACACACACGCACACACAGAATATATTGTAAACGTATAAAAGGCACTGAATAATCTACAGTGCAAATACAAGAAATATTGAAGAAATGAAAAGAAACAAAGGAACAGTGGGAAAAAAATTTTAAAACATCCCTAGGCATCAGTTGGTCCGCCTCCCAGCATACAAAGATAAGCTGGTCACTTTTATAAAGGTCCAAACATCTAATCCCCAGTGGGTGGAGGCAGCCCTGTCTCACCCAGAAGGTCAACAGCCTGTCGGGTGTCCACTGCAAGATCGGGAGGCTGGGAACCAGAGATAGAAGCCACATCCGGAGTTACTGTGGCAGATGCCTGGACATCAGGGGGAACCCCCACCACTTCATAGGGTGGTGGGCCCATCTCTACTAGATCGGGCAATGAGTCATCCTGCCTACCACCGGAAAATGCAGTCTCAGGATTCGGCTGATCTGGTTCGGCTGTGCTATCCTGGGCACCCCTCTGGTCCACCTGCTCACCCTCAACATCTGCACCCTCATTATAGGGTACCATGGCGTCCAATGTCTTTTCCATCTCCAGCAATGACGTGGGCTTCTCCTTGTCATCTATGATGGTGTTCTGGAAGGGGTCTTCCTGGACTATCCCCCGGGGTTCCTTCTGATACACGTTTTCCAGCGACCCCACGAGGGAGGGGTCCACGTCCTTCACAGGGGGTTCAGCCTCCCCTCCCACCGTGAGCTCTGGCCCCTCCCCAGCAGCCTCTTTCAGCTTGGTGTGCTCACTCTCATGCTGCCTCTTGCGTTCCTCCATCAACTTCTTCTCACGCTGGGCGCGATTGCGAATGCAATAGTTCTCTATCTCGTTCAACATACCCTTGATCAAAGGACGATCTCGCTGGGAGGGTGTGGGATGGAGGGGGAGGGAAGGGTGTGGGATGGAGGGGGAGGGAAGGGTGTGGGATGGAGGGGGAGGGAAGGGTGTGGGATGGAGGGGGAGGGAAGGGTGTGGGATGGAGGGGGAGGGAAGGGTGTGGGATGGAGGGGGAGGGAAGGGTGTGGGATGGAGGGGGAGGGAAGGGTGTGGGATGGAGGGGGAGGGAAGGGTGTGGGATGGAGGGGGAGGGAAGGGTGTGGAATGGAGGGGGAGGGAAGGGTGTGGGATGGAGGGGGAGGGAAGGGTGTGGGATGGAGGGGGAGGGAAGGGTGTGGGATGGAGGGGGAGGGAAGGGTGTGGGATGGAGGGGGAGGGAAGGGTGTGGGATGGAGGGGGAGGGAAGGGTGTGGGATGGAGGGGGAGGGAAGGGTGTGGGATGGAGGGGGAGGGAAGGGTGTGGGATGGAGGGGGAGGGGGACAAAATGAGAGATGAACAGAAGAAATAGTTTAGCAGAGATTGGAACATACAACATCCACTCGTGGGTTCTTAGGAGTGTCCAAGAAGAGGAGTGTCTGGTTCATCTTGTGGGCGTGCTGAAGTGCCATTAGACCGGCCACTTTGATGTCATTCTCCTTCAGGTCCAGGTGAAGGAGATATCTGTGTTCAGCCAGTACTTCTGCCAGAGCTATGGCCCCTGCACACCACCCCAACCAACACATTGAATATATAATATACACACACACTCTCACACACACCCCCTCACACACACACTCTCACACACACACTCACACACACACTCTCACACACACACACACACACACACTCACACACACACACACACACACACACACACACACACACACACACTCTCTCACACACATACACACACACACACTCTCACACACACCCTCACACACACACACACACACACACACACACACACACACACACACACACACACACACACACACAGAAGGCACTGCTATTATGTAACCACGGCTAAAACCCAACATATTGAACAAGCCCTCATCTTTAGCACGGGGGAGGGGTGGGCACAGGGGGGTTGGAGGGAGGGAGGGGGTGGGCAAAGGGGGGTAGGAGGGAGGGGTGCACACAGGGGTGTTGGAGGGAGGGGGCGGACATGGAGGGAGGGGTGGGCACAGGGGGTAGGAGGGGGTGCAGTGGACATAGGGGGTAGGAGGGAGAGAGGGGTGGACATAGGGGGTAGGAGGGAGGGGTGGGCACAGGGGGTAGGAGGGGGTGCAGTGGACATAGGGGGTAGGAGGGAGAGAGGGGTGGACATAGGGGTAGGAGGGAGGGAGGGGTGGGCATAGGGGGTAGGAGGGAGAGGGTGGGGGTGTCCCCCTTACCTTCGCATGTGATCTTTACATCGCACATAATAAGTTTTTCCAATGACCGATTGGCCAACAGTCCGAGTTTTATATTGTACACACCCTCCTCCCCAAAACGATTGTGTGATATGTTCAGCTCTCTCAATGTCCTGGTGCAGGGCTAAGAACAGGTGGGGGGGGGGACGAAGACAGATAACCTGGAGAATCCCCAGGAGCTCTGGTACATACCAACATGGACGATATGTGAAAAATGCCATCACGGAGTATGTTGTTGTTGGCAACGTTCAAGACACAGAGTCCTTCCTGCTGCTCCGCAATTCCAGCACAAATGAAGCGTATACCATCATCCTGGGTAGGTCACCAGAGGTCAGAGGTCACATAAGGTGCACACATTTGGGGAGGGGAGGGAGGTGGGGTGAATCACCTGCAGGTTATTGTCCCTGACATCCAGGACCTGTAGTGTGTGATTGGTGCGGAGGATGCCCCCTAGATATTGGCCATCTTCTGGGGACAGCTGGTTGTTTGCCAAATACAGCTCCCTCAGGTTTTCATTAAATTTCATTGCAGCCACTGGTAAACATGAACGTTTTAATAATGTACCAGACCACACCCACCACTTTTAATAATGGACCAGACTGCACCCACCACTTAATAATGGACCATCACACCTCCCTTTTGATCAGCACACACCCACCAGTCACGCTCCTTGACCACACCCACCACTTACTGAGTATGAATGTCCCCTTGCCAGAAAGAGCATTCCCCTCTGCCCTAAGACACTGAAGTGCACAGTTGGTCCTCACTGACCGCAGCAGCAAGGTTAAAGTCTGCTCTTCCAGACCACAGTAGCCAACACTCAGCGTGGTTATAAATGAGGACTATTTGGGAGAGTATATGAATGAAAGAGAACAGTGTCCAGTATCCATCCCCAGCATGCCAGCATCAGTAAAGTTCCACTTCACTCTCCCCTTCCCTCCCCTCCAACTCCCTTAGTAAACTAACACATCAGTGTGTGTGTGTTGTGTTGTGTGGGTGTGTGTGTTGTGTGTGTGTGTTGTGTGCAGATGTATATATTACGCCCACCTTTTTTAGTGCCCTTCCAATGGCCAGCCACGCCCTTGCCCGCAGCTTGTTGTTATAGGAAAGGTTAACCCTTGAGGCACAACCATAGAACTCTACCATCTCACACAGTGCTATGGCACCCTACCATGGAGGGGAGGGGAGGAGAGGGAGGGAGGGAGGGAGGGAGGAGGGAGGGAGGGAGGGAGGAGGGAGGGAGGGAGGGAGGAGAGGGTGAGGAGGAAAGGAGAGAGGAGAGGGAGGGGAGGGAGGAGGGGAGGGAGGAAGGGAGGGGAGGAAGCAGTAACAGAGGTCAAAGGAAGAGACAAAAAGGAGGTTCAGGGGAGAGACCTTGACCTCACCCCCTCACCAGTTAACTTACTTCATCATCAAGACCTGTTCTCTCCAAGTCCAGTGTTGACATCTGCATACGACTGAGGACTGCCTCAAGCACCTCGCAACTTTTGTTGTCCAGTTTAACCCCTGAGGAGGAGAGGGCAAGTAAAAAGGCACATGCCAAATGGACTAACACTCCACATCAGTACAAACATTGGTACCTCTCAGGTCAAGTGTGTCGATTGGAGTGCTTAGATCATCAAGTCTCTGTGCAAAGGTACGGAATGTAAGTGTGGGTGGGGGCATATCGATATAGAAGGAGGGGGGTGGGGTGGGCATATCCAGGGGGTGGGGTGGGCATATCCAGGGGGTGGGGTGGGCATATCCAGGGGGTGGGGTGGGCATATCCAGGGGGTGGGGGCATATCCATGGAGGGAGGGGGGTGGGGGCATATCCATGGAGGGAGGGGGGTGGGGGCATATCCATGGAGGGAGGGGGGTGGGGCATATCCGTGGAGGGAGGGGGGTGGGGCATATCCACGGAGGGGTGGAAGTGGGGAGAGAGTGGTAGGGGAGGGAGGGGTGGGCGGGGGGTGGGGGCATATCCATGGAGAGAGGGGGTGGGGGCATATCCATGGAGAGAGGGGGGTGGGGGCATATCCATGGAGGGAGGGGGGTGGGGGCATATCCGTGGAGGGGGGGGGGGGGTGGGGGGCATATCCATGGAGGGGTGGAAGTGGGGAGAGAGTGATAGGGGAGGGAGGGAGGGGTGGGTGGGGGAGAGGGATCGCATATCCGGAGGGGGAGGGGAAGGGGGGAACACATTGGTTGCATCCACTTACCTCCAGCTGCTCGAGTAGCTTAGCCACTGGTCGCACCTTCATAGCAACACACTCCTTCTTGTATGCCTCTATCATATCCTTAGCAGTCTCATTTGGATCTACACACACATACACCACACACACACACACACACACACACACACACACGACTCTGCTAAGAGGACAGCCTTTGATGGTCTTGCATGACCATATTGTCGCACAAAGCCTCCCTCCTCACCAAGTAACCATGGGTACATGAGGCCACTCCCCCTTACCATGTGCCCAGAGGTTAGTGTCATCAAAGTGGGCGACCAACGCTTCGTCTTCCCTAAAGCGCACCCTCCTGTGTGTGGGAGTCACCTCCGCCCCTCCTCCCCCTGCTCCACCATCAGTGTGGTCTCCATTGGTTGTGGCCTGCTGCATGTTCTTCTCCACTATGTTCTGGTACTCCCTTCTGTCTTCGAGCTGACGATATAGAATTAGTTAATCAGCAGACCTGTTATAAAGGCACACCCGCCCCCACACGTACACAACGCATACTCCACCACAAATATACCAAACACATACACATACACACACGCACAAAAAAAAAAAAACGTCTCCACACAGCTTTAGGGACCACACTACACACATGGTGAGGCCACGTACAAAAAAATACAACGCACCTCGTAATCCGTACGATCGCTTGTCTCGATGGTTGTACCCGTAGCGTGAGCATCGCTAACTCCCGTCAACACCTTAGTGCTGCCTGCAGTTTGAGGTGGTAGCATACAAACCTCATCTTCGTCACTCTCCGGAGTTTCCGCGGACATAGCAACAAATTTGTGTCAAAGGGCAGGTGGTATCCGCCCACAGCCTACGTGCACTATAGGGACTCCCGAGCTCCGTTCAGCGCACGATTCACACTGCAAAGAAATATTTCTCCTGCCAGCACACCAAACAAAACAAAAAAAAAAAAACAGTTTCAGGGTACGCACGCGACCTTCACGTGACGCAACAAGAAGGCGTTTATTTCCCGCAGGCAAAAGATGTACCACTATTACGACCAAGTTTCGGGCTCTGTGACAGCTACAGGGAAAGCTCCTATAGGGAATGTATGTTGCTTTGAATTTGAAAAGCGAAGGTTTCTTGTTAAACTTTTCTATTTCGCAGGCTCCCGTATTAAGAACTGGAACTGGTGCGACCCCCACCTACATACCGCCTTACACGCCCAGTACCGGAAGTATCGGATTCAACGCATCAAATAAAATAAAATCACGACAGGACTTCTTTAAGGTGATTGTTGCATCTCTGTTAACCAGGTGAATAATAATAGCATCTGGTCTCTTTCTTACGAAGATGAACGGATCTGGACTGCCCGTTTTCTTAAGGGGACCACGTGACTTGATGGTGTACAAGGGTATCATGGTCTTTTCTCTCGTTGGGATAGCAGCTACGTTGTATGGTGTGGCTCGGATGGCCACAGGAGGCTTACACAAGAAGCAACACCACTAGCAGTGTGTGGAGTGATGACACATATAGAGTACAAGTGAACATCGTTTAGGGTCCTAGCTGATGGCAACGTGTCATTTGATTGCCCAGCTTGGGTACACACATGCGCAGATGTGTTTGATCAGAATATTGGTGTGCAGGTGTTCACATTGGGGCCTCACAGATCAGCTCAACACTGCCTGTGATTAACATACCACAGCCACTCATGTTCATGACCAATGTACACACACACATGCACAGCTTGTTCTAAGGCTGATTTGTACATGACCAAGGGGTTAACTAATAATTGATTTCTCCCTGAACACAACAGTGATAATGATGTAATAACAGATAAACAGTGATGTCATAGTAGTGGCAAAAGATATATAAGTAGTTTACAGTAGCAGCTACCAGAGGATTAGGTTGTGGGATTAAGCCTCCGAGATTTCCTTGGAAGCACTTCACCAGATTTTCCTGACTCCACACTGCTATGCTGTGTGAGGTGTTTGTGGTGTGTGGGCATGTTGGAAACAGAGGGCTAATTCAGATGTGACATCATTAGCAGGTATGTTGCCACTGGACACCACAATCACCTTGAAATTCACACCTAACCATCACTGTAGCTAGACCTAACCATCACTGTAGTGAGACCTAACCATCACTGTAGCTAGACCTGACCATCACTGTAGTGAGACCTGACCATCACTGTAGCTAGACCTAACCATCACTGTAGCTAGACCTGACCATCACTGTAGCTAGACCTGACCATCACTGTAGTGAGACCTGACCATCACTGTAGCTAGACCTAACCATCACTGTAGCTAGACCTGACCATCACTGTACTAGACCTAACCATCACTGTAGCTAGACCTAACCATCACTGTAGCTAGACCTGACCATCACTCTGACCATCACTGTAAGAAGGCATGACACCCAACAAACTTACCTCCACTTCAGCATCATTACTATTTACATAGCCCAGGGATGCTGGATAGGTCACTTCAGGAATCTTTCCACTTGTATCAGGCTGTTTGGAGGATACAGCCCTTGGCTTCCTGCTCCCAGCACATGCCCTTACAGAGGATTTCTCTTCAGTGGGCTTTTTTAGAGAGCGTTTTGCACCCAATACAACCTCTTCTTCCTCATCATCGCTGGGTTCAGGTGTATTGTCACATATCGGAGGACACTAGCAAAATACAAATGACCAAAATAATGACGTTAATGTATATGTGCTGGTAAAAATGCGAGGTTAACCTATGTGTTTTTGCTTCACAATTTTCATAGCAATTATCATGTATGTAAGGTACAGCAAAGGTTATATAACTACTTCAATGTCATCGCTATCTATAGGTAGCTTAGGATCTTGCTTTGGGCACAACATGCATCGATCAGGCGTTACTAGGTACTTTAGGCTCATACTTTAGCGTCTAGCTCTGGTTAACATGCCCTATTGGATGGCTAGCTCTGGTTAACATGCCCTATTGGATGGCTAGCTCTGGTTAACATGCCCTATTGGATGGCTAGCTCTGGTTAACATGCCCTATTGGATGGCTAGCTCTGGTTAACATGCCCTATTGGATGGCTAGCTCTGGTTAACATGCCCTATTGGATGGCTAGCTCTGGTTAACATGCCCTATTGGATGGCTAGCTCTGGTTAACATGCCCTATTGGATGGCTAGCTCTGGTTAACATGCCCTATTGGATGGCTAGCTCTGGTTAACATGCCCTATTGGATGGCTAGCTCTGGTTAACATGCCCTATTGCATGGCTAGCTCTGGTTAACATGCCCTATTGGATGGCTAGCTCTGGTTAACATGCCCTATTGGATGGCTAGCTCTGGTTAACATGCCCTATTGGATGGCTAGCTCTGGTTAACATGCCCTATTGCATGGCTAGCTCTGGTTAACATGCCCTATTGGATGGCTAGCTCTGGTTAACATGCCCTATTGGATGGCTAGCTCTGGTTAACATGCTCTATTGGATGGCTAGCTCTGGTTAACATGCCCTATTGGATGGCTAGCTCTGGTTAACATGCCCTATTGGATGGCTAGCTCTGGTTAACATGCCCTATTGGATGGCTAGCTCTGGTTAACATGCCCTATTGCACGTCCGGCTTGATGGAACAAATATTCAACATGTACTTCCTGGTACTATGAGCACCACCATTTCGATGGAAGGCTTTCTGACCCGCAGTGGCATCGGAAGGAGATAATAGCGGGGGGGGCGCTATATGGTGCTGCTCCGGGGAGTGTGCGGGAGGGGGGCACCCCTCCCGCCCAGCTAGGGGGTATGGGGGAGCGCTGTAAGCTCCCCCATAGGGGTCTGGGGCAGAGCCCCAGAAGCCAACGCTTTTCGCGCTTAAAAAAACTACAAAAACTACACAAAAAAGCGGCTGCCAAACAAGAGGCCTCGGCCTTTATTAAACATGCATGCATATATATGTCATCCAAATAACCGCTATAGCAATTGTTGAAATTTTATATTTGCGATACGTGATCCAACTAGCAATATGGCAGTTAACCCTATAGATCGTGTGAATTAGCAGCTGTTGGCGTTATCTGATTCAGTTTAATGTTGTACATCTTAATTCATTGTGCCGGGCGTTCGATCGTATGCGTAATTGACACCACATAAGACATGCAATATGTATATGCAGCAGCATGCAGCATTGTGAATAAAATTAACCATAGCCTATAATGGGGGGGCGGAATGATACGTTCGCCCCCCCTTTATCGCTGCAGGGGGGGCGATAGCCCCCTCTGCCCCCCCCCCCGGTTCCGATGCCTATGGACCCCTCAAAAAAAAAAAACAAAAAAAAAACGCTAGGTTAACTTAGCGTCAAGCACTTATTCATTAACCCCTATAGTTGTCCATAACGACATTACCAACCTTGCTCGTTGGTGGGCTTGCTTTCTTTGTCGCAGGTCGTTTGCGAGTGCCTGTAGCTTTGGCAGGATTTGTGCACTCAACAGCACCCCCTTCCTTCTCATCTAGCTTCACCTTCTTGGCCGGTGACGCCTCTTCCTAATGTGGCATTCCCCACATTAACATTGTCCTGTTTCCTCCTCCCCAAACCATACCTTACTGCTCTTTGAAGAGCTCCTTTTCCTGGTGGCAGCTTGCTTGCTGACAGCCTTAGCTTTGGGGGGCTTTTTCTGGATTACTTCATCGTCATTATCTACCTCTTCTCTGCCCTTTGTCTTACTGAAAGGTGACGTGACAACCTCTGGAGACTTGTGCTGATTGAAAGGCACAAACACACAAGTGACGTTTGTCTTACCATAGCAACAATACCTACCTTCTTCCCCTGAGCAACTGCTATCCAGTCCAAACCAGTGTAGTCGTCTGATAGACCACTGGTTTTCAGAGCGCGACGGAACAAACCTTTCAGCATTTCGTAGTCTGGTCTACCCTCATAACTGAGGCCATACACGTACTGGAAGTATTCCTTGAGGCAGGAAGGGGTGGAGGGGGCGGGACCAAAGCAAGCCGCCATAAGGCCATCCACATCTCCTTTGTACCTGAGAAGGTACAGAGGGGAACTCCCTCAGTGAGCCACACTGTAGGAAGCAATAAACCACACCCACTTCATCTTTTGCTGGGCCACCTGTTCTTTATCGTCCAGGAAATCTTCCCATGGCAGTCGGCTGCAAGCCCATTGGAGCAAGCAGTACCCCAGGATTTCAAGGTCTCCCCTTCGAGAAGGATCTAAACATTTACTGCTAAGGTATGAATGCTGCTGCTGGAATGATCTCTCTTACTTGCACCCTTGTGTGCATCAATGCTGGTGAACTCAATGGTCCCATCATGTTTTCTTCGAGGGTCTTCCTTATAAGCCTTGTGAACACCATCTGGACTGTAGCGATATGCCAGCCCGTAGTCCACAAGACATACCTGATTGAAAATGAAACCAAACCTGTGAGCTATACATGGTGAGGAAGGTACAATGCAAGACTAGAATCTTGAGGGTAAGGCTACAAGACAGAGCTATGTGACCACAGCCACATTAGTACTTTACATAACACATAAGAATTAAGTGACCTAGCATAGCAACATGGTAACAAACAAGTATAGCACCATGGTAACAAACACCATGGTAACAAACAAATATAGTACCATGGTAACAAACAAGTATAGCAACAAACAAGCATAGCACCATGGCAATAAACAAGTATAGTACCATGGTAACAAACAAGTATAGTACCATGGCAACAAACAAGTATAGTACCATGGTAACAAACAAGTACTGGTAGAATGGAGAATTGGTACCTCGTGTTTATTCCCATGTCCCATGAGGATATTTGATGCTTTCACATCAGCGTGGACGTACTCATTCTCGTGGAGATACTCCAGGGCTTCAAGCTACAATGGTTGTCTTCAGTACTGGCAGTTAAAACTTACTCCTCCCTCCCACTTACCAATCGAAGGGCAAGGTAGCAGATTGTCTTCACGCTAAACTTCCTTCCTCTTTCTACAAAAGACTTCTGGAGGTCGTTCCCATATCTTTCCATCACCATGAAGCGGTACTGCATAGAGTCATGAGTGTGACTCCCTGAGGCAATGTACTTGGGCACACCCAGGTAGGTAAGTCCCTCCTTCTTCACCCAGTCATCAACTGGAAGGCAATTCCATTTACCACCAACGCAAGCCCCTCCCATACTACCACTAACACACGCCCCCGTACACGTGAACACAGCCAAATTGTTACAAACTGTACCAGGAATGATACACATATCAATGTGTATCAGATACGTTAGTCAATGTGCATCATATATGATAGGTAGGGACAATCTGACACAGATTGTTTCAACGGAATGTACCAGAATGTCTTTACATTCTGGTACATTCCTTTGACAGTATGTACCAGAGTAATTGACATACGGACTTCAGATTGAGTACATAATGTACCAGTTTTTTAACTGCGAATAAATAGATATTTCTTTCAGTTACCGAATATCACAATCTGTCTCAATTATGTTACGACAAACTGGTACATAATGTTTCCCTACATACATTGGTACATTATGTCAACATTTTGAATCAGCTTTTGCAATTTGGCTGTGTACATTTCACTTCATCACACTCGTACCACGTGGTCATGCACCCCAACTTTGCAAACAAAAGCGATACTCACTGCCTTGAGGTTTTGCAACTCGATGATAGAAGGATAGCTCCGTGAAAAGGGGCCCGTTTTCGTGCGGTTCCTACGAAGGCGTCATTATTACGAACCCTCACGTGGGGGGCCCTCGGAACCTTACAATCTTAACAACGTGCTTCGCGGCAGCGAGTGATACGCTAGACCCATCCGGAGCCGCCAGGTAGATTTCCCCAAACCCTCCCTTTCCAACAGAACTTCCGAGCACCCATCGACCTTTTGCTAGGTCGGTAAGGATCACTCCTGACGGTAGAGGCGGGGGCATTTTTCGTCCCCCTCGCTTCTTTGGAGGAGCTTTGGGCTTTTTGGCGGCAATGTCGCCATCGCAAGCATCCGCCCTCTTAACCTTCCCCGGCATTGTGGCTAGGCGGGAAACTATGCTATTACCTTGTACCTTAACCCTTCGCGGCAAGTGTGGCTTACTTCTTTATTAACCCTTCACGTCTAGGCGGGAAATTTAATTACTGCCAAACGCTTTGAAAAAAAAAAAACGCTTTGAATTGTAAGTTTCATTTTCACAATGTCAACCATTCGTTCCTCCAAGGAGAAAGAATAATAGGTGATGTCTAAGCGATGTCTCAGATCCAACTAACTACATACGTATTAATGTGCTGTTACATGTATGTTAAATTAAAGACCTTACGTAATCTATGGTTATAAGCTGGCGCAAAAGCGCGCGTAACGGACCGGCCGCCTGGTCCCCAAACTATATAAGTGCTTCGGGCTCGTCACACCTCCCGGATAGCTCGGGAAATTCCCTTCGTGGCGGCACCACGGATGCCGGTCAACAGTACAACGAAAAGCGAACGTCAATTGAGAGAGCCTTCTCGTGATGCCAAAAGCAACGAAGAAGACTCCGTGAACTCAGAAGACGACTCTTCATCTTGTAAGCTCCAACCGCGTCCAAGTGATGGGTGCTATTTAGAACATTGGTAATTGTAGACGACGGAGACCTAACGGACAGAAGGAAAGTGGACTGCCTTAACGATATACAGTTTTTGGAACAGCAATTCGTCGACTTAAAAGAACTGTGAGTGTGAAACCACAAATAACATTTTTAAATGTAGAATATACGTAGCCTATATCGCGAGAAAATTGTGGAGATCGACCAGAAGATCCAGCAGATACAGGACGGTGGGGTGATGTAACTAGCGTACTGCTATGAACTGCTATGTAATTATCTCGATTGGTTTTATACCAGAAACTGCTCAGGAGTATCTTATTCCCCTGAAGGAACTAGAGGAAGCCTTTCAAAGCAGATTGGAGACAGTCGGTGAGGGCAGCACATATTGTGGGTGTGGGTGTGTGGTCACTGTCTGCTACTGCGTGCCTCTCATGTTTCATGATCCTCTTGTCTTCCTTGGACTCCCTACAGCCTTGCTTCATCAGTGTAGGGTAAATTAAAGCCAATCATGACAAGCTAACACACTGTGAGGATTGCTTACCTTTCTAGTTGCAAAACATTGCCAACAAATATGAAGAAGAAGTTCAAGCAGCAACACAGGATCTCGAGGTCTGTGAACAACCCACCCCACTCCCGAAGAGCTTCGTCATGTGTTCTGACCTTTTGCCTCTCAACCACAGGAGACGGGCAAAGTGACTATGCTTAAGATGAAACAGGAAGCTGAGGAGAGACTTAGAAGGCTTCAGGAGGACAGGATCATTGCGGATCTTGCAAGCGGTACATGTTCCAGTTTGGTTGCTGTAGTGCTTGAGTATAATGTTTCCGTTAGAATCTGCATCGAGGAAACGGAAGTTGAAACCTCCTGAATTCCAGTTGCCAGAGAAGAGGAAGAAGCCAGTCACAGTGATGGGTAAACTATGTCCTCAGTTTTGTTGTGGCCCCACCCCCAACATCTGGCCTTGTGCACACAGGTCCTTGTGTGATCTACATGTTGAGAGATATGGAGATTATGGAGGACCTCAATGATATCCGTAGAGTACGTTGATGCCAGTGTGTCTCCCTCAATAGTGTACTCCCTCTCCAATGAAGATGCAACCCTAATAGTTAACCCTTCTATTTAAGATCACGGTTTACCTAACCCTTCTCTTTAAGAGCCAGCGTGACATGGATCATTCACCCCTTGCCAAACACTTTGATGTCTGTTACCTGTATTTAAGTTTGTCTGTCTTTTGTAGGGAAGGGCGATGATGGAAGTCCACAGAAAAGTGGTTAAGCTATAACCACGCAGCAAATATATTAAACTGTTTTCTGATCATGTTTTATGCTTTTTTAAATCGTTCTCTTTCTTTCTATATGCATACAATGTTACAACTAAACAGCCTTGCTACGATATGGCAAAGAATACATACACGCACATATGCAGAAACGTTTTTTTTTTTTTTCACAAGAAAGCGTCGCACCATTCCTTCAGACAGCTATAACAATCTCGCTGCTGCTTTGCATTAGCGCCACACGCCTGGTTCAGCCAGTCTTGGAACAGCTCTTCGTTCTTTTTGAGAACTAAAAACTGGCCCAGTACTACGTAAGCTTTATCGAATCCCTTTTCGATGAGGCGTCCCCCTAGGGCATCTCCTATCCCTGCGAGAGCAGTTACTGGTTTATCGCCAAGAGGCTCCCCTACGAAGTCGCGATGCTTTTGTGAAGTCGTCGACATCGTTTTTTACCTAAAAATGAAGGAAGTGTAGTACTTTGTTGTGTATGTACCACGCCAACGACTTACACAACTTTCAAATCGTTGATTCTAATTAGCGCCAACTGGACAAAATTATTATGTTTGTTTAGAACATGTCCAAAGCTACTAAACGAAAGCACGTGACTAGAGAAGTGCTGGAAGACTTTGTCGCTCTCACTGGAGAGCAAACTATAGTGAAAGTATTGCGTGCACTTCATGTGTATTATTTGTCACTGGGGCACTTTCTGCAGGTCATATGCGGGAAGGGCAATAACTTACATGAGGTAGAAACACCATCTGGACAGCGTATGCTGGCTAGCATGCCAACAAAGTTCCGAAGAAATGTTTGGATAAAGCGAGGTCTGCAATTTGGCGTTCATTGCAGTTTCAAAAAAAAAAAATCATTTCTTCTCCGACAGGAGACTTCATAATCGTTGAACCTATACCAGAAGGTCAAAAAGTCCAGGCCGAAATAGTGCGCATACTCTATCCAATGCAGATAAAGGACCTTTGTGACCAGAAGTTGTGGTACGTTTTTGCCACGAAATCTGCACTTTGTGAAGATGAAGCATATATCTTTTGCAGGCCATTTACCTCTGAGGATAACACTACCACTTGCACCAAGTATGTTTTCTATCTGGCAGTGCTATAAATAAACCATGTTGTTGTTGTTATCAGTGAGTCCCCAGAGTCAGACAAGGGACCACTTAGAGCATCCACTGATGAGGAGGATGAAGAGGAAGATGGTTTGTTTGTAAACACCAACAGACAAGCACCTCAAGAGGAGGAATCATCAGGGTCAGAAAGTGATAGAGAGAGCTGACATGGCTTATCCTTATTCCCCCTCCCCCCGTCTGATATTTGATCATCCTTGGGAGCTATATGTGTGTAGCTAAGTTGCTGTGTCTGATTCATCTCAACTTAAGAATACATTAATAATAAGTGGATGCGATGAGTTGGGCCAGGCCATGTGGGATAACCAAGAACCACGTGAAGGGTGTCCTAAAGGGGTTGAATTTAGGGTTTTAGAGTGTACTCCCGACTCTTGGACTTTCATAGTACTGTGCAAGAAATAGCCAGAGGACCACACTGTTTAATTTACTTCTTGCCACGAAAAAGATTCACCCTGGCACACGGCACACGTACTTTAAACTCACGGAGAGCTCGGCATTTGTGGGGTCCCCAGACTAGTTACCCACTCTATTCATGCGCGCAACACCCACTCAATTATTGTGTAACACCTTTTGAGCCAAGTATTCCTTTTTTTTTTTTTTAAATGTCGGAAGCAGAAACCTCGCGGCAAACGGCAACCTCTTCTGGAGCCCACAACGAGACTGGAGACCTGCTTCAGGGTGCTCACAAGGAAACCAGCGAACAGCCTCCGAAAGCCAGCGACGATGGTCCTCCCACGGTGCTAGTGACCGGTGCCTCCGGTTACATCGCTACGCACATTGTCCAGCAACTGTTAAGGCAGGGAAGGTTTAGGGTCCGCGGAACTGTACGGAGCCTCGCCAATGAAAGCAAGATTCAACCGCTTAAGCAGCTGGTACCCGAGTCCAAGTACCCGCTTACGCTTGTGGAGGCGGACCTTGAGCAAGTCGAGTGCTGGGTCGAAGCCGTGAAAGGGTGTGCGTATGTCTACCACGTTGCGTCGCCATTTCCTACTAAAATACCTCGCGACGAGAACGCTATCATACATCCCGCAGTAAACGGGACCTTGAACGTATTGAGGGCGTGCGCAGAGGCTGGTTGTGTGAAGCGTGTGGTGCTCACCAGCTCCATAGCTGCCGTGTCATCGGGAATGAACGGGAATGGGGACGCCGACCATGTGTACTCTGAAGAGGATTGGTCAGCAGAGGAAAATTGCGCTGCTTACGAGAAAAGCAAACTGCGCGCGGAAAAGGCCGCTTGGGACTTTTGGACACAGCTGGAGGAAAGCAAGCGCTTCGAATTTGCAGTTGTGAACCCTGGAGTGGTGCTAGGCCCCCTTTTGACCACCACTGGTGGCGATACCTCGATCCAGTCACTCCTGCAGCTGTTCGTTAAGTCGACAGGGGTACCCCACGTCAACTGGCCCTCCGTCGACGTGCGAGACGTGGCAGCCGCCCACATAGCGGCAATGGAAAAGCCAGAAGCCGTAGGCAGGCGCTTCTTGGTGGTGGGCGAGAACATCTGGTACACGGACGTAGCTAACATGGTGTTCAGAGAGTTCTACCCCCTCGGGTACAGGACGTGCACAATGGCGTTGCCAGATTTCGCTATGTGGTTTGCCAAGTGGTTTGACGATGGAGCCAAATGGCTGTACCCAGCGCTAGGCAAGCAGCTCAAGTACAACACTGAGAGCACGAAGACTGTTCTAGGCATCACACCTCGCCCAGTGAGAGAGACCATCATTGATACCTGCTACAGCCTGATTGAAATGGGCCTGGTGAGTAAGACACCACAGTATAATCAGCATCAGCCAAGACCCCCACCAGAGACAGAACCAAGTGCTGCCAAAGAGACAAGAGGAATACCAAGTACACAACCCAAGGTGACGGCAGAACCATTGACTGCAGGGGAACCCAAGACAGGGGAACCGTCGACTGCAGGGGAACCATCAACTGCAGGGGAACCCAAGACAGAGGAACCGTCGACTGCAGGGGAACCCAAGACAGAGGAACCGTCGACTGCAGGGGAACCCAAGACAGAGGAACCGTCGACTGCAGGGGAACCCAAGACAGAGGAACCATCGACTGCAGGGGAACCCAAGACAGAGGAACCGTCAACTGCAGGGGAACCCAAGACAGGGGAACCGTCGACTGCAGGGGAACCGTCGACTGCAGGGGAACCCAAGACAGGGGAACCGTCGACTGCAGGGGAACCCAAGACAGAGGAACCATCGACTGCAGGGGAACCCAAGACAGGGGAACCGTCGACTGCAGGGGAACCCAAGACAGAGGAACCATCGACTGCAGGGGAACCCAAGACAGGGGAACCGTCGACTGCAGGGGAACCCAAGACAGAGGAACCGTCGACTGCAGGGGAACCCAAGACAGAGGAACCGTCGACTGCAGCAGAACCCAGGACAGAGGAACCGTCGACTGCAGGGGAACCCAAGACAGGGGAATCATCAACTGCAGGGGAACCAAAGACAGAAACTGAGCCAAAAGTAGAATCCACTGCAACAAAGAGTGAATGATTAGTCATCATCACCACATCAAAATTGAGCCCTGCAAATAGGTTTAGGCGTTACCATGCATGCGTATTATAGCTGTTCTTTTGTGTGAATGAACCTGTTCTCTTGTGATCAGGCAGCGGCTGTCACTGTAATTGGCTTCCGAGGGTAAAGGTGGGGATCAAAGGGAGAGAGAGTGGGTCAATGCAGGCAGGTGTAGTGTTAACCATACCTGACTGCAGTAGGGACACTCGCCAAATATAGTTTTGAAACTCTGCCTGGAGGTGGGGAGTCCTTTGAGCCACTGTAGGTTGTGTAAAAGATGTTCCTTACACGATTGTCTATTTAATTCTGTGTGTGTGTGTGTGTGTGTGTGTGTGTGTGTGTGTACATGCAATTATGTGTGGGTATATGTGCATATATGTGTGCGCGTACATGCAATTATGTGTGGGTATATGTGTGTGTGTACATGCAATTATGTGTGGGTATATGTGTGTGTGTGTACATGCAATTATGTGTGGGTATATGTACATACATGTGTGCGTGCGTGTGTGTGATTAACTAATGATGATCCAATAGTCCACACACCACACCCACTCCTCCGTCTCCTCCATCTTACTTCAAAGAGGCATGCATGGTGGAAGGTGCGGGAACATGGCGGGTTATTGCAGGTGACCTCGGGAGCTTCCCCCCCATCAAGACGGCACATGTAGCATATACCACACTCCAGAGACACAGCCACCTGGAGAGTGATTGCATCCTCACTACAGCACCACTGGCCACATGCCCTCACACCCCTCACCTCTTCGGAGGTCTTAGATGGGGAAGGAAACTTGAGGCCGAGTAACTTCTCTAGATTAACCAGGAGGGTCAGGTGATCCTCCCTACATGACAGCAGCATGTGTGTACAGTTTTGGATGTACAGTTTTGGATGTACAGTCATGTGACCAAACTATACCAAGAAGCTAGTAAAGTGTTTTAACTTCATAGGTGAAGCAATTTACAATAATCTCATGCTAGAAAGGAGGGAGGGGGGAAAGGAATTGGAGGGAAGGGGAGGAATTGGAGGGAAGGGGAGGAATTGGAGGGAAGGGGAGGAATTGGAGGGAAGGGGAGGAATTGGAGGGAAAGGGAGGAATTGGAGGGAAGGGGAGGAATTGGAGGAAGGACTGTGTTGCTTTCAACTACATTTTGAAGGTAGTGTGTGTTAAATAAGGTGCATACACACAAACACACACACACACCACACACACACACCACCACATATACACTGCCATACATTACAGAGTACCATCTTTACCATTTGTCGATTTGCTCACTAAGCTGTCTCTTAAGACTTCCAATGGCTTGGTAGAAAGTTCACAATCACTAATATGCCCAGCTATAAACCCATCATCCTAGCACATACCATGATCAGGACCAAGAAACCTGCACTGTGGGAAGTCAGTAGGCCTCAGTGGATCCACCTGCAGCACTAGTGACACACTTTGACCTGTTGACAGAGCAATACTTACGTGTGAACCTTACTAACAATTTCCAACTGACCAATCACAATCCTCCGCTGCACACTCTCCCTGGTTGGCTTCTCTGGCTCCAGGACCTGTGTCTCCCTGTCCAGCTGATCCATCATGTCCCAGAACCTCTGGTACTTGCACAACTCGAGCTCAAACTGTCTCACAGCATCTTGTAAGGAAGCCTACAAGGCACACGGGCTTACACAACCCTCCATCATTGAAGCCACGCCCACCTTGCTATGCCATTGCAATTGGAATGGGTGTGGCAGGCTGGCATTGCAAATGGGTGGAATGGTTGGGTGCTAAAAATAGAAATGTGAGGTAATGATGATGATATTTCCATGCTTAAGAGAACAACATTGCGAATCAAATGCTAAAAATAGGTGAACCTGTGATGATAGATGTAGAGAGAGAATGTGCTCCCGTCCATGACCATCACTATGGCAACAGTCAGGAAAGGAAGAGGATGTGAGAAGGGTTAAAGGGATAAAGAAACAGAAGGATGGGGAGAGACGAGTTAAGGAGATTAGAATAAAAAATTGTGGAGGGTGGGGAGAAGGGGAGAGGGGAGGTACTTAATACAAATGATAGAAGGCAAGCCAACTTACATACTGTTAATTTTCCAGTCTCGAAAGGAGGGATCGATGTGTACCACCCTGAATGATCCAAGGAATGGACATTACACTTTGCCCGGTAAGCACCAGCTAACCTCTCCCATCCAATGGACATTACACTTTGCCCAGTAGGCACCAGCTAACCTCTCCCATCCAATGGACATTACACTTTGCCTGGTAAGCACCAGCTAACCTCTCCCATCCAATGGACATTACACTTTGCCCGGTAAGCACCAGCTAACCTCTCCCATCCAATGGACATTACACTTTGCCTGGTAAGCACCAGCTAACCTCTCCCATCCAATGGACATTACACTTTGCCCAGTAGGCACCAGCTAACCTCTCCCATCCAATGGACATTACACTTTGCCTGGTAAGCACCAGCTAACCTCTCCCATCCAATGGACATTACACTTTGCCCGGTAAGCACCAGCTAACCTCTCCCATCCAATGGACATTACACTTTGCCTGGTAGGTACCAGCTAACCTCTCCCATCCAATGGACATTACACTTTGCCTGGTAAGCACCAGCTAACCTCTCCCATCCAATGGACATTATACTTTGCCTGGTAAGCACCAGCTAACCTCTCCCATCCAATGGACATTACACTTTGCCCGGTAAGCACCAGCTAACCTCTCCCATCCAATGGACATTACACTTTGCCTGGTAGGCACCAGCTAACCTCTCCCATCCAATGGACATTACACTTTGCCTGGTAAGCACCAGCTAACCTCTCCCATCCAATGGACATTACACTTTGCCCAGTAGGCACCAGCTAACCTCTCCCATCCAATGGACATTACACTTTGCCCGGTAAGCACCAGCTAACCTCTCCCATCCAATGGACATTACACTTTGCCCAGTAAGCACCAGCTAACCTCTCCCATCCAATGGACATTACACTTTGCCCGGTAAGCACCAGCTAACCTCTCCCATCCAATGGACATTACACTTTGCCCGGTAAGCACCAGCTAACCTCTCCCATCCAATGGACATTACACTTTGCCCGGTAGGTACCAGCTAACCTCTCCCATCCAATGGACATTACACTTTGCCCGGTAAGCACCAGCTAACCTCTCCCATCCAATGGACATTACACTTTGCCTGGTAAGCACCAGCTAACCTCTCCCATCCAATGGACATTACACTTTGCCCGGTAGGCACCAGCTAACCTCTCCCATCCAATGGACATTACACTTTGCCCAGTAGGTACCAGCTAACCTCTCCCATCCAATGGACATTACACTTTGCCTGGTAGGTACCAGCTAACCTCTCCCATCCAATGGACATTACACTTTGCCTGGTAAGCACCAGCTAACCTCTCCCATCCAATGGACATTACACTTTGCCCGGTAAACACCAGCTAACCTCTCCCATCCAATGGACATTACACTTTGCCTGGTAAGCACCAGCTAACCTCTCCCATCCAATGGACATTACACTTTGCCCGGTAGGCACCAGCTAACCTCTCCCATCCAATGGACATTACACTTTGCCCAGTAGGCACCAGCTAACCTCTCCCATCCAATGGACATTACACTTTGCCTGGTAAGCACCAGCTAACCTCTCCCATCCAATGGACATTACACTTTGCCCGGTAAGCACCAGCTAACCTCTCCCATCCAATGGACATTACACTTTGCCTGGTAGGTACCAGCTAACCTCTCCCATCCAATGGACATTACACTTTGCCTGGTAAGCACCAGCTAACCTCTCCCATCCAATGGACATTATACTTTGCCTGGTAAGCACCAGCTAACCTCTCCCATCCAATGGACATTACACTTTGCCCGGTAAGCACCAGCTAACCTCTCCCATCCAATGGACATTACACTTTGCCTGGTAGGCACCAGCTAACCTCTCCCATCCAATGGACATTACACTTTGCCTGGTAAGCACCAGCTAACCTCTCCCATCCAATGGACATTACACTTTGCCCAGTAGGCACCAGCTAACCTCTCCCATCCAATGGACATTACACTTTGCCCGGTAAGCACCAGCTAACCTCTCCCATCCAATGGACATTACACTTTGCCCAGTAAGCACCAGCTAACCTCTCCCATCCAATGGACATTACACTTTGCCCGGTAAGCACCAGCTAACCTCTCCCATCCAATGGACATTACACTTTGCCCGGTAAGCACCAGCTAACCTCTCCCATCCAATGGACATTACACTTTGCCCGGTAGGTACCAGCTAACCTCTCCCATCCAATGGACATTACACTTTGCCCGGTAAGCACCAGCTAACCTCTCCCATCCAATGGACATTACACTTTGCCTGGTAAGCACCAGCTAACCTCTCCCATCCAATGGACATTACACTTTGCCCGGTAGGCACCAGCTAACCTCTCCCATCCAATGGACATTACACTTTGCCCAGTAGGTACCAGCTAACCTCTCCCATCCAATGGACATTACACTTTGCCTGGTAGGTACCAGCTAACCTCTCCCATCCAATGGACATTACACTTTGCCTGGTAAGCACCAGCTAACCTCTCCCATCCAATGGACATTACACTTTGCCCGGTAAACACCAGCTAACCTCTCCCATCCAATGGACATTACACTTTGCCTGGTAAGCACCAGCTAACCTCTCCCATCCAATGGACATTACACTTTGCCCGGTAGGCACCAGCTAACCTCTCCCATCCAATGGACATTACACTTTGCCCAGTAGGCACCAGCTAACCTCTCCCATCCAATGGACATTACACTTTGCCCGGTAGGTACCAGCTAACCTCTCCCATCCAATGGACATTACACTTTGCCTGGTAAGCACCAGCTAACCTCTCCCATCCAATGGACATTACACTTTGCCCGGTAGGCACCAGCTAACCTCTCCCATCCAATGGACATTACACTTTGCCCGGTAGGCACCAGCTAACCTCTCCCATCCAATGGCATCTAGATCATCAAGAAGCTGTGAGTAGACAGCAGGAGGGGGAGGAGGCTCTTGCAGGGGTACAGGATGACTGCTGAGGACCTGGCTCTGTTGGTAGGCAGTTACCATAGTAACAAGGACCAGCATATGCAGCAAGAAAGCTTACAAGGAGGCTTTTGAAGTCCATTACAAATGTGTGCAGGTCTCTGCTCTGATCAAGTTTCTATGGCAACAAAGGTATAATGTCCTACCCTAAAGCAACAAACTTAATATACGCTACCCTTTGAACAGCTGCTTCATAACCACGGAGAGCGTGTCTCAATTTCCAATCACATTCAATCCTGCCAAAGGGATTAGTGACTATGCACTTAAATGGCTTTCTGAATTAACCTGGCCCCTTTCAGTTCCGGTGTTTGCGGAATAGTGATATTCAGTCGGTAATTTTGAGTCTTCAACAAAATATACACACAGAGATGTTAAAAGGTCAAATGATGTGACGTAAACATATCAGGTATTATCTCTGGTATTATGTTCCCCATGTACATGCATGTACAAAACGCATGCATCAGATAGGCGGTAAGTATCAGCCACGGACCTATGCGGCAAGGTGTGTTACGTTAACTCTGCGTTATTGCTTTTAGTTGAGTGCCATATTATATCTTCTTGTGCACAGCAAGCACAAAAACTATGGGCGGGCAGCGTTGCTAACAGCAAATATCTTGCCATATTCACTTACTCCTACTGAAATGTAACCTCTATAGGATAGACGGTCGGAACTGAAAGGCAGTAACAGCGGACAGGTGCTCAGCAGCGTCGACATTCCTACATAACGTCATCGGTGGGCATTATTTGGAATGGATACTTTCCAGGGATCTAATAAGCCTCTTTTCCCATCAGTTGCCGGGAACGATATTAAACCCATCCACGAACCTGAAGGTACACCATAAACACCGCCATTACATAATGCACTGTTGGACGTCCTTGCAGGCGACGCCAACGCACAGGATCGCAGCTGGTTGCAGAATGCGAGCTTCAAACCCAGCGACGAACCGGTGGAGCTCCACCTTCAGCACAGACGCACACCCCCGGACATTGGACGTAAGGGGGAAAGCCAGCGCAAACGTGCCGCTGAGGACAAAAAATCGCACGACGTAAAGAAACGCCACACTTCGAAGGCCAAAGGTACCCCGCCGGGGGCCACCTCGGCAAACCTGCAGCCCCAGACGATCTGGATTGACGAGGCGGGGCTTACCCCCGAGGCCGCCCATCGCATCGACCACCACTCTGACCCGAGCAATGCCCGGTACGGCACACTGTACAGCGGGGACACGGCCAAATACCGCAGGAGATTCGGTGCTCACTGCCTTGGTCTGGGCAGACACCAGAGCATCACGTGGACAGACAACAGGTCAAAGGCTAACCTCAGGAAGGGAAAGAGTGTTGGCTCAAGGTACTTTGACAAGCGGCTTCAGCTAGAACCAGTCAGTACTGTCCTCCTGCCGACTGGGCAGCAAGCCGGGGCCCCTCCCACTTCTCTCGAGGACTGCATCCCCCTGGAGGTCTCAGCGCAGGCAGATGCCACACCTCCTGTAGCTGCCCTCACCCCAGAGGAATATGTATCGCGGAAGACGGCAGACTACAATCGATCACTTGTTGAAAACCCCCGTGACGTTGGTCTATGGCTTCAATTCATACGCTTTCAGGACGAGGCGCTGGTGTGGGGGAAACTACCCCTCGCCGTCCAGGAGGGGGACGTGAAGGGGAGAAGCCACCTGGCACTGTTGGAACGCAAGATATCAATATTTGAGCATGCCTTGGAGAGCAATCCCAGTTCTGTGGAGCTTCTGGTGGGACACATGGAGCTGTGTGGTGAGGTGTGGGATGCTGACAAGGTATCAAAACGATGGAAGGACCTTGTCTTTAAGCATCCAAACAGCCCAGAGCTGTGGCTAGCTTATATCCAGTTCTGCCAGTCGCATTTTTCATCTTTCTCAGTGAACTCATTGGGTGCCCTTTACTCCAAGTGCATCTCCACCCTCTTCTCCATCCAGGAAGGTACCCTCATGTCCCACAGACCACACCCTCACACACCCCACTCCCTTCTAGCCATCTTCTATCTCTACTGCTCCATGATGCAGCAGGTCGGCCACAGTGAGAGGGGTGTGGCCTGCTTCCAGGCACTCATTGAGTTCAACCTGTGCTGCCCGACAGAGCTTCAGCAGGAGGAGGAGGGGTCTGTCTCCCACAAAGACCGTCTGCAGTTCTTTGAGACCTTCTGGGACAGTGGCGTTCCCCGCTTTGGGGAGGCAGGTGCTCCTGGATGGGACAGCTGGATGGAGTCCACTCAAAAAGGAAGAAAGCCTCTTTGTGGACTGGGGCTTGTGGAGCCGGCTGTGTACACAAAGGAAGTGTGCTCTGGTGAGGGGGGAGTGTGCTCTGGTGAGGGGGGAGGTGGTGATCCTGAACTGGACCTGATAAGGGGCTCCTCCTTTGAGGAGGCGTGGCTGAAACTGGAAGACTACAGGGAGAGGGAGCAGGCATTGCCATGGAGACCGGACCACACCAAGGGTGAGAAGGAGGAGGACTGCACTGACCCAGATCGTATGGTGTTGTTTGACGATGTCAGCCCATTCCTGTTCCGAATATCTGACCCTCTCCTGCGCATGAATTTGGTCACCACTTTTCTTCACTACCTCGGGGCCCCAGTCCCTTGTATGGCGATGACCAATCACTCCCATCGCTACATCTCCATGTGCTTGCAGTGGCCATGGGACGTGTACCACGGGCCTTGGCAGGTAGCTGTGGACACACTGGTTTACTGCGATCCGTCGTCTTCATCCTTCTGGCAGCTGGGAGTGGGGGGAGGGTACCGGCTGATGGGGGAGTGGGGTCTGGCCAACCTAGCCGAGGGAAAGTGCGTCACCTCTGAGCACAAGAGCCGAGCCCTGTGGAATTTTATCTCGAGTACTTTCAACCATTCGCTGTCTGTCTTTAGGTCATCCCAAGACCAAACGATGCTTGTTCAACTGTGGATGGAATTTGAACTGCTCATCTTGGCAGGGTCAGTCGGCAGCAATCTTATTGGAGGGACAGGGTTATCGAGAGAAGTTAAACAGAGGGTAAAGGTCGTTCAGAGGTTAATCAAGAGAATCCTGAAGCTTGAAGCTCACAGGAACAACCCACATCTGTGGCACTGTTGTGCCTCCCTTGAGCACGTCTTGGGCAACACAGAAGAGGCTGCCAGGCTCTACGCCTCCGTACTGTCACAACTCCCGGCTGACCTCTCCAGCGAGGGTGTACTGGTCTTGCTTGTTGGCTACGTCGAGTGCCTCCTTGGACTGCGTCCACTGCTGGGGTCACCCAAACTCACTAGCAGGGCTGACGTGGGGAAGACACTGCACTTGCTGGTAAGCCTAGCTGAGGGTAGCCTGCAGTCTGGCTTCACCAGTCAGGCAGTCTCCCCCTCCAGGCTGCTCAGGGCTCGTAACGTCTACAGTCAGGCGTTCGTCAGAGGCTTGGAGGAAGCTAACCTTGATGCGTCCAGGTTTCCTCACGTGTGCAATACAGCCATGTGCTACGCCGTCTTGGAGTGCTGCTGTTGCTCTGTGCGTGCAGGAAGTGTGGTCATGGACACCATCACCACCACACTCACAGCAAAGCTGGACGCTGTGGTAGAGAGGGACGTCTGCTCAGGTGAGGCTTCCCGTTTGCAAACACTCCTGGCCAGGATGTGCCGTTTTCACGTGACCCTTGTGATGTGGTACAGTCGTGACCACACCCTCCAACTGGCCGACCTTAGGGGTCCCATAGAGAGAGGTCTGGGCGCCTTCCCGAGTGATACCTCGTTGCTGAGGTGCCTGTTGGAGTGTGAACAGCAGTCCTTCATCAGTGGGCGGGTGAGAAGGTACTTTGACCTCCACGCGCCCAAGGGGAAGTCCCCTCTGCTGTGGTTGTACGCCATCAGTGCCGAGCTGTGGAGGTACCAGAAGCTGCTCAAGTTGGCACGCCCCCTGGCCCCCCTTGAGGGAGGGGACTGCGTCGATGAGCCTGAGATGGGCGTGGTGCACAGGATCAGGGGTCTGTTTGTGAGGGCAACGCAGGACCAGGGTGGGAGGCACTGTCCGTTGCTATGGAGACTGTATATGAAGTTTGAGGTATGTGTGAGTGTGTGTGTGTGTGTGTGTGTGTGTGTGTGTGTGTGCATAAGCACAGTTTTTGTAACAGAGGTATTACTCCCTGTGATAATCAAGTTTTTTTTTTTATTGTGCAGCCTGAAGCCTGTGAACGCCTTTTAATCAGCTGTTTTAGCCCTAATCTCTAAACCAAGTGGTGTTTCTGGTAGAGCTGTTACCTCCACTATGCTTCTCTGTATATGTGTCTACTTCCTGTTAAAATATTTGCTGAGTCATGGCACAGATTAACCACAACTTTGGTTTTTAACACAGATATGTAAACACACTTAGTTTAGATTAGGGCTAAAACAGCTGAGTGTGGTGTTCACAGGTTTATGCCCAGAGTTTGTTGATACTCAGAGATTTTATTTCAGTAAGCAAGTAACAATTTAACCCTTTCACCACTGAGACAAATGAATCACATAGTTTAGTTCTAGTAAGAATGGGCTTCAATTTGATGCCAATTACATCAGTATGGCAAAGATATGAGCTAACCCAAGTGGTAAAAAATCAATTATAGGTGATTAGTATTTTGTAAACCACATATCAGAATATGATAAGCAACAACAGTATCTGAGAAGCAATAGTGAAATGACCCTTGTGTGTGTGTGTGTGTGTGTGTGTGTGTGTGTGTGTGTGTGTGTGTACGTGTGTGTACGTGTGTGTGTGTGTACGTGTGTGTACGTGTGTGTGTGTGTGTGTATGCATGTGTACTGTTCACAGATTCAAGCTTTGGTTCATTTAGATGGAACACAAGAATGCTGTGCAGGCAAAAGCGGCCTTTTATCAAGGCATTCACCACTGCCCGTGGAGTAAGGTAGGTAGGCGTGGCTTAAGTAAGTGTGTTATGTTGCGTATGTAGGTGTGTTGATTGCTAGTTAAAAACTTTCTAATCAGATGGTGTCTAGGTTTGTATAGGTTTGGGTGTGAGGCTTGTTGGAGGTGTGGTTTGTGTAGGTCTGGGGGTGTGGTTTGTATAGGTAAGCGATTGTGGTTTGTGTAGGTCTGGGGGTGTGGTTTACCCTGTTCTGTTCTTGAAGGCCCTCTGCTGTGATGCAACCTTCTATTTCCCCACTGAGGCAAGCAAGTTTGTTGAAATATTGGAAGAGAAGCATATACGCGTGAGAGCACCACTTGAAGAGGTGAAGTTGTGCTTGGATGCCACGGCAACCACATTGGACAAGCACTGCATGGATGCTGCTGGAACTAAAAGTTCATTTTAAGCCATCCTTGTCAGAACTGTGTACAAAATGCTCCAGCATATCAGAACTGTACGTACACACCCCACAGACCACATGCTTACGATCCAGCAATGAAAATTAATCCATTTTACATTGTCTTGAACCATTGGTGTATTTGTGACAGCTTTCTCATTTTTCACATGCCTGTAGCAATGGTCTGTGCTGAGGTGGCACACACTAACAGTTGGAAAGTGTGAGCCTGACACCTGTGAAGGTGGGATTGGGGTGAGGGCTGGGGGAGTGAGGGTGGGGGAGTGAGGGATGGGGGAGTGAGGGCTGGGGGAGTGAGGGCTGGGGGAGTGAGGGCTGGGGGAGTGAGGGCTGGGGGAGTGAGGATGGGGGAGTGAGGGCTGGGGGAGTGAGGGCTTCACACTGGCCTTCCCTATGGAGGCATGATGTTCTTGTTCTCTGCTATCACCATCTAACATATGGTTTCCTATGTCTCCTGCCTGAATAAAACTATCCACAACTTGGTTACCTTGATAAAAGTTTTCTCCTTCCTACCACCTCCCCCACCCCTCCTTTTTGCCACTGGTACTTGTTTTAAATAGAATGCAAAGAGTTTTCTGGTGGCTGTGTGCATACTTCTTTACAGAGGATACAAGGAGATGTCTGTAGTAGAGAAAAGCATTAAATGGAAATAGTTACATAAAGTCACTTACAAGTGTATGCATTAAGTCTTACCCTTCTCATTCTCAATGACAATGGCATTGGAACTCATTTATTGGTCAAATATCACTCATATATCCATGAGGGTATTGTTAGATGTAACACAAGATGTCTGGGGTTGGATTTCCTAATGGCCACATGCAATCTCCCTATGAGATATGCAAATAGAAAGGTGGAGGGTGTGCGTGAAGTACTCAGCTACATTATAAAAACTGTGATGTTAAAATATCTGAAACTACTCCAACAAAAATGTTTTTCACCCCTGAATAAACACAACGCTTTTATTTGAAAGCATTAGCGTTGCGTTCTTTCGTGGACACCTGTATGTACTACGTATTCATTTGGCTGAACTTAAAATGCTATTTTACACACGACATTTCCTCAGCACACAAGATAAATTGATTGAAGGGACGAGTGCGCATGAGCAAAGCCAGCTGGCGGGACACTTAACCTCATTCAGCTGTACAATGGCTCCTGTCCGCATTAGAGCGCTCATTTGCAGCTGTTACAAATGCAGTGTAACAGGAGTACTCTGCGTCTGGGACAGTGCTTAAGAGCAGATTATACTGCTAATAAAAGGACGATGTCATTGCGGCACGTAGTGCATCGTGCTGTTGCTGGGCATAAGCGGCGCCATAGTGAAAGCGAAGAACTGTCAGACGCGGAATACAGCCGTAGACACAGGTAGACTCCCTAGAAGCCGTTACTGGACTATTGCCTTAAATGGAGTTGTTAAAACCAGTTACTTATGTGTGTTGTCCATTGCTTGTAGTCTGCGTGGCTACGCATTGCAATGCGACAGCAAGGCACCCAAGTTGCTTACGAATCCTTACTTGGCTGCTTACTTCAAGCTTTTAGGTACAGGCGTTTCTTCCTTCTCCCTCTAACAAGCAGTTGTTTCCCTCAACACCAGAGGATGATGTCATACAGGACTTCTTATGGGTTGACTTGTGTGCCAAGTTGGCTGACAAGGTACCTTAAGCTATATGCAACGTCCCCCAATTATTATTCCTCATTGGACGTGGCGATTTTGTGCAGTATCTGTTGGCTATGGTCTATGTGTACTTCAGAAGAGCCTCCCTCCCTATTGAGCTGTACAATCGAGTCAACTTCTTTATTGCACTGTGAGTGTCTGCAGTGATGTGAATTATGTGTCTTGAGTTGTGTATGCACACGTGTGTGTACATGCTTGTGTCCTGTGTATGTACACACTGTCCCTCACACACACCCATACCTTAGCTACCTTGCTAATGACATGGAAGAAGACGAAGAAGACGAGAAGTATGAAATATTTTCCTGGGCACTAGGGGGTGGATGGATGACAAAGTTCCCATCGTTCTTGGCTAAACGTGATGAGCTATGGCGTAAGATGTCTTACCGGGCCTCAGTTAGTAAAAGAACTTGTGATGAGGTAAATTTCCTGCTTTGGACTGCCTGTGTTTACCCTACATAGCTGCATGCCCTCTCAACTAGCTGTCCACGCAACAGGGCACTTGTAATGGACCGCATGCAATGTCGTCAGCCGCAAGCAATCCTAATATTAATGAGTCATAGCAGTAAACAGGATGTTAAGGAAATTACAATATTACCATATTTGCCTTCTTTTTTAGCTTGGCACCCTACACCTAACATGCTGAAATATCACATTTCTTAGCTGTAATTCTGCTTCAGTTTGGCTTCTTTTAGCCCACCAATACACGTCCTACCTTCCCAGGCCATGACAGTCACGCATACCCTCCCTTCTCCACCATACTCAGGTCATAATGCTTACCTCACTGGTCCCCAGTCCATGACAGTCACGCATACCCTCCCTTCCCCACCATACTCAGGTCATAATGCTTACCCCACTGGTCCCCAGGCCATGACAGTCACGCATACCCTCCCTTCCCCGCCATACTCAGGTCATAATGCTTACCCCACTGGTCCCCAGTCCATGACTGTCACGCATACTCTCCCTTCCCCGCCATACTCAGGTCATAATGCTTACCCCGCTGGTCCCCAGGCCATGACAGTCACGCATACCCTCCCTTCCCCGCCATACTCAGGTCATAATGCTTACCCCACTGGTCCCCAGTCCATGACAGTCACGCATACCTTCCCTTCCCCACCATACTCAGGTCATAATGCTTACCCCAATGGTCCCCAGGCCATGACAGTCACGCATACCCTCCCTTCCCCCACCATACTCAGGTCATAATGCTTACCCCGCTGGTCCCCAGGCCATGACACACTCATGCATGCCTCCCGCACTACACCCAGGTAATGGCAATGTCCCCAGGCCACGAACTGTGGCAGCGCCAGAGGCTACCATTCCACGGAGGGGCACAGCGTGGCTACCTGAGGAGTACACTATCCTTGTATGGGCGAACCTCTCCTGCATTCTGTGCTCACTGCACCTGGGCAAGAAAGGCGCAAGACCACCAAGGTACCCGCGGGTACCAAGGCAGAACCCTGGTGCAAAAGCAGGATTTGTTAGACGAGATTGACTCTAGTTACGCAGAAGGTTAGGTTATGATTTATTTAATAAATAAATATTCTGTGTCCTGAGCTGGAACAACTGAAGGTGTGGCTTAATTGTCTGTAAATAACTGTGGCTATATTTAGCAGTGGCTGGAATGTTGTGGTTTAAAGCTGATGGAATAGCTGTGACCCAATGTAATTGTATGTCTGTACACTAGCCAATTAGTGCACTCCTACACACATGGGGGATGCTGTTTACTTAGTACACAGGTCAGAGGTTCTCTCTGCCACAGAAATTGTGAACCAAGGACCAAGTGTCAGGAGGTGTCAGGAGTGCAGTGAATGCCACGAGGAGTGAAAGGGCTGTGCCCCCAATACCACTGGAAGGATACCTCTGGACATTGCGCTTGAGTATGACCAATTGATGTGCATGTTTCATTGTCGTGTGTGTGTGTGTGTGTTTATTTGCAACACTGCAAATAACATGTGAGTATCAAAGGGAATTTTTAACTGTTGATGTCTGTACCACATAAAGGGTGTAGCAGTCATTGTAGCAAGCAGAGACGAACGTATTTCTCTCCCGCCACGGTGGTATGTGGGCAGATCCATTTTCTCACTTCAGGACCTTCCTTAGCTGCACCAGAAATGCTATAAGAGGAATTGAGTGACTAAATGCCAAGTGCACTGTGCCAATACTACAAGCCAAGGGGTATTTACCTGTGTGAGGAGGTTGGAAGTGCTGTGGGCGCGAGATGAAGTGCTGGCTTCTATTGGTCGTCATTGCTGACTCGGCGCTCTGTTCAGTCGGCTCTTCAGATGGTGGAGATGTGAGGTAGCTGTGTTTCTTCCAAGCAGGCATCACTGTCCAGTGACGATAGATCACCTCAATCACATCCTCACACTCCAGGGCAGAGGTTGTGCCAATGTGCTCCACCAGTGCCACTACCTGGGTGACACTGAGGGGGTTAGCCTGTGACAGCAGCTGCTTCCCAAGTGCTCTAACACATCCACATTGTCACAAATAGCACAGACACAAAAGTTATCTGGTACATTATTTGGTTCCTACCCGATTTGACAGGCAATGTTAGAGAAGGTTTATACAACAAGGCCCCTCCCCATTCCAAGCTTAGCTTCCTAAGTGAACTTCTCCTTACATGTACCCAGACTCCAGTAGTCAGCCCAATTAGCACCACAGACATGACCCAAGCACACCTCAGCATGCATCACTGACCCACAGAAGTTCAAAACTACTACCAATGAGGTCGTGATGATAACTAGAGGAAGGGGGGGGGGGGGAAGAGGTTACCACATACTTGGGAAGATATGCTACCACAACTCCGGAAGGCTTCAGAATATGGGTCACTTGAGAAACGACTGCTGCAGGGTCAAGTATGTCCAGTGCGACCTGACAGGAATGCAGCAGAGAATGGGTTGAAAAAAACATGAGAGGATAATGAAGACTACAAGGCTACATGATACAGCAGGGCTACAGGCACAGCTACATGATACTGTCATGAACAGAGGTATCAAATTTTTATTTTGTGTTTTTGTGTATGAACACAAAATTAACAAGGCATGGACAAGAGACCATAGAAATGGCAGGTTCCTGGTACAGAGAGAGACTCAACGAATGGGATGTAAAGCCATAACTCGCTTGACGTAACATGCATCAGACTATTGGCGGTGAGACAAGTGTGCGCCTGTGTGTAGGACGCAACAGAGGTGTACACACACACACACACACACACTAGGTGGTTACTGGGGGGGCTGCAAAGTATGTACAAGGTGGCTTGGGAAAGGTGGGAGGGAGGGTGGTGTAGGAGCAGGGAACTATGTGTGAAGTGAAGGCGTGGCCAGTGGGAGTAAGGAGAGGAGTACAAGAGGCAAGGGGTGTCAAGTGGAGTATGGCAGTGCAAAAGAATGGGGGGGGGGGGGGGGCAGTGTACACAGTGTTATGACTGCAAAGCACTACACATTGGAGCTCACTGCATCCACTTCTTCGCGGATATAGTGAGCCACGTTGGCTAGGTCATCGTTGAAGAACTGCACATTATCGGAGCAGCAGCTGGAGCCTTGGGACTCCTGTGATCTCAGCCATCTTCGATAGTTTTTTGTGGCGTGGGCAAGATGAGTGTCCTTCACTTCAAAGCTGTACACTCGCCCCTCTTTCCCAACTTGAGTTCCGCAGCAGAACAGAACAGGCAACATGAAAGGAAGTGACATGTGTGCACGAGAGGAAGAGAAGGGGTTGATGGGGGATATGACATGGGACATTTGATATGACTTCTTTCACCCATACAGACAAGGATGTGGTACCACTGAGAGTTAACCGCAGCACTGAACACAGAAACCAGGCAAAAAAACTCAGTTGGCTTTCTCCCTCTCTCTCTCTCTCTCCCCCCCCCCCCCCTTTATTTTCACCCCCCAAGTCCCTAATGAATGTACTTAACAGTGAATTCCCTGTTCTTTTAATGGTGTCAAATTCCAGGTGATGAATAAATTCAAAATGAAAGGCCAACCTGCTTTTGAAAGGTGCAGAGTCATAGCCCCAGACCCTGATCCTGCTTCGACAACTGTTGAGCCTAGGCCAACGTTCATCAATCCAATCATTGCAAGGATGTCTTTAGGATAGGTTGGGGTGGGTCCCCTTGACATCAGAAGGGTGTATTCCTCTAGGCTTGGTCTCCTCACCACCAAGTCTGCTGTTCCTAAATGAGTTTTAAAGCGCTGCCCGGGGCACCCAGCACTGATGGTGCTGTGGAGCAACCTCCCGCTATTTAGGTGTAACTCTCCGCTCTCCCTCAATTCAAATAGGTATTTTCGTCCCTTCTGGTCAATGGCTAACACCTGTTCGCCATAAGCAAAGCTATGGCTCATGTTACGGCATTTGTGCACAACAGAAATACGAACGTGTCGTATTAGGCTCAGTAACTTCATGCGGAATTTTTTTTAGACGAGCCCGACATAAATTTAAACTCGCATCTCACGTGACACAATTGGTGCCATATAAGGGTGATTTAAGCTTTGTGGTATAAAATCTATCAAATAAAAGAGAAGCGAACAAGGGCTTTCCATACAAGGTAATTCCTGCTAACCTGGAGTCATATAAGCATGAGTGAAAACGGGAAGTCACAGTCACGTACAAGCTTCGCGAGTGCGAAGAATAAGCCAACCCTCTCGGCTCCTAAAACCTCACAGAAGTTCAGGTCTGCTGGTCAGCCTGCTGGTCAAACTTCTTCAAGTATGCTCGGAGAAAGATACAGCCCCAACCCTCAAGAGTCAACAAACGACCCCTTTGTCCCAGGAACCCAGTACCTCCCTCACAAGCGTAAGATGGAAGATAACGAACGGTCAAGCGTTAGCGACAACGACGACTCTGTACAGTCGAACGACGAAAAGCCTAAGCCCGCCCCCGGCAAAAAAACTCGCGGTCGCGTCAAGATTCAAATGGAATACATCCAGAACAAACTGCGAAGATACACAACCTTCTCAAAGAGAAAATCCGGAATTATGAAGAAGGTACGCTTGTTGGAAGAACGACTTTTAGTAGCTAAATTTTTATTTCGCTTTCGCCTTCTTTTCTCAGGCCTATGAACTCAGTACTCTCACAGGAACACAAGTGATGCTCCTCGTTGCCTCGGAGACCGGTCATGTGTACACGTTTGCAACACCTAAGCTCCAGCCCATGATCACGTCTGACGCCGGCAAGGCGCTCATACAGACTTGCCTGCATAGCCCTGACCCGCCCACAAGTGTGGTCAACCCCGTGATGGAATACGACATGCGGATGAACGTTTCCGGTTACGAAGAAACCGACCTTGGTTACGCCGTTAACGAGGAAGACTACAACAAGGTAATTTTTTAAAAAGTTGTTTTTTGCGTAAAATAACGAACGTAAAAGGAGCGCGCTACACCCCCATGCCGCAAACGATGCGTGATCGTCCTTTCTCCGCCTTTTTCCCTTTCAGCACGGCATGGTCTCCGTGTGTACCTCAGGCGCCATGCCCATCATGAACCAGGGTATCGTGACCATCCCTCAGGGACTGATGCAGATGCCCTTCTCAGGCCACGACACGATGACCACTCATGCCATCATGGCCCAGAGCCACCCCATGCACGTCCAGACCCTGGCCTCGACATCTCAGAACCTGTCCCCACACGCTTCCCCGCCACCAAGCTACTCACCACCGCGGACGTACACGGCCACGCCCTCCCCCTACCCGGGGAGCCCGGGACCTGTGTACTCCCAGGCATCCCAGCTGCCCCACCAGTCTGTGATGATTGACGACCTTGGATCGCCAAATCACATGGGTGGCAGCCCCCACCTGGGTCCAATGGAGCAGTATGACAGGAGTCCAAGCCACAGTCCCATCCAGAGCAGATACAGTCCCCATGGGTACTCCACTGGTAGCCCCATGACTGGACATTCCCCCATGAGACACATGTAACTGTTTTTTTTATTTTTTATTTTTTATCCTGGATGTCTCATGTTTCCTTGAGAGTTCTCCCTAACCTTCCACCACACCATCACTGTGTTCTCTTGTCGCCTAAGACGTTTGTGTGTCTACCCCTCGAGCTGGCCTCGCAGGACTTTGCTGTGCGTTCTGTTTTGTACTGTTCACTGCTTCCACCGTTTGTTGCGAACACTTTAATGTATCTTTTCATGTGTAAACTCCCCCCCCCCCCCCTCTTCCCCCGTGTTAGGTCCATCTGGCAGCTGGCCTGCTAACGTTTTTATAATTAAATGTCCCCCAACTTTACAAAAAGTCGTCAATTGGGCAAAGCCGATGTGCGCGCGCGCGATGGAGGAAATGATGTTTGTTGGTCATAACAGTGTGCTTACGCTGCACATTCCTTGTAGCCCCCACTCCGCAGGAGTTGCCCGCGTAGATCCCACGGGATCTGGCGAATGGAGGTATTCACAGCTTGTAAATGATTACACACCAATTGCGCAACGTTCAAACGTCATTCATTACTCTGAAGTTTTGGCAACGCACCAACAAAACAGGTGCGTAAGGAGAAATCGACAAGTGAAACCGACCCCAAAATTGTTATCGGCTAAGTTCACAATATGAAAAATTCTGGATCATGGCCATCGATGCGGGCACACACAACACATGCATGCACGCACGCGCGTACTGCATGCATACACCCAATAGTATCCATCTCTTATTGGCAACCACAGCAACAGCAGGCACTGACTGTGACACGATTGGCCTTGTACGCAATTCACTAATGTGATTACCACCTGGCTCAAACTCAGTTTTAACTTCATTCGAAACTTACTCGTGGGAATATTGGTTGCCCAAATCAAGACCTGGCCTCTCACTGTATAAGATGCCCAACCCCCCATGGTAGGGTGCTCCAATATAAAGGCGTTCACTACTTCATGTGCTTTCATTTACATGTAATGCATAATGGTGAGCTTAATTACAGACTGAAGTACTCATGTAGGAAGACCATCAGAATCTTCTTAAAGTTGGACACAGTTGGCTTGTCAATTGCAGTACTATCATCAGAGAGTTGGTGCCATACAGGAGGGAAGGGGTAGGCTATGAGGTGAAGGATGGGCACTCCTGAAGGACGAGAGAAGGTGTGGCCTTTAGAACAGTATTACACACCTCCAATGAAATTACACATCCCTCCCTCTTAAAGTGAACCTTCCATCCAACACACCCTAAGAATATAGCTAACCCAAGCCTCCCACACATTGTTAGCATGCCTCCGGATCATGCCATGCCAACGTACAGCCCTCTTTATTGATACATCCAACGATGCAGTAGTTTACAATGTTGGAGCATACACTCATCACACCTCTCTCCTCCCCTTCTCCCACCCCTCTCCCCTTCTCCCACCCTCTCCCCTTCTCTCACCTTCTCCCCTTCTCCCACCCCTCCCCTTCTCCCACCCCTCCACTTCTCCTACCCTCCCCTTCTCCCACCCCTCCCCTTCTCCCACCCCTCCCCTTCTCCCACCCCTCCCCTTCTCCCACCCTCCCCTTCTCCCATCCCTCCCCTTCTCCTACCCCTCCCCTTCTCATAGGCACACCACATATGTCTATTGGCTTCTGTCATTTCTTTGATGTCAGACAGTTCTGTTACAAGGATGAGTCTTACAACATGTGTAAATCAAATCATAGAAAGATAATCACTTTATATGTATAAGAGATATAAAGGTTGCTTCATTGGTGAAATTAAAGTTAATTTACCATAGAATACCAGCTTTAACGACCCCTTACGTGAGACCCTAAAAAAAATGGCATGTCTTTGAAACGAGCGTATCTCCAAAACCCTTCACACCACCACATACCTTGTTGACAAAGGTATGTGGTGGTGTGAAGGGTTTTGGAGATACACTCGTTTCAAAGACATGCCATTTTTTTTAGGGTCTCACGTAAGGGGTCGTTAAAGCTGGTATTCTATGGTATTTGGAGGTGAGAGGTACGGTTCTTTCTTTGGTAACATAATATTAATTACAATGCGACCAGAATAAGTAACTCAAGGAAGGACTTCTGGCTACCAGCACACTAACCCAAGGACTTCCATGTACCAACACACTAACCTCTATGTAGGAAAGGCAAATGGTCATCTTCAATCCCGCCAGAAAACAGTGCTGATTCAGAGAAGAAACTCCTATAATTTGATCCAAAATAATTCTCTTGTTGCAGGCGCTTCTCTGGTAAGGAAATGGAGGAAAAGAGGAGAGAGGGGGAGGAGAGAGGGGGAAGGAGAGGGGGAGGAGAGAGGGGAAGGAGAGAAGGGGAAGGAGAGAGGGGGGAAGAGAGAGGGATAGATGATGTCAGCCTCATAGTTAACAACATGTTACTCTATACATAAGAACATAACACACTTATGCAAGCCATCTGCATACCAATTTTGGAGAATCGCTGGAAGAGGTCTGATGTTGCAGGGTACATGTTATAAAACTTAGGATTGGTGGAACCAATCAGATCAAGGAGAATAAATGCATCCTGATCAGAGGAACAATAACATAGTAACTCCATAGCTGCACACACACACACACACACACACACACACACACACACACACACACACACACACACACACACACCACACACACACACATACCATTGTTTCTATTGCAGTCTTGCCTGCCACACTCAACAAGCCGTTGCTTCCCATCTCAGCTGCTAAGTGTCTGGACCCATAGAGGGAGTCTGTTGCTGACCATTCCCCAAAAGCCTCCTCCCCATCAAAGAAGATCACTTGAAGTGAGTACTCCTGCATCTGTAGATAAGGGCAGAGGTAGTTAGGTGGGGACCATGCAGTTAGGTGGGGACCATGCAGTTAGGTGGGGACCATGCAGTTAGGTGGGCAAACTACTCCATTTTGGACCACAGCTCACATGATCACATGCACTATGTCACATGATCACACGCATGACCACATGCGGTACGTCATGTGAATCGCTTACTCCTCTCTTCTGCAGCTTGTCGTCTAATGAGACCACAAGGTCCAGGAGCAGGGCCACTGGTAAGGCAGAGTCAGTGGCTCCTAAGAATTCCTTTCCATTAACTGGAGTAAGTACCTTGGTGTCATAGTGAGCGGCCAGAACCAGTCTCTTCTCCACACCAGGGTCCAGAGTGGCTACTATGTTTGTGAAGGGCTTTATGCCCAGGGGGGTGGAGGCTGTAAAGCTATCTAGTGTGATGTTCCATCGTGTGCAGGAGAGCTGGTTCAGACGTGAGATGATGTACTGCGCCCATGTGATGGTGGAAGGGAGAGGAATGGCTTGTTTGTACACACCACTGGTATGGCCATTTCAACACACATACACACACACACACACACACACACACACACACACACACACACACACACACACCAAATAGTACTAGGCCCCGCCCCTCCAACAGTAAGGGGGAGGGTACGTGAGAAGCTGCCCCTTAGTCATGAGCAGGGGGAGGCAACCACTACTATGAATATGATTATAATACAAACAGGGGGGCACTATTCATAATGCCCCCCTCCCCGTTCACATGGTATATAAACAACTTACAGACGTAACAACAACCGCCCACACACTCTACATTCACACCCACACACACACTCACAACACCCTCACATGCACCCAATGCCTTTCCACTAAAGATAACTGTCGCAGTAACTAGTTGAAATAGCCATTTTTTCTGGTAGGCAATTTGCTAAATAACGCATTAGCCATTAAGCTTAGAAAAATATCCAAGAACTCTATGCGTGCATGCAAAAGAGAAAGCACAAGTGGAGATGACTGGTATGGCACCATAGTGGAAAGGCACATAGCCCTCATAGTGGAAAGGCTCATAGCCCTCACAGTGGAAAGGCACATAGCCCTCACAGTGGAAAGGCTCATAGCCCTCACAGTGGAAAGGCTCATAGCCCTCACAGTGGAAAGGCACATAGCCCTCACAGTGGAAAGGCTCATAGCCCTCACAGTGGAAAGGCTCATAGCCCTCATAGTGGAAAGGCTCATAGCCCTCACAGTGGAAAGGCACATAGCCCTCACAGTGGAAAGGCACATAGCCCTCACAGTGGAAAGGCTCATAGCCCTCACAGTGGAAAGGCTCATAGCCCTCACAGTGGAAAGGCTCATAGCCCTCATAGTGGAAAGGCACATAGCCCTCACAGTGGAAAGGCTCATAGCCCTCATAGTGGAAAGGCACATAGCCCTCACAGTGGAAAGGCTCATAGCCCTCACAGTGGAAAGGCTCATAGCCCTCATAGTGGAAAGGCACATAGCCCTCACAGTGGAAAGGCACATAGCCCTCACAGTGGAAAGGCTCATAGCCCTCATAGTGGAAAGGCACATAGCCCTCACAGTGGAAAGGCTCATAGCCCTCACAGTGGAAAGGCTCATAGCCCTCACAGTGGAAAGGCTCATAGCCCTTACAGTGGAAAGGCACATAGCCCCTTCACTATGCAATACATGCACATAGCCCCTTCACTATGCAATACATGCACATAGCCCCTTCACTATGCAATACATGCACATAGTCCCTTCACATGCTTTGGGGACAGGGCATGTTTGAGCAATGTGTGAGGTGGTATTGTACCATGACCAACAGAAGAATGTGTGTATGTGTGTGTGTGTGTGTGTGTGTGTGTGTGTGTGTGTGTGTGTGTGTGTGTGTGTGACACCTGGCAAGTGAGGCTAGGTGGTAAGTGGTGTTACAAAAGGCTTGGTTCCATGGCTAATAACATGTTTGCCAATTACATGAATAGCACAATGACCCAAACCATCATAGCCTAACCTGTCATTGCCATGACAACAATTTGCATTATGCACAGAACTGACAGGGGACAAGATGGCTGGAGGTGAGGGGAAAAGATGGCTGGAGGTAAGGGGACAAGATGGCTGGAGGTGAGGGAACAAGATGGCTGGAGGTGAGGGTACAAGATGGCTGGAGGTGAGGGGACAAGATGGCTGGAGGTGAGGGACAAGATGGCTGGAAGTGAGGGGACAAGATGGCTGGAGGTGAGGAGACAAGATGGCTGGAGGTAAGGGGACAAGATGGCTGGAGGTGAGGGGACAAGATGGCTGGAGGTGAGGGACAAGATGGCTGGAGGTGAGGGGACAAGATGGTTGGAGGTGAGGGGACAAGATGGCTGGAGGTGAGGGGACAAGATGGCTGGAGGTGAGGAGACAAGATGGCTGGAGGTAAGGGGACAAGATGGCTGGAGGTAAGGGGACAATATGGCTGGAAGTGAGGGGACAAGATGGCTGGAGGTGAGGGGACAAGATGGCTGGAGGTGAGGGGACAAGATGGCTGGAGGTGAGGGGACAAGATGGCTGGAGGTGAGGGGACAAGATGGCTGGAGGTGAGGGGACAAGATGGCTGGAGGTGAGGGGACAAGATGGCTGGAGGTGAGGGGACAAGATGGCTGGAGGTAAGGGACAATATGGCTGGAGGTGAGGGGACAAGATGGTTGGAGGTGAGGGGACAAGATGGCTGGAGGTAACCTACAATGAAGCAGTAACATCCCCTTGATCCCTAAATAAGGATGTAGGATGTGAGGAGTGGGGAGGGGAAACAGGATTTCAGAGTGATCAAAATACTGAAATGGCACTGAGTCCCAATAACCCCTCCCAACAGTCCCTCCCAATAACCCCTCCCAACAGTCCCTCCCAATAGCCCCTCCCAATAGCCCCTCCCAACAGTCCCTCCCAATAGCCCCTCCCAACAGTCCCTCCCAATAGCCCCTCCCAACAGTCTCTCCCAATAGCCCCTCCCAACAGTCCCTCCCAACAGTCCCTCCCAATAGCAATGGCTATGTGACACTGAAGCATAATACTACTACACCATTAATCATAGCTAGTGCCATTAGTTATGCTTTGTGCCCAGTGCTCAATGAATTCCAGCTGCTTTATGACTCACCTGATGCAATAATACCACCACTGCATTCCTGTTGCTTAGCAACAGTTTGTGTACTGTACCTTAAGACATGTCTTCAAATGCAAAATTGAGCACCCCTTATAAGTAATTGTATGGACTGGGCTCCCCTCTGTAATGTATCAGCTCTTCTATATATGGGTATGGACTGGGCACCCTTCGTCTATATACTGGTATGGACTGAACACCCGTCTCCTATGCAATGGTATGGATGCAGCATAGTACTGTGTAACCATACCAACAGGAGGGCAGGGAGTAGATGTACATTACACACATCCACCTCCACAACACACTGCACACATGCACCTCAATACACTGCATACATACACCTCAATACATCACATGACATGCACCTCAACACACCTCAACACATCACATCACATGCACCTCAACACACTGCACACATACACCTGAACACATCACATGACATGCACCTGAACACATCACATGACATGCACCTGAACACATCACATGACATGCACCTGAACACATCACATGACATGCATCTGCACATCACATGACATGCACCTGCACATCACATGACATGCACCTGAACACATCACATGACATGCACCTGCATATCACATGACATACATCTTTAACTTCCTCATGGCTCTGAGTACCAGGCACACGAGGCTTAAGAACACTAGGGAAGTCATATTTGAAGAGCGTATCTGCATCAGAGCACTGCATTAGTGACTGTAGCCTCTTGCTGGTCATCACCTTGTACTGGTGCTGTAAGGAAGGGTAGGAGTGAAAGGAACTCCCCTGTATTCTCTCCCCCAAGCGACAGTGTGTAGTATCCTTTATTAAGAGATCATGGTAACACCTCATTCAGTACCCCATGGTCCAGTACCCCATGGTCCAGTACCCCATGGTCCAGTACTCCCATGCTCCAGTACCCCATGGTCTAGTACCCCCATGGTCCAGTACTCCCATGCTCCAGTACCCCATGCTCCCAGTACCCCATGGTCCAGTACTCCCATGGTCCAGTACTCCCATGCTCCAGTACCCCATGCTCCAGACCCCCATGGTCCAGTACCCCATGGTCTAGTACCTCCATGGTCCAGTACCCCCATGGTCCAGTACCCCCATGGTCCAGTACCCCATGGTCCAGTACCCCATGGTCTAGTACCCCATGGTCCAGTACCCCCATGGTCCAGTACCCCATGGTCCAGTACCTCCATGGTCCAGTACCCCCATGGTCCAGTACCCATGGTCCAGTACTCCATGGTCCAGTACCTCCATGGTCCCATGGTCCAGTACCCCATGGTCCAACCAATGCATGACTTCATTAAATATTCAATACTCACGTGATTAGTTAATATTTTAGATACGCTTCTAATTCACGGTTTGAAATACTGACCACATTTATCAAGTATCATGTTTTATAGACATTATACAATAAAATGGACTAAGTTTGATAGCGCATGAGACAACAGTTGGTTCTTGTGGTACAAAATTAGCAAGGCACAATTGGGAACATAATTGTATGAGTGTGTTATTGATCACCAGTTTGGCGTCCAAAGCAATTGGTGGAGGGGGGAACCTCTGGTGTGTACTTCTACTAGTACCACTGTCTATTGGCACGAATTCGGTCCCTACTATGATGGAAGGCCTGCGATACCTCGGATGCCATTGTGAGGTTGAACAAAGAGGCGTCTAGTCTTCTTCGTTCATCTATACATAATAACCGTATTTAAAAGCCAGTTTTTTGCGGGCGCCCTAAAAGGATTGGGGTTCTTTAATTGTTGCCGACCAATCACTTAACCATTCACTAAACCATTTGTTATCTACGATCAATTGTTCTTCGGTTTCACAAATAAAGTTCACGTAAACAAACATACTAGCGTGTGGCGTGGTTGTTTACGTGTTAAAAGCGCACTTACTGATGTTCTCTGAGCCATGGCTCCATCCAGCGAGATATAAGGAAGTAATATTAACAGATACCACATTGCGTGCTTGTTCTTCGTGACTCTGGATCTCGGTATCTTTAAATATCGTACCGATAAATAGAATTGCGAACGTTTGCTTTAGCCGTATGGCTTTAGCGCATTCTCCATTTAAAAAGTGGTGATTAGTTTAGACCACGCCCCGGCGTACGCGTCTTCGTATTACATGTAGCCATTTTCACTCAACCATCCATACCGGGGTACCCGTGTATTACATAACCATGAATTTGGCAGAGTCATGCAGAAGTGATTTGTCCAAACAAAGCATAAATCATTTCTCTAGCAGTATTAATTGTAATGTTCCACATGCAGGAGTATAAGACATCATCCTCCAGGCAGTCCTAGAGACAGTCACACCCTTGTGTTGACCACCCAGGTATATAATCACCACACCACCTCACAGCCTCCTGTCTTTGAACAGTTGGCTTCAGAGAGCTATATATGTGGAGATATAGAACGTTATGCAGTTGAAATGTAGTCAAGACAAGCCTTGGGGAGGACTGGCCACCAGTCAAGACAAGCCTTGGGAAGGACTGGCCACCAGTCAAGACAAGCCTTGGGGAGGACTGGCCACCAGTCAAGACAAGCCTTGGGGAGGACTAGTCAAGACAAGCCTTGGGGAGGACTGGCCACCAGTCAAGACAAGCCTTGGGGAGGACTGGCCACCAGTCAAGACAAGCCTTGGGGAGGACTAGTCAAGACAAGCCTTGGGGAGGACTGGACACCAGTCAAGACAAGCCTTGGGGAGGACTGGCCACCAGTCAGACAAGCCTTGGGGAGGACTGGCCACCAGTCAAGGCTACCTATGAAATTTTCCCTTTGTATGAAATGCATCTTTGACAACCATTGAGAACGGATAAATGAAAGCTGTGACCAAGCAAGCAATCACTGCTCAACTGTATTGTTGTTATCCAGTATGGTTGTGGGTGTGATCTCCTTACCCCACTGACCCATCCCCATGACAATCAATTGGTTAGCATCACCTGTGCATAACATTTCACACAAACCATAAGGTCAGCTCAGGCCTAAGGTATGGGGGAGCCTATAAAGGATCTGGGTTGCCAGGCAACATTCACTAATATTTCTATTAACCAATTCCTATATATTTTTTGTTTAACTAACATAAGAGTTGTCCAAAAATCTATAAATATGAGGCAACAGAGGGATGTTAGACAGCTGGATATGAGGCAACAGAGGGATGTTAGGCAGCAGGATATGAGGCAACAGAGGAATGTTAGGCAGCAGGATATGAGGCAACAGAGGAATGTTAGGCAGCAGGATATGAGGCAACAGAGGAATGTTAGGCAGCAGGATATGAGGCAACAGAGGAATGTTAGGCAGCAGGATATGAGGCAACAGAGGAATGTTAGGCAGCTGGATTCGGGTTTCGATGATATAATCTAAAGCCATAAGCATGAATAACTTCAAGTTTCAAAGAGTCTGGAAGAATTCTTTGGTGACGGTAAACACGACGTTAATAAGTTTAAAAGGTTATTGGAACTGGCATACCTGCCATTAACGTTGTCGGCCCATGGCAGTTGGGTACTTGGTCTGAACTGGCGGCCCCACCTTAATAAAATGGTATAATTGTGTTCATCTCCTCAACCTGAAAAGGACGAGTTGAAGGGATGTATTATAATGCAAGGTGAAAGGCACTTGTTTAGCAATGATTAAAATAGCAATGATGATTAATATTGATGCTTGTCCATAATCAAGCTTATATCCATTAATGGAGCCACACTGCCTCTGATATACCCTCCCAACATAGCCACACTGCCTCTGATGTGCTCTCCCAACATAGCCACACTGCCTCTGATATGCCCTCCCAACATAGCCATACTCCCTCTGATACCCTCATAGCCACACTGCCTCTGATATACCCTCATAGCCACACTGCCTCTGATATACCCTCATAGCCACACTGCCTCTGATATACCCTCATAGCCACACTGCCTCTGATATACCCTCATAGCCACACTGCCTCTGATATACCCTCATAGCCACACTCCCTCTGATATACCCTCATAGCCACACTGCCTCTGATATGTCCTCATAGCCACACTGCCTCTGATATACCCTCATAGCCACACTCCCTCTGATATACCCTCATAGCCACACTGCCTCTGATATACCCTCATAGCCACACTGCCTCTGATATACCCTCATAGCCACACTGCCTCTGATATGTCCTCATAGCCACACTGCCCCTGATATACCCTCATAGCCACACTGCCTCTGATATACCCTCATAGCCACACTGCCTCTGATATACCCTCATAGCCACACTGCCTCTGATATACCCTCATAGCCACACTGCCTCTGATATACCCTCATAGCCACACTGCCTCTGATATACCCTCATAGCCACACTGCCTCTGATACCCTCATAGCCACACTGCCTCTGATATACCCTCATAGCCACACTGCCTCTGATATGTCCTCATAGCCACACTGCCTCTGATATACCCTCATAGCCACACTGCCTCTGATATGTCCTCATAGCCACACTGCCCCTGATATACCCTCATAGCCACACTGCCTCTGATATACCCTCATAGCCACACTGCCTCTGATATACCCTCATAGCCACACTGCCCCTGATATACCCTCATAGCCACACTGCCTCTGATATGTCCTCATAGCCACACTGCCCCTGATATACCCTCATAGCCACACTGCCTCTGATATACCCTCATAGCCACACTGCCTCTGATATACCCTCATAGCCACACTGCCCCTGATATACCCTCATAGCCACACTGCCTCTGATATGTCCTCCCAACATAGCCATACTGCCTCTGATATACCCTCATAGCCACACTGCCCCTGATATACCCTCATAGCCACACTGCCTCTGATATGTCCTCCCAACATAGCCATACTGCCTCTGATATACCCTCATAGCCACACTGCCCCTGATATACCCTCATAGCCACACTGCCTCTGATATGTCCTCCCAACATAGCCATACTGCCTCTACAACTTACACTGCATAATAATTTAGATTTACAAATGTGGTGCAAATGTGTATGTAAATATTTCTGCTATAGTAAATGAAAGCTTTATATTTACTATTGTGTTGACCATATTTACAACATGAGACAATACCAAGTATGCAAAAAAAACTCTTCATCCTCACTGTCCACCTTCATCTTCACTGTCCACCTTCATCTTCACTGTCCACCTTCATCCTTCACTGTCCACCTTCATCTTCACTGTCCACCTTCATCTTCACTGTCCACCTTCATCCTCACTGTCCACCTCCATCCTCACTGTCCACCTCCATCCTCACTGTCCACCTCCATCCTCACTGTCCACCTTCATTGTCCCCAACATGGAAGCTGCATTGCCCTGTTGGACGGCAACTGATAGTCTCTGGGTAAGGTAAGCATAGGAGTTAGCTTCCCCAGACACCTGCAGTGTTAGCCACACTGCCTGATTAATGCAAAAAGCAGTCATACCAGACAGATCGATGACCTGTTCTTTGGAGTTCAATTAATTACTCCCACAAATTATAAATACATAATCTGCAGATTATAAAAACTCCAAAAGATTAATAATGGATGTATTGAGATTTTCAATTAAATTATTAAAGATGGAAAAAAAAAATTCATCAATAATCACACACATATTTTGTTATAAAAGACTAGAGGTATGAAACTTTCTTATTTTTTACTAATCCTAATTTTAATGATGTTTAATACTAGGTGTGAGGAAGTTCCAGCTCTTGACCCACAGGTTGGGTACAATTGGTTATGTCTATGTAGCAGCTATTGTAGGATGGTGCACTTAGCCAGGTTAACCCCTCCAGCCTTGCATATCATCCCCTGAAGATGTACAATTGGTTACGTCTATGTAGCAGCTATCGTAGGATGGTGCACTTAGCCAGGTTAACCCCCCCAAGCCTTGCATATCATCCCCTGAAGATGCTCGACAAAGATGTAAAGCTTTGTTTTACAAACTGCCTTTCTTTGATCCTCTCGGAATCAGCCTGACATCAGTCTAAACTAGGGTTAGTGTTTGGTGGTCCTGGCTTACGCTCCCTCTCTAACTATGCACGTGTAGCATCTATTGCATCTTTTTGTTCATCTGGCTTTGCCACTGCAGACAATCTCCATCTCTTCTCCATGCAGTAAATACCTTTAATGGCTCTTCCCAACGGAATATTTTTGCTAAGCTTGATAGTCTAGCAGTTAACAGCCTGCTTGAAACTTCATCACCTGCAGATAAAGCCTGCCTCCTCTCAACATCAGCTTCTTATGCTTCATCTTGGATCATGTGGTGGTTGGGATTTGTTACTTCAAGGAGCTCTTGCTGTCGTCCAATCTGCCCTGATATAGCTATGGATCCTCTTGGCCACCATGCGATATCTTGTAGGCAAGGAGGTGGCATTGTAATTCATCATAATCAGCTGCGAGACACCTTTGAAGACCTCTGTCTCAGTGCACGTTGAGGGGTGAAGATAGAAGCAGGCAGTGCTCCCGCTCCTGACCTTTAGGGGTGAAGATAGAAGCAGGCAGTGTCCCACTCCTGACCTTTAGGGGTGAAGATAGAAGCAGGCAATGATCTCACTCCTTGACCTTTCTTTGTCTCGTCCTGCCTATGTCTTGGTAAATAATTGGACAGGATGGTCTCCAGCTGCTTTTGACTTGACAGTGACATCTCCTCTGACTCCCTTGTCTCTGCCCGAAGTGCCCCTTCCAGTACAGCAGCTCTAGTGGCTGAGCAAAGAAAGCACCTTGCCAGTGACCACAAGTGCCACATTCCCCCTAGCTGGGTTGAACTTGCATTCCCCTAGCTGGGTTGAACTTGCATTCCCCCTAGCTGGTGAGTCCTATGGTAACTGGGGTTCTGAAGCCAGACAAACGTTGTCATGTTTGGCCTCACATCTTTCATTCAGCCTTCCAGAGACCAGGTCTAAAATCTTGATGGATTTATATGGGAATATGAACACAATACTTGTTAGATGTAACACAAGCTAGATCTATAGATAAAGCTATGTCCCATGACATCATCATGTTCTTTGTTGCTTGCATGTTTTCAGGTACATAATGCAGTTGTTTGTACATTTGAATATTGTAGATGTATAATCCTTCTTTATACATTGTATTAAAATTAATTATGACTGCGTTTGGATCTTGAATATGTGGGTGTTGATTTCAAAATTACAAGGAACATGTGAAGTTTTATTAGAACAACTCAACGAAACAACTTAAAAATATGCACTCTGTGCTAAATAAAAATTGCAAGAACATTGAAGGTATTAAAAGATACACTTACAGTTCAAAATAAGACTTGGTTCCAACATGGGCAGGCTAGGCTTGCTTATTTTCAGTGTCACTTCTAACTGGCTTTCTGTGACCCCCATTTGCGAGGTCTCATTTCAACCCTAGTGAGTCATATGTAAAGCTCTTCATTGGTGGCTACACTCTGCACACCATGAAACATTCTGGGGCATTGGGGGTAGTCTGTGTATTCATTCATCTGACATCCTAATCGAGAAAGAGGAATTTGAAAAAAAAAAACTTTGGTCTTCACCACTCCCACAAGCTGCATGATGTAGGCACTGCCTTAATAATTACGAACTTATTAACAAACAAGTTAAAATTCAAACACAGTGTTGAACAGAGAGAATTATCTAGAAATATGAAAAAATAAAAAAACAATGCAAAAGGGTTTACATTGTATAATGAATAGTTACGTGAATTTAAAAAGGCAGTTGAAGAAGTAGAGTTGGCTGTTGATAATCTTAATGCAGAACTTCAAGGTACCTATACTAATGATGAGAATCACAGGAAAGCTTATTAACCCCAAGAGGGATCAAATGGTATATGATATGAGAAAATGCACCTATTACTGTTTTCAGAATTAGATTCCTGTTGAAACAGTGCATAGAGTTGTTTAGCCCTGACGAGAAAACTAGCCAGGTGGTATATGTGACATGAAATGCTTGTGTTAAGTGCATGATATTCAAATGTAGAATGATTGACTTCCTGCGATAACATTACATTCAATTTCTAACAGACATGCTGATGGTATTTCTCCTTGAGGATTAGTTTGATTATATTTCCACTCATTGCAAACATGGTATTGAATGTTGCAAATTCAATTACAAGGTTTGTAGTGTGTCACAATGTAACTATCGAACCAACCCTACAACCAGTTACTAGGGAAACCTTCAAACTTGCCTCTGCCATCACTGACATTGGAGCAAGATCAGACATTGCAGCTGATGGTTTCTGGGGTGGCCACTTTGAAAAAACGTTTTTTGACGTCAGAGTCCTTAACCCACTTGCTCCATCTAACACCACACCCACACCCAGTGCTTGCTACCGCAGACATGAAAAAGAAAAACAAAGAGCATATGAGCAACGCATCAGGGAAATAGAGCATGCCTCTTTCACCCCCATTGTACTCTCCATTAGTGGTGGAATGGGTCCAATTGCAACCACTTTCCATAAACGCCTGGCAGACCGGCTAGCTTCCAAATGGAACTCATCCTACAGCCAAACCATTGGATGGTTGCAATGCCGTCTGTCCTTTCTCTCCTCCGCTCATCCATCCTATGCATCAGAGGAGCTCGTTCATCAAAGGGGCGTGTACCCTGCAGTGTCCCTCTACCTGTAGACCTAGTGCACAGTGAATCTAGGTTCACTCTGGACTAGAAAGCAACTAGTAGATCTATATCATTTAACTTCATTATTTAACTCGTATCTAACACTGTGTACATGTCCATGTAGTTATTTGTACATTAATCAAAAGTGTTTACAATTACAAGGTTTGTAAGTAATAAAAACGTCGAAATTACGCATTTTTGGTTTTATCCCGATCTAATTAAACGAATAAAATGGTACATGGTTCCATTGACTATATGACTTTCAACATGAGTGCAATAATAAATTTTAAATTGTTGAGTACCAAGGGGGGCATATAAATGGGCGTGTCTTTAGGCGGGGGACCTGACCTAAATGTTTGCATTTTATGATGGTGCCCCCCCCCCCCCCCCCCCTTTATGTTATAAAGGCGGCCCCCCCCCCCCCTCCGACAAAAGTGTGGGGGGAAATTGCCCCCATGGCCCCCGTGCTTCCTATGCTACTGAGAACTATTCACACTGAGTCCACGGCGCATGTTGAAGTTCGATATTTCAACAGCCACGTAAAATTAAATTGCCAGGTAACTGGTACGGTTAAATATTACTGCAGCTTGGGGGTCGAGGATGACAACACAGGCTCCGCTCGGGTCGTCGCGCGTAGTCAAACTGTCGTGGTTTGACCAGCAGTCGTCAGCATGTGGTCCTGCTTGGACGAACGAAGAGGAGAAGAAGGATGCCGAGAAAACACTCCAGCGAATGGCCGACGCCTATAGTACTCTAATCGAGTGTGTGAGCGACGGAAACCCAGAAAGAGATGGGTTAAAGAAGACACCCTTAAGGGCTGCTAAAGCTATGTGCTTCTTCACCAAAGGCTACGAGGAAGATGTAGCTAGTAGGTGGACTGAACCAGAGATAAGGTTTTTGGGCCTACTATACTATAATGCGTTGGGCTTCGTTGTCAGGTATCGTACGAGATGCTGTGTTCGAGGAGAACCAGGACGAGATGGTGATTGTGCGAGACATCGAGATGTTTTCGTTGTGCGAACACCACTTGGTACCATTTTACGGTAGCGTGAGCGTCGGCTATCTCCCCAGACACGGCAAAGTGTTGGGCTTGAGCAAAATTGCCCGGTACGTCCACGCGGAGCTATATAGTAAATAGATGTGCAGATGTGTGCATAAGCCTTTCTTATGCAGGATCGTTGAGATGATAAGTCGTCGCTTCCAAGGTAACGTTTGCTTGTAACTTACGTTTCAAATTTACAATGGCCGGCATCTACGTAGTACAAGAACGCCTCACAAAGCAGATAGCTGAAGCCATTCTAGCGGCTGTGCAGCCTGCTGGAGTAGGAGTCATAGTAGAAGCCACGTGAGCAGGGGAGGCGGCCTAAGGCGTTTGGGGTAGTTTTATTAACCTTGTCGACCACCTTCCTTCTCAATCTCCAGTCACATGTGCATGACGATGCGAGGAGTGAACAAGGCACAGAGTAAGACCATCACCAGTACTATGCTGGGTGTGTTCCGCGATGACCCCAAGTCAAGAGAGGAGTTCTTAACTCTAGCAAAGTCTAAATAGCTTACCACATACCCACACAACATTCATATATATATATATATATAATGTTTGAACCAAATGTTGGGGGTGTCACTTGCGTGACCTATATTTGTAGGCACTGCTTGACAGTGGTGGTGTGGTGGGGGGGGGGGGGGGGGGGGGGGGGGCAATCCAGTATTTCACCGCATAATCAGCAGTAAACTAGAAAATACTGACAAGTACGAACGTATACAAATGTACGGGGGGGGGGGGGGGGGGGGGGGGGGGGGGGTTTGCCACACCGCCACCACTGCTGCTTGAACAGCCCTACACCAATAGACATGTTGGTATGTAGTCTAGAGGTACAGTTAGACATGTAGGGGGTGGTCTGAATGAACATTCAAAGGGCAGTGGTAAATCAGGAGGGGTGGGAAAACACACCCTAAGAGCATATGGTAGCTAGACATCCTAGCCTCCACCCCAAGGTACCTCCTTGAACAGTGAAGTGTGTGATAAGGGGGTTTAGTTTAAATTAACAGGTTATTACAAATACTAGTGATGGCTGTAGCCATTAGACATACTCTGTTTCAACAATGGCAGGATGTACTGGGGACTAGAGCTGATTTTGACTGACTACCCTTGTACATTATGTGGAACACAGTAATTGTTGGAGCTGAAATAATGTTTTGATGTCAGAATACTTAATGATCATATACTAACACCAGAGTGGTATGATGTCAGACAAACATAGTTTAATAAAAGATTAACAAAACAAAAAAAGATTAGATGAAATCGGATCTGTTTAATGATTATAGCACCCACAATTGCAACAATACAGTGAACGGTTCCAGCCGACAAATCAAAGATGATGATGGACACACACAGGGAGTGGAGGTGACGATCATAGCAATTACAACTAAGGACTCTCCCTCCTTCCTCCTAACGGTATGGGAGTGGGGACCAGGGTGTTATGCATCACATGAGGGATCTAACAGGAAGAGACGTTAACACATCAAGTATAAGGTGTGGAGGTGACCTGTGCTTACCTTCCAAAGCCTGTTCGGTCACACGCTTGCAAAGGTCGTCCATGTACTTGTCGTTGACCTCTGCCGAGCGAGGGGGGATGGGTGGAGGTAGGGAGGGGGAGGAGGGGTAGGGTCCATTTGCAGAAGAGATTGGCGTAAAGGGTTTTGAGTTTGGGTTCATTTGCGAGGGGAAGCTGGATGTGGACTTGGGACGTAAAACAGGAGGTGGAGGAGAGGGTGCTGACTGGTGTTGGGAAGTTGGAGGGATGAACATGTCAGAAGCCAATGGACTAAAGCTAGCTTACTTGAAGGTATTGATTAAGGCTGATGTGGGGCATTGTTCTGGACTGATTAGGTAGGGTCATGCCCTTGGACGGTGATCCAGTGCGGGCTGCTGGTCTAAGACCTGCTGCATTCTTCGTCCTGGAGACCCTCAAGTTCATACCAGGTGTGAACGTCTGGGAACAGCCAGGCATCCAGCTACTACAGGTAGTGGGAATTTACCCTTTAATAAAAGAACACACCCCACTGTCTTAAACTCTATAGGTTGTTCCACACCATGGAGATCAAAGGGGACATGACGCAAAATTAGGTCACCTGACCCAAGTGAAACCTCACTTTCTACACACTTGGCCATATGATATTGCACGGAGGGAGGGGAGGGGTGGAGGGAGGGAAGAGGTCCTTTCTCTGCAGCATATTTGGGTAACTAACACTGTACCAAGCAGTTCTCCCTCCCTCCACCCCTTTTCCTTACCTTTTCCCTTTGGGAGACTTTCGAGGGGACACTATCGTGAGGGCCTGTTGCTGCCAATCTCTAAACAGTCTTTTCTGATTATCACTAAAGGCCTATGGGGGGGGGGGGGGGGGGGGAAGTGGTGATAGATGATCATTTGAGCACTGATATAACCACACCCACATGGCACTGTCTGATATTAAGGCTCATTGGGGGGCACACAGGTGTGTGTGGGGGGGGGGCAGCACACAGGTGGGGGGGAGGGACATCAACACTACACATATACATGTTGCCCCTCCCATTCCTTTCCCACTAATTGTTTTCCATAGCAACCATAGCAGATGGTGTGCCCACTGCCACCTCCCACCTCATGAAGGAGAATGGCTTCAGTCAACTTGATGAACGCCGCAAGTGTGCTCTCATCTGTGTCCTCCTCTGCCTTCATGAGCTGATGGAATGCTGGGACCAGAACCACAAGAATAATGACATTAGACGACACCCATTGGCCAAGTATCCACTGTAAGGATGCACATCCCTTCAAATATGGACCCTTCCCATAAACTATTCCCCTCACCCTCCATACCTCCCACACCCCTCCCTCACCCTCCATACCTCCCACACCCCTCCTCACCCTCCATACCACCTCCCTCACCCTCCACACCCTCCATACCACCTCCCTCACCCGCCACACCCTCCCTCACCCCCATACCACCTCCCTCACCTTCCACACCTCCCTCACCCTCCAAACCCCCTCCTTCACCCTCCACACCCCTCCCTCACCCTCCATACCACCTCCCTCACCCTCCACACCCCTCCCTTACCCTCCACACCACCTCCCTCACCCTCCATACCCCTCCCTCACCCTCCACACCCCTCCCTCACCCTCCACATCCCTCCCTCACCCTTTCCAGATGTCCTTGTGATAAGACCTGGGAGGTCATTGTGTGAATATTCCTTCACCAACAGTTCTTCAAGGTCAGAGTGAGAAGGGGAGGGGCTACTGCAGGGGCTGTCAGAGCTAAGCTCCTCCTCCCCAGGCCCTTCCTCTTCATGCTCCTCAGATGGTTCAGTGTGTTTGGATGGACCAAACCCATCACCAGGAGAGGGAGGAGCATAGGGGATTATTGGGGTTTGCAGCATCTGCTGTAGTTCTTCAATGCACTCCCCAAGTCGGCCATGTTTTTCCATTTCCTATTCCAAAGGCAGAACAAGACACACAAACGCATAAAAACATTATGGTGTGTGGCCTGTCTAAAAGGTCCCTTCACATTATGGTGTGTGGCCTGTCTAAAAGGTCCCTTCACATTATGATGTGTGACCTGTCTAAAAGGTCCCTTCACATTATGATGTGGTCTTGCTTATGTCTTTGGACCCTCACTTCCTTTGCACAAGGCAAAGACCTTTATGTCTAGCTGTAAGCTTTCCTCCCCAATGCACTCTTCTCCAGACTAAAACACACCACCACATTCTTACCTGTTCAAGCTCAGCAAGTGTTCCAGGTCTCCTTGCCAGCTTGTTCACACTCAAAATGATCTTGTTGCAGGCTCCTTTGGTCACACCCTAATCAAATGACAAGCAACAGGACATGTCTAACCACCCAGTAGATATCCCTCCCACCTAACCCCCCCCCCCCCCTCATAGGAGACAAGCCAAGTGTATCCCAAACAGAGAGGAAGTGTGTGTGTAAACACTGGGGGCATTATGGAGCGCGTAGCTATTTAGCAGACAATGAACCACCCTTACTGAACCATTCTTACCTTCTGCTTCAGAAATGCATCATTCATTTTAAGCATATCGTCGTAGGTGAGCTCAGCAAAGAGATGCTGATACTTGTGAAGACGAAGTGACTTCAGCCACGCGGGAACATCTACACCCATCACCCATACACACACACAGGAGGAAATGTGGCAAGTACAACCAGTGTTATTGTGCTGACTGCAAGTGCCCACACGCACACACACACCATATACAGGCCTAGATATGTGTGAGGGGGTTGGTAATAAGTTCATGGGTGTGGCCACGGAGTATGCCAAATTTAATAGACAATGGTCTGTTTGTGGCAACCAGATAATCTGTACAGGAGAGCTAGTCATTTTGTTGTAAGCCCTTTCTTCTAAGAGTACATTTCACAAAACCACAACGGCAGTGGGATGGGCCTAAGCGTGTCACACGATCCCACTTCACCTGCCCCTCTGCCCAACAAGGGATTGAATGGTTAATGACCCTGGTCTTGATATGGGCAAGGCAGGCAACTGTGATGTGTGCGCTTTAAAGCCAACTTCTTAGGCAGACAGATATGGCATTGTATGAAAGCAGACACACACACACACACATACACACACACACATACACACACACACATAACACACACACAGCACATACCTTTCATCCCTGCCTTCCACTCAATCTGGTGAGGTGGGTCGTCACCATGTCCAGACCTTGCTGGCAAAGTGTTACATCTCACTTGTCTAGACGCATAATCATCTCCAGTGGGTGGGGGTCCATGGTGATGACCCATAGTACTGGCTCTCTCCCTACCGCTGTAAGGAACCTCATCGTCTCCTTCAAAGGTGTCAGGATCCACAGGAAAGCCATTGCACAGGCTGTCATTCTCGGAACCGGCCCATCCACTGTTAGTCCTGATGTAGATGCGGCCAGAATCCACAGCTGAAGGGGCCAACCTAGCGCTCCCTTGTGCCTCCTCTGGCCTGCTTGGGATCTGGTATATGCGCCTTGGGGGGATGGGAGGCGGGGCAGCAAGATGGCCGCCATTCATGCTCTGCTTTCTGTCCATGATGTTCTTTTGCTTCTCATCAAGTCTGGTGAGCCAGTAGCTGAGTGCTTCCCTGTTTTCATGAGGGAAGGCAGGGTGCACCAAAGCTAACGAGAGGAGCTGTCGGCATTGTTCCAAGTAGTCTATGTCCTCGCTGGAGCCTAGCAACACCTTGGGCATCAGTTTCATGTAGTGCTCCCTCGCCTCCGTGTTCCCGGGATTTAGCAGCGGTAGGTGCGTTAGCAGCTGGGCGAGCGCGGGTCCGTCGGGTTGGCTGTAAAGAGCGCCTAGATATCCTAGAGCAGAAACAAACAATACCAACGTATTAAAACTAACACACGTCACTATCATCACGGGGGGTCACTCTAGGGCATTAAAAAAAAAAAACCGGTAGCTACCTCCACTATTAGCTTGTTTCTCAAGTCTGCTGAGTTCTTGCGAGTCGTGGCCGTTCTTTAAGGAATTTTCCAGAACAAGGAATAGGAAACGCGCCTGCGTCGCGCTGACTTTAGTCAGCAAAGAGTACAAGGCGATCGTTTGTTCGCAGCTATTCCAGTTCTGAAACCATTCTCCTATCTGTTTCACGCGATCTCCGAACGCAGCCTGTTTCATATCTGTGTTGCTACGTGCTACACTCGAACAGAATTGGGGACTGATTCCTAAACGTCTAACTCGGCATGTCAACAATCTGAAGCGCTCTACAGCCAACTGGAGTAAGAAATCAACATAAAAGTTTATAGTCAAAAAGGTTGACCGTACATGGAAGTCAAAACTTAATTAGTTACGATTAGTTTCAAGTGCGCATGCGTCGACACGTGTAATCGCATCGCAACTGAATATGGCGACTCATAAACCAGGCCCATTGAAGCAACAGAATAAGTCTCACAAACATGGCAAACATAAAAGCAAGGGTGAAACAAAGACTGACGCTAAAGGTGGGGGTGATTGTTTCCATTTTGTGAACAAGTTATAGGCTTCCTAATGGTAATGAATATCACTAAGGTTGGGTGACTATGTTTCAGGCAGAGTTAACATTAAGGTCGCGACAAGGGCGGCGAAGCGAGGGATGCAGAAAGCAGACCGACGAAACCACGTACGCATACGGTGCAAACAACCCGCATGTGCGCGGTCATGTGTACGTTTGCACACAGATGAATCAGATTCGAGCCAGGAAAAGGGCGGAGGCAACGGCTGCTAAAAGGGCGATAGGATATGAAGGCAGCCCTCCCCATTTGGTGGTATGTTCAAGCCATTTCCAGTAGCCTACTGTTGTGCACGGAGGCCCCTCCCCCCTCCCCGCCCCGCCTCCCCCATAAACTACACACAGGTGGTGATCAATCTCTGTGAGGATGTGGAAGGTGGCTGGGTCCATGGTTTGATGGCAACAGCTTGTGGGGAGGAAGCTACGGCTTGCGAGGCAGTCAACACTGTGGTTTGCTCTGCGCTGAAGCAGCGGTTCACGTTTGTGTACCCTCCAGCTTCAGACCTGTACGCCATGTTGGATGTGGCTAAGGTGAGAAGGTACTTAATAGGTTTCTGTGTACTCCCCTGTAAGTGTTGGCTTGATCACAACAACTCCCCCCCCCCCCCCCCCCCCCCTTTTTTGGTTTGAAAGGACTTCCATAAGTGTGCATTAAAATGCTGTGGGGGCTTCGTGTTGACTTTTCTCTTGCTCACATTATGAACAGATAGCAGACACTTTGATGTTTGTGTATAAAGCTGGAGTGATGCTGGGTGAGTATGCCCAGCTGTGTTTAGAGTGCTGTACCACTCAGGGCCTTCCTACCACCGTGCACGTTGTCCAGGTATGGTCAGAAGAAGGCTTTAAGGGAGGAGTGGGACCATTATGTAATGGCCATAGCCTTTATAAGGGGGGGGGGGGGGGGGAATGTTATGTGTTAGTCATAGCCTCTGTAAGGGAGTGATGGGACCATTATGTGATAGTCATAGCCTTTATAAGGGGGGGGGGGGGGGGGGGAGGGGGGGGAGGGGATGACCATTATGTAATGGTCATACCCTTTATAAGGGGGGGGGGGTGGACCATTATGTGGTAGTCATAGCCTCTGTAACGGAGTGGTGGGACCATTATGTGATAGTCATAGCCTTTATGAGGGGGAGGTGACTATTACGTAATGGTCATATCCTTTATAAGGGGGGGAGGGGTGGACCATTATGTGATAGTCATAGTCTCTGTAATGGAGTGGTGGGACCATTATGTGATAGTCATAGCCTTTATAAGGGGGGTGAGGGGTGGACCAATATGTAATGGTCATATCCTTTATAAGGGGGGGGGGGGGGAACCGTTATGTGATAGTCATAGCCTCTGTAAGGGAGTGGTGGGACCATTATGTGATAGTCATAGCCTTTATGGGGGGGGGGTGGGGCCATGATGTACTGGTCATAGTCTTTATAAGGGGGGGGTGGGGTGGGGGTTATGTGATAGTCATAGCCTCTGTAATGGAGTGGGCTACTATTAACACATACACACATGCACCTTCATATACATACATATGCCTTGAAGTTGGTGGTGTTATAATTTGCAGCGGGGGTGGTGGAGAGGGGCTTTCCCTCCCAACATGGGAAAATATGTAAATAATGTTCTGTTTTTCAGGGCTTGCCTTCACACACTTCCAAGAAAGGAGCTGACATGGACTTATGGTACAAGACAGTTGAAAAGAGGTGAGTTAAAAAGAAAAAGAAGAAGCTATTGAAGTAATTATAGTGTTGGTCTAGACATGCCAATTTGAGGCATTGAATAAGCACACACCTAAATCAGTGGGCACTGCCTATTAGTGCACTGCATCATGGCACAGTTCACACCTATAATGGTGGGCTGTTAGGACAAAGAGAATGATAATTTAAATAGCAATATAATCCCATTAAATTGAATACATTATCCCAGAATACATTATCACAGTCCACTCTAGCTAATTTTAATTGTTATATGTGTCAATGTATTCCTATCTGTTTTACCTAGTGGGTGAACTGATATATTCTTTGTAGCCTTATGTGAAACAGAGGCCATCTTGGCTTTAAAATAAATAAGCATTCAAAGTAATGGTGGTAGTGAACACAAATGTTATTCATAGCAGTATTATCCTTTTCAATTTTCTAATCATGTAGACTGCACAATCAGAAGTTGCATCGCTTGGAGACTACCCAGGTAACACAGCTGTGTCTTCATTGTATCTGTCTCATGGCAAGACTTTGGCTGAAGTTGCACTAGAGCTATAAATGGCACAATATGCTTTCAACACGATATACCACCTTGATACACTCTTTACCTTTGAAACTTGCACACTGTTACACACACACACACACACTCTCTCCTTCCCTCCCCCTCCATACATACATCATACATACATTGCACATTCTCTCTCTCTCTCTCTCTCTCTCTCTCTCTCTCTCTCTCTCTCTCTCTCTCTCCACTGTCCCCCCCTCCATCCATCCATGCATACATACATGCACTAATTCTTTACCTAATGTGCACCCTTAACACTACCTCATTATTTCCTCTTTCATTCACACACTCACACACACCCTTCATTTATAGGATGCCTACAATGTGCTTAGGCAGCTGAGTTCTCAGAAGCGGAAGGCTCTTATGTTCCGTGACAACAGGCCACACCTACTTGTGAACCGTATGGAGTTTTCAGGTCTGGAGTTTGGAGTATTGAAGGTCTCAGGGTACCTGAGGGGAAGGCCCCTGTCTGTTAACAGTCTGGTCCATATACCAGGAGTGGGTAACTGTCAGATGTCACAGGTGAGAATGAATAGTTTTAAAGTTAGTAATAACTGTGTGTGTGTGTGTGTGTGTGTGTTTGTGTGTGTGTGTTCAGATTGATATTCCCAAAGATCCTTACCCACTGAAGAGAAAGAATGGTTGGCATGACGATGATATGTGCACAGTTAGTTCCACCATTTTTTTAGTTTGTTGCAATGAGTCTCCTCCTCCCTCCTCTCACCTTCCCTCCCTCCCTCTAATCTTTTCGTTAAGGACGTGCCTATTGAGCAGATGGAAGAGGACAACAAAGTGTTGGAAGTAGCTGATCCAAGCAAACAGGTCTGTGTTCAATTGTACTGTGCACACATGAGAGAGAGTTGTGTATGTATCTGGTGAGGTAGCAGTCCCTTGTAAGTGAGGTTGCTGTGGATCCAATGGAGGGGGAGCAGACATGGCCCACTGATGAGGAGCTAGCTGCAGCAGAAGGTAGGTGTAACTCCCCTCCTTCCTTCCCTCCCTCTCTCCCCTTACCTCTCACGTCCTCCCCTTCCCTCCTTCCTTCCCTCCCTCCTCCCCTTTTCGTCCCTCTTCACCATCATTTTTGTCTCGTCGTTTGGATCAGAGAATAAGGTTTGGTTTTTAAATCTTTTTCTGTCATTCAGTGGCTCATGACGACGAGAGAACTACAAAGCGTGTTCCCAAAGGTACTTCACAATATCAGGCTGCCTGGATTATGGACAATGGCTCTGAGGTGTGTGTGGGTGTGTCCAGAGTGGTTGACACATTATTCGTGGTATTGAATGAGGGTGTGTGGTGAGAGTGTACTAGGGTGTGTGGTGAGAGTGTACTAGGGTGTGTGGTGAGAGTGTACTAGGGTGTGTGGTGAGAGTGTACTAGGGTGTGTGGTGAGAGTGTACGAGGGTGTGTGGTGAGAGTGTACTAGGGTGTGTGGTGAGAGTGTACTAGGGTGTTATATGTTAGAGTGAGTGCTAGGATAGTGTACCCTGGGCTTGCCTAAATGGTGAGGGTGTGGTAGGTATGTGGTGACGGTGTGCTAGGGTATGTGGTGAGGGTATGTGGTGAAAGTGTGCTATGGTATGTGGTGAGGGTATGTGGTGAAGGTGTGCTAGGGTATGTGGTGAGGGTATGTGGTGAAGGTGTGCTAGGGTATGTGGTAAGGGTGTGGTGAGGTACAAGGTGAGGGCTCGTTCATACAGGCTGATGATTTGATAGATTGGCAATGTCTTCTTCAGTGCAGTGATCCAGAGGAGGATGAGCCTGTTCCCATGGCAGCACACCACCCAGACAGTGATCAGGAAGAACTCTTGGACTTGAAGCAGTCAACTAATGATATGAACACGGAAACAGTTAGTTAGTGGGGGATGCGATCCCTTTCAGTTTTGAAGTGTTCATGTGCATACTTTTGTAGCTCAGTGTCATAGGTGACCATTGCAAGTATGATGAGGACATTGATTTGGAAGCTGAAAAGCATCAGTGAGTTACTATCTCATCACCTGGGATAAGTTCTAAGTCGAAGGAAGCTGCTGTTTTGCCTGTGTCAGCACTCAATGGGAGGAAAGCCCTCTATTGCACCAAAACACCACCTTGTAGGGAAAGAAGTTGTGTTGATAAGGCTTTTAAGCTCCATGGAAGCTTTTAAAAAAATACTTCTTAGCTACCTCTTCAGATATCTTCAGATCCCTTTCATTGTATTGTAGACTTGAACTGATCAAGGCAGAGAGGGGGTATCAGCTCTACCCTGATGAGGTAGACACCCCACTGGATGTTCCTGCACGCGTGCGCTTTGCAAGGCAAGTGTTTGTGTGTGTTTGTGTGTGTGTGTGTGTGTGTGTATGTGGTGTGTGTGTGTGTGTGTATGTGTATTTGTGTGTGTGGTGAATGTTACATAAATAATTGTGCATTTGTGGCCACGAGTGGCTACAAAAAAGTCACAAAACAAATGGCAGTCACATCCATGGTGTGTTGAAGTAGTTGTGTGGTGCTGGTAAAATTAATATGTGAAAAGTAGGTGTGTGTGTGTGTGGTGTGTGTGTGTGTGTGTGTGATTCGACCTGTGATACAAACGTTTTAAAAATTGCACATGGGTAATTCACTAGATATCGAGGTCTTCAGAGCTTTCGTCTTTCTCCATGGGACCCCTCAGAGAACTTACCAAAGGACTATGCCAGGTAACTGTGTCTTTATATGGAGGCATGTGTGTGTGTGGCTATGGAGGTGTGCTTATGCATAATCCTCATATATGCAGAATTTTTCAGTTTGAAAACTTCAGACGTACCAGAAACCACATCCTGCATTCAGCCAACACTGATGGTGCCATGGTAACTGTGTGTGTGTGTGTGTGTGTGTGTGTGTGTGTGTGTGATGTTAGCTTCCTTGCTGGTAGCCAGGGTGGTTTGTCACCATATACATACAAGGCGTGCCACAGCAGTATGTGGCTGGTACAAACCCTCACACCAGCCCACTTGTCATCACTGGTCTGCTTGAACACGAAAACCAAGTAATGATGTTGTACCCTGTGATTTCATCCAACGTTATCTTGTCTTCTTCCTCTGTCTTGGTGTAAGATGTCTGTGTTGCACTGTGTTCTGAAGAGAACTGGAGAGTACACACTTCCCATCAAGTCCAAGGCAAGTTCCACACCACCACCCCTGCTGTTTAATGTGAACAGTACCTGACCAGTGAGCACTCCCTCCCTCCCTCCCTCCCTCCCTCCCCTCTTTCCTACATAGGAGAGGCTTATATTCCACACAGGGGTGCACAGGTTTTCAACATGCCCAATATTCTCGCAGCATACCACTGGAGACAAACATAAGGTGGGAGGAGCTACATGTATGTGCGTGCTGGTGATAACACACACACATATAACAGTATGAAAGGTTTCTTAGAGATGACGAGATATGTGTGGCGTCCATGTATGCCCCAATATTGTTCCCACCATCTCCTGTGCTTGTGTTCAAAGTAGTTGAAGGTAGGTTGAACACACACACACACACACACACACACACACACACACACACACACACACACACTGCAGCCATTCAGTGTCCTGCTGAAAACATTGCTGCTTAGGGCTTGGTGGCAGTACTTTTGTGGCTGTGTTTGTTTACTGTGTTATGACCAGTCACTAAAATATAATTTTGTGGACCTTCAACACCTTAGCATCAAATACCCACTCCATTTCTTCAGGTCGTCACATACTGGTTGCCACAGGGTCTGTGCTAAGTGCAGACCCACGCAGAATTGTGTGCAAGAAAATTGTTTTAAGTGGCCACCCTTTCAAAGTTCATGGCAGGGCAGCTGTCGTTAGGTACCTGTTCTTCAATAGAGGTGATCCAGCTGTCTGCAATAAGATTGCATGTCCTAATTTGTCATGCCCACACACACACAGAGGACATACTGTGGTTTAAACCAGTGGAACTCCACACCAAACTTGGCAGACGCGGACATATCAAAGAGCCATTAGGTAGGTGGGAGGGGAGAGACAACACCCCATTTTTGGGATAACCATTACTACTGAGGCTTTGTTGTGGACAGGCACCCATGGACACATGAAATGCCTATTTGACAAGCCAATCAAATCACATGATACAGTACTGATGAGCCTGTACAAGAGAGTGTTCCCTAAGTGGACCTACTCTCACGATGTGCCGCGCCCTGCCTGTTGGAGCATTGGGCGCGACGACAAACAAGAACAGCTGGAGATGCTGTGACCACCTGCTTGATGTGTGTTATGTACAGATTTGCGTTTATGACAGATGCACGTTAATGTGACCGAAGATTAGTAATGGGCCTTGCGCATCTTCGTGCTTTTGACACATTTCAAACCAGTTTAGAAGTTACACAAAGGGAGACTCCACACACTACCAGGGAGAGTCCTAAATAAGTCCATCTGGATTGAGCCGGCTCTCCGATGAATCTTCCTACTACAGTAGATGTTATGAAAGTTAGAGAGTTAGTAATCGGTACGGCTAAGGATATGTCCGCCTTGGCTATGGTGAAGTAGTATAGCACGGAGCCGGACTGGTTCAAGACAAAGGGGACAGCGTATCGCCAGTTGAAAATGAGAAACTTTAGTTCGGCGAGAAATTGAAGTATTTGGTTTTTCTTTTTCACTTTCTCAATGCCCGAGCCACCTTTCTTGAGAAACGGATTGGTGGCCCCCCATACGATAGCCACGAGTAAAAACCAAAATGCGGAAGCCACTTCATCTTTCAGCATGGTGTGCGTTATGCAGAACTGTTGGTGTGAAAAGCGCGCGTTTTGATATTAAGGATTCCAGAGCATGTCTGCAGGTTGCTCCTTTAAAGCGTTGATGTGGGATATTCTACCAGTTTTACTTTGCTCATAGGAGGGTCCTTTGGCAAGGGGAAAAGACGTTTTGCACCTCAAGGTGCTTGGCGGTCCAGTTCTTCCGGTGAAGATGCAGACCCTGTTGTTTGGTTGCCACCCGACCAACATGGTGAACACCCACCAATACCGTCTGCCGAGGCTGCAACGTCGATGCTAGCAGCAGCAAAGAAGCCCAAGCACAAGAGCCAGTTGTACCTGGCGGAGGTTTGTTGCGCTCAGCAGCGAGTGAGGCAGGAGAAAGCACTAACCCTAACCCTTCTAAAAACAGCTGGCTATGAAATTTTGGGGACCCCAAATCCCTCCAGAGCAGAGGACCTTTCGTGTGCAGCTTGTAGAAGTTGTATATCAAACACTCACAGCAACCAAGTATGGCTGTGACCGGCACATTATGGGTTACTATAGATCCATTATCATTATTTTTAGCTTTGCGAGTAGGCCTGTTATGGCACTGGAGTACAGCCAATACCTCGAAAACTGCCTTTGGCCTAATTTTGATCCTACAAAGGTAAGCATTCTGACTGGTTGTTGACGTGACAATCACATGACAATCACATGACTTTTTCTCCCAAAGACCACTCCAGCATACCTGATGTCTATTGTTCTAATGGTGAATGAGAAGTTCAAGGAACGTGTTCCAGCATGGGAGGTAGGTAGGGCAGTACCACCTCCATACTAGCTGTATATACACCTCCATACTAGCTGTATAAGGGTAGGACAGTACACCTCCATACTAGCTGTATAAGGGTAGGACAGTACACCTCAATACTAGCTGTATAAGGATAGGACAGTACACCTCAATACTAGCTGTATAAGGGTAGGACAGTACACCTCCATACTAGCTGTATAAGGGTAGGACAGTACACCTCCATACTAGCTGTATAAGGGTAGGACAGTACACCTCCATACTAGCTGTATAAGGGTATGACAGTACACCTCCATACTAGCTGTATAAGGGTAGGACAGTACACCTCCATACTAGCTGTATAAGGGTAGGACAGTACACCTCAATACTAGCTGTATAAGGATAGGACAGTACACCTCAATACTAGCTGTATAAGGGTAGGACAGTACACCTCCATACTAGCTGTATAAGGGTAGGACAGTACACCTCAATACTAGCTGTATAAGGATAGGACAGTACACCTCCATACTAACTGTTAAGGGTAGGACAGTACACCTCAATACTAGCTGTATAAGGGTAGGACAGTACACCTCCATACTAGCTGTATAAGGGTAGGACAGTACACCTCCATACTAGCTGTATAGGGGTAGGACAGTACACCTCCATACTAGCTGTATAAGGGTAGGACAGTACACCTCCATACTAGCTGTATAAGGGTAGGACAGTACACCTCCATACTAGCTGTATAAGGGTAGGACAGTACACCTCCATACTAGCTGTGTAAGGGTAGGACAGTACACCTCCATACTAGCTGTATAAGGGTAGGACAGTACACCTCAATACTAGCTGTATAAGGATAGGACAGTACACCTCAATACTAGCTGTATAAGGGTAGGACAGTACACCTCCATACTAGCTGTATAAGGGTAGGACAGTACACCTCAATACTAGCTGTATAAGGATAGGACAGTACACCTCCATACTAACTGTATAAGGGTAGGACAGTACACCTCAATACTAGCTGTATAAGGGTAGGACAGTACACCTCCATACTAGCTGTATAAGGGTAGGACAGTACACCTCCATACTAGCTGTATAGGGGTAGGACAGTACACCTCCATACTAGCTGTATAAGGGTATGACAGTACACCTCCATACTAGCTGTATAAGGGTAGGACAGTACACCTCCATACTAGCTGTATAAGGATAGGACAGTACACCTCCATACTAGCTGTATAAGGGTAGGACAGTACACCTCCATACTAGCTGTATAAGGGTAGGACAGTACACCTCCATACTAGCTGTATAAGGATAGGACAGTACACCTCCATACTATCTGGTGTGCACATGAGTTTGGAGGTACACTTAAATTTGGACTGGGGAAATCATGGCTGTCCATCCAATTTATCTTCCCAGGCTTTTGAGGCTACCCCTGAACACTTTCCAGCATTTTTTCAACTTGTGACAAGTGCCTGCATCTCAGACCTGAAGGTTCGTTTCCACCAGGCAGGCGTTAGACCCCCTGTTAACATGTCTGACTACACAGAGTGGGGGATACTCTATGAAGGAGAAGACCTTGCTGATAGTGTTCCTTGTACACTGCTTCAACAGCTTGGTAATGTTGTCTGTAGCTACACACACACACACACACAACACACACACACACACAATGTACACATGTACACATACATACTCTCCTCCCCTACTCACGTTTCACTTATTTTTCACATTTGCATATACCCCGTCTCGTCCCTTCTCATATCCCTCCTCTTCCCCTCTCATATCCCCTTCTTACCTTTTATGGCTTCTTCCCCTCTCATATCCCCCTTACCTTTTATGGTCTCTTCCCCTCTCATATCCCCCTACCTTTTATGGTCTCTTCCCTCCCCCTTACCTTTTATGGTCTCTTCGCCTCCCCCTTACTTTTATGGTCTCTTCCCCCCTTACCTTTTATGGTCTCTTCCCCCCTTACCTTTTATGGTTTCTTCCCCCCCTTACCTTCTCTACTACCTTCTACATCATCAGGAAGTGGATATTGTTCGTGAAGAGCTCCAGCAGCTGGTCTCACTATCCACCTGGCAGAACCTCATACAGGTATGCTAGTTAATGGTTGTTCTCTCATATCGTCATCATCACCCCCCACCCCCTACTTCACCTAGCCACGGTTAGAGCTGGAGCTGAGGAGTGCACCCAAGCTAAGGAAGTACTGGTCTGCTATCCAGAAGAAAGAAAAACAGCTGGATGCAGCTGGAAAGGAAAAGTGAGCTCATTTTCTTTGAACACTGACAATAGCTCTGGGGGGGGGGGGGGTCACATTTGGATGTGCTCTGGGGGGGGGGGGGGGGGGGGGGTCACGTTTGGATGTGCTCTGGGGGGTCACATTTGGCTGTACCTTGATCCTAAGAGCTGAACACAATAAAATGCTGTTGTGGAAGATGATGCATCAGTTCTTGGAGATTCTGGAAAGTATCCCAGCTGAAGGTGAGCTTAGTCTGGAGTGGAGGGATGGAGGGGGGCTGGGGGGCTGGGGGGGGCGGGGGAGATAGGCTTTATTTCTGGGGGCTCAGAATGCATCACAATCTCCAATTATTGGGGGAATTAATAATGACCTCATCACACATGAACACACGCATGTGTACGCATACACACACACACACACACACACACACACACACACAATATTTGCTTATTTGACACAGGGGATGTTGATGAGAATGCTGTGAGCTACTGTGAGCGTTTCCTTGAGCTCCTGACTGACCTGGAGGCCCAGCTGCCAACACGACGATTCTTCAACACCTTATTGGACGCTGCTCATATTTTGGTTAGTTCACCCCTTATGTCATTGCCACTGTTGAACCTATCTCTGTCTCTTCCCCCCCCCCTCTCTCTCCCTCTCCCTCTCTCTTTTTCTCTGCAGGTACGATGCGAGCTCTCAAGTATCATTCACAGGGAACCAGAGGGTCACCTATGCAAACAGGTAAGCAATAGTCACGAGAGATGGCTTTGTAAAATGTGTGCATCTTCCTCACCAGCTGCTTGAGCGCCTGAAGTTCTATGCAGGCTTTGAGATAAGTGACCAAAGTGGTACGGCTTTGACTGATCACGAGATGACTGAGCACCACTATGACAAGATAATCTCCTTACAAGTAAGGCCAACATTCCTAGGCAAAAGGTTTGTCGTCACTTCCTCCCCCTTCCTCTTCTGCTTCCTTCCCTCAGAAAGCAGCCTTCAAGCTCTTCCCACAACTAAAGCCATTCTCTCTTAGTAATGTAGCCAGTGTGGACTCCAGAGAAGCGTTAAGAAAACATTTTGGTGCCCTTGAGTAAGCCCCTTTCATTTCATGGCAAATCACATCATGTGGTTTTGCTTTTCAGCAACAAAACTCTCCATGAAATTGCTGCCCGCTTGTGCTTAGTTCCTTCTCCTTCGTCTGACGGACCATGCTTCACTTCTGCATTTCTCCTCGAACTTCTGATTTGCCACCATGAGAGGCGCCCCTCACAGCTGGAGGCCATTAACAGTGTCCCGCTATACCCCACAGAGGATATTCTTTGGGACGAGAATGTGGTACCTTCAGAATTCTACAATGGAGAAAGTTAATCCTCCTCTGGTGCTTCCATTTATAACTCCTCATTTGTGTGTCTTCTTTCTATAGCATGTCTGGCACTTCCTAAACTTAACTTACAGTTCCTCACTCTACACGATTATCTTCTCCGTAATCTCCTCCTCTTTAGGTTGGAGTCAACATGTGAGCTAGGAAAGCATGTTGTGTGGTGTGATGTGTAATGTAGTGTAGTATGGTGTGTGGTGGTGGGTGTGGTGATGGGTGTGGTTTGTTTGGGAAAACTGATCCAATTATTCACACAGATGAAATAAGAGAAGATATTGAAGATGCTCTCAGCAGGTTGAAACCTTGGTATGTTACGTAATCTGTGACCACCTCCACCTGATCTGTCACCATAACCATACCCACATGATTTGTCGCAATCACACCATCACCACATGATCTGTCACCATCACACCATCATTACATGACGCCATCACCACATGATCTGTCACCATCGCCACATCACACCATCACCACATGTCACCATCACCACATCACACCATCACCACATGTCACATCACCACATGTCACCATCACCACATGTCACATCACCACATCACACCATCACCACATCACACCATCACCACATGCTTTTCTTGTGGCTTTCTCAGGATCACCACAGAAGGGAATACAGAGTTTGCAGGATGGGCAAGAATGGCTTTACCCATCTCCACTTTTTCTGTCATTGAGGTGTGTGTGTGTGTGTGTATTTTTTATAAATATTGGTTTGATTTAATTGTGATGTGTGTGTATTTGTGTTAGGTGGGAAGGCCAAACGTTGGCGAGAACAGACCATCTCGGGTTAGGGCTGATGTGTCTTTAACCTTGAGGGTTGGAGATTCAGTCAAGCATGAGTGGGAAAGTGAGTTCAATTCCCTTGTATGGTCTACACAGAATTATTGGCCCGTGTTCAGTATAATACTTCTGTTCTTATCTTTGTCCTCTCTCTTCCCCAGACCTTCGGAAGCACGACGTATGCTTCCTGATAACTGTGCGTGCTCAGATGGACCTGAATCAGGCCTTTGATTGGTCCAGACCATTCGTTCCACAAGTGGGGCTGGTATATGTGAGAGGCTGTGAGGTGGAAGGAATGCTAGATGACCAGGGGAAGCTGATCGAGGAAGGTAAGCTACATTGTTTCATACCCCCACCCTCCTCCACCTATCCCCCACCTCTTCCCCATCTCTTCGCACTCCTCCCCCACCCCTTCCACACCTCTTCCCACCCCTCCCCACCTCTTTCCCACCTCTTCCCCACCTCTTCCCCACCCCGCCTCTTTCCCACTCCCACGTCTTCTCCACCCCCACCTCTTCCCCATTCCCACTCCTAACCCTGCTCATTCCCTACTAAATGTACTTGACCATAATGGCCTTTCTCTCTTCCCCAGGCCCTGGACCCAAACCACTTCTAACAAAAGATGGGAGGACCTTTCGTGTGTGGCTGGATACCAATCAGTACCAGAAGGACATGGAATTGGTAGTGAAAGGAAATGAGGTAACTAGACTCCTTTTTTATTCTAATCATCACCTCACCTCCACTTGTTCCCATCACCACCTTACCTCCATCACCACCTTACCTCCATCACCACCTTACCTCCATCACCACCTTACCTCCATCACCACCTTACCTCCATCACCACCTTACCTCCATCACCACCTTACCTCCATCACCACCTTACCTCCATCACCACCTTACCTCCATCACCACCTTACCTCCATCACCACCTTACCTCCATCACCACCTTACCTCCATCACCACCTTACCTCCATCACCACCTTACCTCCATCACCACCTTACCTCCATCACCACCTTACCTCCATCACCACCTTACCTCCATCACCACCTTACCTCCATCACCACCTTACCTCCATCACCACCTTACCTCCATCACCACCTTACCTCCATCACCACCTTACCTCCATCACCACCTTACCTCCATCACCACCTTACCTCCATCACCACCTTACCTCCATCACCACCTCACCTCCATCACCACCTCACCTCCATCACCACCTTACCTCCATCATCACCTCACCTCCACTTGTTCCCATCACCACCTTACCTCCATCACCACCTCACCTCCATCACCACCTTACCTCCATCACCACCTTACCTCCATCACCACCTTACCTCCATCACCACCTCACCTTCATCACCACCTTACCTCCATCACCACCTCACCTCCATCACCACCTTACCTTCATCACCACCTCACCTCCGTCACCACCTCACCTCCATCACCACCTCACCTCCGTCACCACCTCACCTCCACTGAACACATCTAAGGATGTCTACAACACATTCAACATTTTTCTGAGACGGAAGCCAAAGGAGAACAATTTTAAAGTTTGTTCTTGCCATTGGTTGTGCTCATGTGAGTGTTGTCGTGGTGATGATGATTAGGCTGTGTTGGAGTCTATTAGAGCCTTGATGAACACTGAGTGTGTTGTACCGTCTTGGCTGCATGATGTCTTCCTTGGATACGGTGACCCAGCTGCTGCCCACTACAAGAGGTTTGTTCTGCTACCCTCTGACCTTTGTGATGTTGTGAACATTTTCATTAGGATGCCTAATCAGCTTCGTTGTTTGGACTTCAAGGACACGTTTCTTTCAATTGAACATGTGAAAGCTTCCTTCCCTATGTATGAAATAGAGGTAGGAGACTGCCATTTTCAATAACCTTTTCATATAACTACTTTATCACTCCTTGTCCCCATCATTCTTTTCTTTCTCTCCCACCTCCCTTTCCTCTCCATCTCTCCCTCCTCCCTTTCCTCTCCATCTCTCCCTCCTCCCTTTCCTCTCCATCTCTCCCTTCTCCCTTTCACCTCTCCATCTCTCCCTCCTCCCTTTTACCTCTCCATCTCTCCCTCCCTTTCACCTCCCCTTCCTCCCTTTCCTTTCACCTCTCCATCTCTCTTTCCTCCCTTTCACCTCTCCATCTCTCTTTCCTCCCTTTCACCTCTCCCTCCTCCCCTTCACCTCTCCCTTCTCCCCTTCCTCCCTTTCACCTCTCCCTCCTCCCCTTCCTCCCTTTCACCTCTCCCTCCTCCCCTTCCTCCCTTTCACCTCTCCCTCCTCCCCTTCCTCCCTTTCACTTCTCCCTCCTCCCCTTCCTCTCCATCTCTCCCTCCTCCTCCCTCTCCGCCTTCTCCATATCCACTTGTCGCCACATACAGTGCACAACTGAGGACCCTGCCAAGCAGATCCCTCCATTCAGGGTCATATTCCCAGAAGAGAGGTCAGGGGTCAAGAGAAAGCATCCCGAATCATCATCATCCGACCCCATTCCAAACTCTGCTCAGTCTGGGGACCAGAAAGCTGCCCTCATTGTTGAACCATACATCATTCCAAGCCGTGGTCCCTATCCATACAATCAACCTAAGAGGTGTGGTCATCTTTTTACACATCCCATAGTGCCCCTCCCACTTTAATGATGTCCACCCACTATCATCGGATGGAGCTTGTAAATAATTGCGATTAATCGCAGTTTATATGACTGCTTATGGCGATTGCCATTACCGCGGTAACATGATTGATTGCCATTACCGTGGTTGATTTGCATTTACCGCACTTATTTCATGACAGCTGTCAGGGTAGGGTAATACCCAGGGAAGGATGAGATAGTGCCCATGTATTCTGGGGGAAGGATGGGGTGGGGTTACTAACCCCTGTGCTCTGATGATGTCTATCCCTAATGGGGGTCCTGTGCTCTGGGGGATATCTGGTGGAGGTAGTACCCCCTGATGGGGGTCCTGTGCTCTGGGGGATATCTGGTGGAGGTGGTACCCCCTGATGGGGGTCCTGTGCTCTGGGGGATATCTGGTGGAGGTAGTACCCCCTGATGGGGGTCCTGTGCTCTGGGGGATATCTGGTGGAGGTGGTACCCCCTGATGGGGGTCCTGTGCTCTGGGGGATATCTGGTGGAGGTGGTACCCCCTGATGGGGGTCCTGTGCTCTGGGGGATATCTGGTGGAGGTGGTACCCCTGTGCTCAATTTAACTACTCCTCTGTCTCCATACAGGAATACTGTTCCCTTCACACCTACTCAAGTGGAAGCTATCCGTTCTGGGATGCAGCCCGGGCTAACTATGGTGGTGGGTCCACCTGGAACAGGGAAGACTGACGTCGCAGTACAGATAATATCCAACCTCTACCACAACTTCCCTGAAGAACGTATCCTTCTGGTCACACACTCCAACCAGGCCCTCAATCAGCTGTTTGAGAAGATTATGGCTTTGGACATTGAAGAAAGACATCTGCTACGTCTGGGACATGGGGAGGAGGAATTGCAAACTGAGAAAGACTTCAGCAGGTGATGGATGGGTGGGGTAGGGATGGATGGTCTGGGTACCAGGGATGTATGGTCTGGGTACTAGGGATGAATGGACTGGGTACTAGGGATGGATGGACTGGGTACTAGGGATGGATGGACTGGGTACTAGGGATGGATGGTCTGAGTACCAGGGATAGGCTGGGTACTAGGGATGGATGGTCTGAGTACCAGGGATGGACTGGGTACCAGAGATGGGATGTTACAAAGGATACCAGTGAAGGGACAGCAGAATAGTTCACCTCTGCAGGATGGGCTGGGTACCAGGGATGGGCTGGGTACCAGTGAAGGGACAGCAGAATAGTTCACCTCTGCAGGATGGGCTGGGTACCAGGGATGGGCTGGGTACCAGTGAAGGGACAGCAGAATAGTTCACCTCTGCAGGATTGGAAGACATTTAGATGAATACTCTGAGCCTATCACAGGAAAAAGTTATAAACGTCCAGCCTGGATTTTTTTGGTTTGTTTTTAACAAAAACCCATCCTAATAACGTAAAAGCCATCCTGGGATTGAACGTCCAGGGTGGGAAAAGTGTAAAATCCATGTTCTACCCTGGTTTCAAACAAAACGTTGAGTTATGAATATAATTATTACCTCAATGCGGTTTTTGTTCGACAGAACCAGGGTAGAACAATATCTATTCCCACCCTGGACTCTCAATCCCAGGGTGGTTTTTACGCTATTTGCTCCATTCCAGGATGGGTTTTTGTTAAAAACCAGCATAAAAATCCAGGCTGGACGTTTATAACTTTTCCCTGTGTATGTCACTTATCTCTTGTAGAAGGATTGCTGTATAAGTTGTATCCATCACTTGTGTCCATCACTTGTGTCCATCACTTGTGTGTACTTAGCTTATGATGCATTTATAAAAGATCATTCCATAATTGCCAAGGGGAGGGGGGGGCAATATAGCGAGCAAATGCCGCCCCCCCCCCCCCCCCCCCCCCCCCCCCCTCCGGTGAAACCCTGATTCACACACACACACACACACACACACACACACACACACACACACACACATTCACATTGGTTGGTGATCCAGGTATGGACGAGTCAACTTCATTTTGGCCATGCGACTGGAGCTTCTCAAGGAAGTGGAGAGACTGAAGGTACCAGGTCTTGGACTGCAGTTGCCACTAGTTGTGACGATTGTATTCCCACCCCCCCTTTCTAAGGAGAGCTTTGGTGTTGCTGGGGATGTTGCCTACACCTGTGAGACTGCTGGACATTTCTATCTTTACCAGGTGCTTTCTAGATGGGAGCAGTTTGTTGCCAAGGTTAAACCTCTTGCTAGCAAGGTTTGTACACAGTGTTGTCTGCACATGAGTGTAGAGGGTGTTTTTTAATTTTAACCCGTCGCATTAATTTTCCTCCTGCTTTAGCCAGAAGGGGTTAAAAGCATACAAGAAAGCTTTCCGTTCCGGGAGTACTTCTCAACCGCTCCACAGCCGCTGTTCAAAGGAGCTAGCTTTGAGCAGGACTGGGACATAGCCGAGGTGAGTTCTACATTGCCTATGAAAGAGGTGGTTTGGTAAGAGGGGGGGGGGGGGGGGGGGGGGGGAAAGTGAGAAAGGACTTCAAATAATGCCATCCTGCCCACCTTTGCTAACCCTGAATACCACTTTGCCAACTACAATTGCATCAATTAGCATTTTTATCATTTGTTGAATGGTGGTGTTGGCACAATATTCTCTTTTGTACATGTTCTTAGACCAACTGTCACCTAACATTGCTGATACCCACAAATGCATTAAGTGGGGGGGGGGAACTTGTGCAAATGAATATGGGTTAGCAAACCATCCCTAAACTGAAGTTTTACTGTCTCATACTAATATTCATTTAAATTGCTGGCAAGCTTTGCACGTGCACACACACCACACACACACACACACACACACCACACACACACACACACACCACACACATGCACACACACCACACACATGCACACACACCACACACATGCACACACACCACACACATGCACACACACACCACACACATGCACACACACCACACACATGCACACACATATGCACACACACACCACACACATGCACACACACACCACACACATGCACACACACCACACACATGCACACACACCACACACATGCACACAAGCACTCAACACCTCAATTTTTTCTTTTCTTTCTGCTGTTCATTTCTCCCTTTGTGTCTTATGTTGTAAGGGATGCTGGCGGCACATCAAAAGGATATTCAAACACTTGGAGGTGCAGTTGTATTTGCTATTGTGCAGCTGCTTTACATTATGGTACTTTGTCACTGTGTAGGAGTTCAGAGCCTTTGAGCTGCTTCGCACAGGCAGAGATCGCATCCATTTCCTCATGACCAAGGAGGCTAAAATCATTGCTCTGACCTGTACCCACGCAGCTTTGAAGAGAAAGGACATGGTCGACCTGATGTTCAAGGTGTGTGTAGGGGGGAGGTGGCACATGGTTGACCTGATGTTCAAGGTGTGTGTAGGGGAGAGATGGCACATGGTTGACCTGATGTTCAAGGTGTGTGTAGGGGGGAGGTGGCACATGGTTGACCTGATGTTCAAGGTGTGTGTAGGGGGGAGGTGGCACATGGTTGACCTGATGTTCAAGGTGTGTGTAGGGGAGAGGAGGCACATGGTTGACCTGATGTTCAAGGTGTGTGTACGGGGGAGGTGGCACATGGTTGACCTGATGTTCAAGTTGTATGTAACCACCACATTGTTAGCAAGGGAGGGATGTAGTGAAGTTGTGGCCAAGGGTATTATCACACTGTTCTATTCATGTGATGCAGTATGACAGTGTGTTGATGGAGGAAGCAGCCCAGATCCTTGAGGTTGAGACCTTCATTCCCCTCATGCTACAGGTACATGCTGTGTCATTTGTTCATATGTGGGCTGTTAAGCTTCACATAACACATGCACATATATCACACACTTGCACAACATGCACAACACACACACATCACACACTTGCACAACACACACACGCGCGCACACACACACTTGCACACACACACACACACACACACACACACACACACACACACACACACACACACACACACACACACACACACACACACACAGAATCCTCAGGATGGATCTACCCGGCTTAAGAGGGTAGTATTAATCGGTGACCATCACCAGGTGAGCACATCTCTCTCGCATGTGTCTCCTTCTAACCCCCCTCTTCCATGCCACAGCTTCCCCCTGTTATCAAGAACATGTCTTTCCAGAAGTACTCCAACATGGAGCAGTCACTCTTTGCCCGCTTTGTTCGTCTAGGTGTACCGCCAGTGCAGCTAGATGCCCAGGGCAGAGCCAGGCCAAGTCTATGTGAACTGTATAACTGGAGATATAAGATGCTGGGCAACCTGCCTCATGTTTTGACATCACCCGAGTACCAGTATGCCAACCCCGGGTTTTGTTATGACTATCAGCTGATTAATGTGGAAGACCTCAACGGGATTGGGGAGTCTGAGCCTACCCCACATTTCTACCAGGTATGCAGTCACATCCCTTCACTAATCACATCCATCACTAGTCAATCCTTCAACAGTCACATCACTTCACTAATCACATCCATCACTAGTCAATCCTTCAACAGTCACATCCCTTCACTAACTACATCCATCACTAGTCAATCCTTCAACAGTCACATCACTTCACTAATCACATCCATCACTAGTCAATCCTTCAACAGTCACATCCCTTCACTAATCACATCCATCACTAGTCAATCCTTCAACAGTCACATCCCTTCACTAACTACATCCCTTCGTCACCATCCCTTCACCTCCATCCCTTCACCTGTCACTTCACTCTTGACATGAATAATGCATCAGTTTGTGTGTAAACTTGTAATCTGGATTTCTATCAGATGTCATTAATCTGCCTTTGACCTGTAACCCTTTCCTCACCTCCACCCTCCACACAGAACCTGGCTGAAGCAGAGTATGCTGTGTCCATCTTCATGCTCATGAGACTACAAGGCTATCCTCCAGATAAGATAGCCATTCTCACCACCTATAATGGTCAGAAGCACTTGATCCGAGATGTCCTTGCCAAGCGATGTGCCAGGAACCCTGTGTTTGGATTGCCAGAGAAGGTAGGAGGAGGAGGAGGAGGGAGAGGGTATGTGTGTGTGTGTGTGTGCTTGTGCACATTCAGTGTACATTGAGATTACTTTTAACGCGTGGAGCTCTGTTGAACTCTGAAAATTGCATAAACTTCTGTTCATGAAAGAATTACTAAGTGCAATAATTGATGGTTGCATTGTGCAGGTGACAACTGTGGACCGCTACCAGGGGCAGCAGAATGATTACATCATCCTCTCATTGGTGAGGACGAAGCACATTGGTCATCTCAGAGACGTCAGGCGTCTGGTAGTTGCCATGTCTCGAGCCAGACTGGGTCTCTACATCCTGGCACGAGTTGCCCTCTTTCAGGGGTGCACTGAGCTGGAACCAACCTTCAAGTTGGTAAGATATCACGCACACACACCTTCAAGTTGGTAAGGTCACGCACAGAGATGCATGTACACATGCGTGTGATCATTTCTTATTTTGTCCAGCTGATGCAGAGACCACTGTTGCTTCATCTGGTCCCTGAAGAGTTATACCCTCCTACTCGTCCAGTATGTGTAACACACACACACACACACACACACACACACACACACATACACACACACACACACACACACACACACACACACACACACACACACACACACACTCAACGTAATGTGATATCTCACACCCTGCAGTACCTCAGTCCACCAGGTGGTCAGGTGTTTGTTGTGAGCAGTATGCCTCAGCTAGCTGAGTATGTGTACCAGGACTACACATACAGAGTAAATGCTCTTAAGGCCAAACAGTTGGCTTTGCAAGAGGAACGTAGGGTGCAGGAGGAACAAAGGGCACAAGAGGAACGTAGGGTACAGGAGGAATGTAGGGTGCAGGAGGAACAAAGGGTGGAAGAGGAACGTAGGGTGCAGGAGGAACGTAGGGTGCAGGAGGAACGGGTACAAAGAGAGATGCAGGCACTAGAGAGTGAGGCACAAGAGCAGCAAGAGGAGGAGGAAGGCAGAGAAGAGGAGGAAGGCAGAGAAGAGGTGGGAGGCAGAGAAGAGATGGAAGGCAGAGAAGAGGAGGAAGGCAGAGAAGAGGTGGGAGGCAAAGAAGAGGAGGAGGGTAAAGAAGATGAGGAAAATGAGCAAGGCAATGAAAAACAGCATGAAAGGGAGCATCATGTATCTGTAAGTTAATTTATTCTTGAAGTATTGTGTGCTCATCTTTGTATGCATGCTTTACATTTGTTGAAAGGATGAGGATGCATCTCAGCAACAAGGAAGGGAGGTTGACTCCAATCAGCACTTGATTAAGAACAGTAGTGATGATGAAGGGCCCCAGAAAGAGCTATCATCACTAACTGCGCAGACAATTAAGAGGCTCTTCACAGATGACGAGGAAGAAGAAAACCACATGGAAACCTAACTTTGCTTGAATTGTGGGCGCCCCGTAATTATTGAATGCATTGTCCTGGCACGTGACTTATTCCAAACGCGAAAGGTGGTTGATTCATCTAAGGGGTTGCGCGGTCTTAAGTAGTGCGTTTTTATCCAAGGCACTGCTGCAGAATGGAGCAGGAAGAGCTCGTAATGATACTGGCAGTAGTGGCAGCGGTAGTAGTGATAATGGCAGCCCTCATTGTTGGTCTATGGTTGCATTTCGGTCGCGAAATAACTTACGAAGAAGCAATGGCATCGAAAGTAATGCAGGGTGACCATAAAGAGAAGGTTAGCACGGCTAAGAAACTGAAGAAGAGGAAGAAGAAGAAAAGCGATTCAGAGGATGAAGAGACGAGCGCCCAGCTACGTAACAAACCCATACTAAAAGTTGATGCAAGGAAAACAGAGCTTTCGAAAGCTGTAGGGTTTGACGTTCAAACTCCGCTACCCAAGAAAACGGAGCGGCCCGCATTCAGTCCACCAACACCGCATCCAGCTGCTATGGACCCTGTTCATTACGCAAGTTTGCTGGGGAGTACGGAAGATGACGAAATGATGCCAGGGAACGATATTGACACTGAAAAGGAGCAGTCACCGGCAGAAGGTAGCCATGCCTCTGTCAGTGTGCCCAAGCAGGAGCCCACCGTCACAAAGGAGTTGCCCGTTTTCAACAACGACGTTACGCCTGCTCCAACGAAGAAGGCGAAGACGAAGAAGCGGTTGGCAGCTGACTATGGTAGGGTCATACTGTTGTACGCTCTGTGTTGATCTTATGTGTTACTATGTGCTGCGCGCAGTTGATTCTTCTGTTGGAGAGCCCGTTAAACGCATTGGAGAGTCGATAGCCGCGAATTCTCTGTCGGATGAAGACATCGAGTCCCTGGTCCAACAGCTCATTCAGAAAAGGGAAGAAAATTCTGAATGGCAAGGGGTGAGTGGGATAGTAGGAGGGAAGGCGGGGGGGGGGGGGTCTATTTATTTATTTTTGTTTGTTTCCTATTAGACTACAGCTGGCCAGGAGAACGCTCAGAGCTTGAAGAAGCATTACCAGACACTACAGGCACAGCACGCTGATGGTTTGTTCCCTCTAGTTCATTATTGGCAGCTGGTTAACCTATGCATATCCATTCTATAGCGGAGAAAACAATATTGGCCCATACCAACAAGATAAAGGAATTAAGGTTGACTATGTGGTTAATGCCTACTTGTTTATAGAAGTCTGTGGTGGTGGGGTGGTGGTGGTATGTAGTGCAGTTGGTGGGGAGAGGGAGGGGAGGTTAGGAGGGAGGGAGGGAGAGAGGGGAGGTTAGGGGGAGGGAGAGAGGGGAGGTTAGGAGGGAGGGAGAGAGGGGAGGTTAGAAGGGAGGGAGAGGGGGGAGGTTAGGGAGAGGGAGGGAGAGGGGAGGTTAGGAGGGAGAGAGGGGAGGTTAGGAGGGAGGGAGAAGGGGAGGTTAGGAAGGAGGGAGAAGGGGAGGTTAAGAGGGTGGGAGAAGGGGAGGTTAGGAGGGAGGGGGAGAGGGGAGGTTAGGAGGGAGGGAGAGAAGGGAGGTTAGGAGGGAGGGAGAGGGGAGGTTAAGAGGGTGGTAGAAGGGGAGGTTAGGAGGGAGAAGGGGAGGTTAAGAGGGTGGGAGAAGGGGAGGTTAGGAGGGAGGGGGAGAGGGGAGGTTAGGAGGGAGGGAGAGAAGGGAGGTTAGGAGGGAGGGAGAGGGGAGGTTAAGAGGGTGGGAGAAGGGGAGGTTAGGAGGGAGGGGGAGAGGGGAGGTTAGGAGGGAGGGAGAGAGGGGAGGTTAGGAGGGAGGGAGAGAGGGGAGGTTAGGAGGGAGGGAGAGAGGGGTGGGAGGTTAGGAGGGAGGGAGAAAGGGAGGTTAGGAGGTGATGCGTGATTTATTTTTATCACACCACTTTCTAACATCCTACCCCTCTCAGAGCAGAGATTAATACTGAAAAGGAACGCCACAGTAATGCAGAAAAGGCTCTGCATGCAAAAGTCGCACAGCAGGTTGGTGCACCTGGTAAACATAACCTGTGTTAACCTACGTATGGTATCCAGAATCAGACCATTGAGGCTGCCAAGGTTAAAATATCTGGTCTTGAGCAGCTTAAGGTCTCTCCAAGCAGTCCGCAGCCTGATAGTGTAGGCGCATTGTGCCCCAATGCCCCTCCCTCCCTCCCCTCCTCTCCACCCCTACCCTCCTCCTTCCATCCCTTTGGCATCTAACCTGTTGTCTTTGCAGGACAAACACCATCTTGAACAGAAGGTTGCTGCCTTGTAAGCCCTGCTCTTTCTTGTGTCAAGGAAAACCACTCACTTCTCTTTGTTTTTGTAGGTCCGCACAGAATGCTGGACTTACCAGTCAGGTGACTAAGCTCTCTAGTCAGGTGACTGCACTTGATAAGGAGGCATCAGTCATGAGAGAGGAGCTGAAGAAGAAAGCTCCTCCCCAGGCCATCAGCCATAATGCTGAGAATGATCAGCTGAAAACAGCTTTGCGGAAGTTTGAGGAAAGATGCGAGACATTGACTAAGGAGAAGGCAGGGTTATCCCAGCAGAAGGATGCATCAGACCAAGGACTGAAACATACCACTGTTCAGCTCCAGGAGCAAGACAGGCATCTGAAGGCACAGGCCACTACCATAGCTAACCTGGAGAAGCAGGTGGTAGAATTGTCTGCCCGTGTTGCCCAGGGGGCAAGCAGTGTGGTCACTGACCGGTAGGTAGGTCCTTGTGGGTTTAGTATGTTTGTCATGTGTTCTCCAGTCCCCAGGGAGAGGGGGCGGACCAGAGTACTCTGAGCAGTGAACTGGCCAAGGCAGTGAGTGAGAAGGAAGAGCTTAGGGGACAGGTCACCCAGCTGGAACAGAAGCTATCAGAGTTGAAAGACAAAAACAATGTGTGTGTGTGTGTGTGTGTGTGTGTGTGTGTGTGTGTGTGTGTGTGTGCGCGCGTGCGTGTGTGTGTGTGTGCGTGTGCGGAGACTGGGGAGGAGGATGTACTCTTAACCCTTTGCTGCCCCGTGCAGACGCTGAGGGAAAGCGCCTGGAAAGCACGTGATGATGTGGCTGCAGCTGAAAAGGCTTCACAAGAGAAACTGGCCAATGTGAAGGCTGAGGCTGAGGTTAGTGTTGCTGTGGAAATGTGGTAATAAGTGTTTAGGTGCGTTTTGCTATAGAAGCGTTCCAAGTTGGCAAAGATGGAGGGCATTACTGAGGCCCAAAATGACCACAAGGTGAGTGGTTGGCGCCTCATAGCTGCAACAATTGATGTGTGAGTGTGTGTGTGTGTGTGTGTGTGTGTGTGTGTGTGTGTGTGTGTGTGTGTGTTTGATTGAACAGCGTATGATACAGAGGCTGTTTCCTGATGTCAGTTCAGATCAAGGTGACTTCAATCGCTGGTTGGATGATGTGGAATCATCAGTGAAGAAACAACAGCAGGAAGTGAAGGAACAGCAGCAGGAAGTATGTACACCACATCCACACACCCACATGATCACATCTACACATCCACACAGCTATCATTTCTTCGAGAACATGTTCGTGAGTTGGAGGCCAATGAGAGACGGATGATCAGTGAAGCTCAGAACTTGAGAGAGGCACTAAAGAACTCGGTACACAGATATAGGGAGGGGGAGGAGGGGTACATTGGTGGTGTGGTAGTGGTATGAGGGGAGAAGGAAAGTGTTTTTCTGCATGAGGTGTCTATTTTGGTGCCGTTACAAAGCACAGTGGGTGTGTCTGTTGCTAAGGAACCAGTAATACATGCTGATTTTTAATTGAAATTTTAATTGAAATTAATTTTTTAAGTTGTTTAGCGAATGTTTTTACTCCTGTATACTTCAACATACCACACACACACACACCCCCATCATGTTGAGGGAACTTTGGGAGGGGTGAGAAGGTGGTTAGTACAGTACTGTTGCTGTCATGTCTAAAGGTCTAGCGCTTTAGTCTACTACCTCTGCATACAACACACAACTATGTTTGTTTTGTCTGTTTTGGTGGGTGGCGCCTCACGTGTGCAGCTACTTGCTGATCTGAACAAGGCTGAAAAATTGTCTTAATAGTTAGTTAAATAGTTAAATTGTCTGAATAGTTAGTTAAATTGTCTGAATAGTTAGTTAAATTGTCTGAACATATCATTAACTAAGCCACGCAATTGACGGGTTAAAGTATCAACTTGTTGTCATGTGTGTTCTTACCCTTAGATGGAGGTGATGGAGAGGGTTAAGTCCAAGGTTGATGAGGTTTCAGAGAACCAGCACAAGGCATTGCAGGAGGTAATGTTGTAATACCACCTCACTGTCATACCACCTCCTCACTGTCACGTCTGCCATCATACCACCTCCTCACTGTCATACCACCTCCTCACTGTCACGTCTGCCATCATACCACCTCCTCACTATCACGTCTGCCATCCAGGAGAAGATGAAGAATAAGCAGCTGGAACAGAAAGTGACATTATTGAAGGAGGCAGAGGATCGTTACCATACAGTGAGGGAGTGAACTGAGCACTTATTACATTGCTGCACGTTTGTGTTGTCTGTGCAGGAGAAGAAAAAGCTTGAAGAAGACATCAAGAAGTCTGTTGAAGAGAAGGACAGGCTTGAGGGGGTCCTCAAGAAGTCTGTTGAAGAGAAGGAGAGACTTGAGGGGGTCCTCAAGAAGTCTGTTGAAGAGAAAGAGAGACTTGAGGGGGTCCTCAAGAAGTCTGTTGAAGAGAAAGAGAGACTTGAGGGGGTCCTCAGTCATAGCACCGATGCCACACAGACACAGCTCCAGGAGGTAATGAGGGGGGAAGAGGTAATGAGGGGCTGGGGAGGAGGAGATAGAAGACTTCTCAGTTATATGTCCTGTGGGATTTAAAGGATGAGGGGCTGGCCGCTTAGGGAATAACAATAGACTGGGGAGGAGGGAGGTCTGAGGCAGCTGGACTTCACTTACTGCAGGAAATAGAAAAAAATCGAAACATTCAGAGCCAGCTGAGGTCACAAGAGGAGGCTGTCTCCAAGCAACAGGAAACAAATGCACAAGTCAGTCAGTGTGCTACATTTGGAATATTTTACGTTGGTTATGTTGCCATAGTTATCAGAGAAGACCCGCCAACTGGAGCATAAGTTGGCTGAAGCCGAAAGTGAGAAGGCTCACTGGAAGAAGCAGACTGAACAGGTCAGCAGCTGTTGTTCTCTCTGGGTGCACGTACCTTCATCACACACACACACACATACACACACACACACACACACAACACCCTCAACAGCTTTCATTGGAGGTAACCACTCTGAAGGCAGAAGAAGTAAAGCTTCATCAGACACATTCAGAACTGACTCAATCTAGTCAGAAACATGTTGAAGAGGTATTTGTTGCTATGGTGATGCGGTGTGCTGTAATGTCTAAAAGTGGCTCCATCTATATCAGCTCACTAAGAAGAACCATGACCTTGAACACAAGCTGTCTGTTGAAGTCACTGCCAAGAATGAGTTGAGCAAGAAGCATGATGAGGTAAGCTATGGATGTGCTTTTAATTACATTTATTGCACACCACCAATAGTTGTCAGCAGAGGTGCAAAAATTGAGTACCAGTCTGAAGGCATTGGAAGAGAAGGATCATCTTTCACACTCACAACTTGAAGAGGTATTGGTTGGTGGTGTGCCAATATGTGTGTGAAGGAAAAGAGCAACTCCTTTCTCACAGGTCACTAAGAAGAACCATGACCTTGAACACAAGCTGTCTGTTGAAGTCACTGCCAAGAATGAGTTGAGCAAGAAGCATGACCAGGTACCTCACACGTACCCCTCAGCCCTTGTAAGGACTGTGTGTAACAATTCCAATTGATGCACACCCCCGACAGCTGTCAGTGGAGATTGAACAGTTGAAAGTGGCTGAAGAGAAACAACGCCAGTCACTTTCAGAGTTGAAAGAGTCAAGTCAGAAGCACACTGAAGAGGTAGGCAATGTGGTATGTGGGTATATATGGGTATATATGGGTACATGCATTGAGGTACCTGTGGGTATATATGGGTACATGCATTGAGGTACCTGTGGGTTAATATGGGTACATGCATTGAGGTACCTGTGGGTATATATGGGTACATGCATTGAGGTACCTGTGGGTATATATGGGTACATGCATTGAGGTACCTGTGAGTATATATGGGTACATGCATTGAGGTACCTGTGGGTTTATATGGGTACATGCATTGAGGTACCTGTGGGTATATATGGGTACATGCATTGAGGTACCTGTGAGTATATATGATGGGTACATGCATTGAGGTACCTGTGGGTGTATATGGGTACATGCATTGAGGTACCTGTGGGTATATATGGGTACATGCATTGAAGAGGTGTGTGGGTATATCAGTTCTTATCTCCTTAGCTCTCTAAAAAGAACCATGAATTGGAGCAAAGACTTGATGCAACTGAAGCAGCCAAGAATGACCTGAGCAAGAAGAATGAACAGGTATGCGATGGTTTTTGCAAGGTGAGGGTGTGAGGTTCGTAAGGGGAGGTGTGAGGGTTCATAAGGTTAGTGTGAGGTTCATAAGGTAAGGTGAGGGTTCATAAGGTTAGGGTGTGAGGTTCATAATGTGAGGGTGTGAGGTTCATCCATCACCATGTGCCTCCACTGTTACATCCATCACCCTGTGCCTCCACTGTTACATCCATCACCCTGTGCCTCCACTGTTACATCCATCACCCTGTGCCTCCACTGTTACATCCATCACCATGTGCCTCCACTGTTACATCCATCACCCTGTGCCTCCACTGTTACTCACTTTATACCACCCATTCCTCTATGGTAAAATAGATTTTGGGGTTCTGCATTAGCTTCGTGCCAGTGTAATGTCCCAATACCCCTTGGGCCCCGTATCTTTCGGCAGGAAAACTTCAAATTTTGTGCATACAAAGAGGGATCCTGTATCTTTTGATTTGTCCACCCGTTACGGCGATACAGCAAGTCATTTAAATTTTCGTGCCAAAAGATATGATGGGTCTAAACCCTAAGGGATATTGGTACACATTACACTGGCACGAAGCTAATGCAGAACCTAAAATCTATTTTACCATAGAGGAATGGTGTAGCATAAAGTGTTGAAAATAGGATGTCAATAGTGTTTACTGATTGGACGTTAGGACAATTCAAACGTGAATTATATTTATATCTTTATAATAATAATATGGAACAGTGTCCAGCAAAATCACCCTTGTGGCTAATTATAAATTCACTGCCTAATAACTTTATGATGGATAGTCCAATTTAGGATGCGTAAGGACCATTTCATAGAAGCTCTTTGGAGTTCGTGGAAAATCAAAAAATTAGAAAACTTGATAAACTATCCAGAACGGTGATTTTGCTGGACAAGTCTGTCCCATATATATATACACGAAGGATATGTTTCATGTGTGTCTATATGTGTGTGTGTTTTACTTGTTCCTGTCTCTGATGTATTGTGATACACTCACAACCAACAGCTTTCATCCGAGGTAACCACTCTGAAGGCAGAAGAAGTAAAGCTTCATCAGACACATTCAGAACTGACTCAATCTAGTCAGAAACATGCTGAAGAGGTATTTGTTGCTATGGTGATGCGGTGTGCTGTAATGTCTAAAAGTGGCTCCATCTATATCAGCTCACTAAGAAGAACCACGACCTTGAACACAAGTTGTCTGTTGAAGTCACTGCCAAGAATGAGTTGAGCAAGAAGCATGATGAGGTAAGTAAGCTATGGATGTGCTTTTAATTCCATTTATTGCACACCACCAATAGTTGTCAGCAGAGGTGCAAAAATTGAGTACCAGTCTGAAGGCATTGGAAGAGAAGGATCATCTTTCACACTCACAACTTGAAGAGGTATTGGTTGGTGGTGTGCCAATATGTGTGTGAAGGAAAAGAGCAACTCCTTTCTCACAGGTCACTAAGAAGAACCATGACCTTGAACACAAGTTGTCTGTTGAAGTCACTGCCAAGAATGAGTTGAGCAAGAAGCATGACCAGGTACCTCACACGTACCCCTCAGCCTCCCTTCCCCAATCCCTCAATGTCTGTCTATGAGAAGGAATATTAATGGTAACTGTATTGGGGTATGTTTAGAATTAACTTATTGAAAACGGCTATCATAGTACTAGAGTGACCATATCGTGGTGCTGGTTATATCAATCTTAATCTCAAAAGCAAAGGTAGCACATCAAAAAATGATCCACCAATTGATTTTAACCCATGCATGTGGCACTAATGGCAGCAATGACATGCACAGTGGGAGTCTTTCAATAGCTGACATAAACTGGTAACAGTGGTAACATAAAATTCTGCACTTTTTGCTAAGCAGAAATAAAGGAATAAGTTGAAGCGGTTGGGGGGGGGGGGGGGGGTCTTGCCCCAGACCCCAGTGATTATTGACCCCTTGCTGTGGGGGCACACCCACCCCTGTCAGTTATAATATAGCACCCCCAAAACTTTTAAAGTTGTCTATGGCCATGTGTAAACATATCTCCATACATAACGCTGTTTGATGCACACCCCCATCAGCTGTCAGTGGAGATTGAACAGTTGAAAGTGGCTGAAGAGAAACAACGCCAGTCACTTTCAGAGTTGAAAGAGTCAAGTCAGAAGCACACTGAAGAGGTAGGCAATGTGGTGTGTGGGTATATATGGGTACATGCATTGAGGTACCTGTGGGTATATATGGGTACATGCATTGAGGTACCTGTGGGTATATATGGGTACATGCATTGAGGTACCTGTGGGTATATATGGGTACATGCATTGAGGTACCTGTGGGTATATATGGGTACATGCATTGAGGTACTTGTGGGTATATATGGGTACATGCATTGAAGAGGTATATGGGTACATGCACTGAGGTACCTGTGGGATATATGGGTACATGCATTGAAGAGGTGTATGGGTACATGCATTGAGGTACCTGTGGGTATATATGGGTACATGCATTGAGGTACTTGTGGGTATATATGATGGGTACATGCATTGAGGTACCTGTGGGTATATATGGGTACATGCATTGAAGAGGTGTGTGGGTATATCAGTTCTTATCTCCTTAGCTCTCTAAAAAGAACCATGAATTGGAGCAAAGACTTGGTGCAACTGAAGCAGCCAAGAATGACCTGAGCAAGAAGAATGAACAGGTATGGAAGTGGGGGGAGGGGCAGTTTGTGTATTGATTGACCTGATCTTATCATAATCATCAGCTAACAAGTGAAATTAATAACTTGTCAGCTTCCTTGTCCAATGTGAAAGATACAAATCGGGAGCTGAATGCACAACTGGTGAGTGGTGTGTGTGTGTGTCCATTTGTCATGGTTAACTTCCATTAATTCAACTCTCAGTCTGAGCTGATGCCCCACAACAGTACCAGCAGTGAAGTATAGGAAACTTGATTATAGCCTCTGTTTTCAAGTGATTATGTGTGATATGTGAATTTAGATTTTAAAAAACATTCATAACAACACAATATACACAAGACACAAAAAAAGATACAAAATATCTCTACAGCTCTTGCACAACAGTTGGTGAAGACCTGGCTGGTGAGGACTCTCCAGAAATGGAAGTGACTGTGCTAGCAGTGGACGCCTCTCTCTGTGGTTTGCAGCTGCCCACCACCACAGGAAGCACTGGTGTCACCGGAGGGGAGTGGTCTGTAGAGGCAGGCCTTTTGGGTACATGTCCCTCATCGTTAAGGTTGAGTGGACGCTTACGACTCTGGAGGTGAAGAGGGTGTGGGAACAGCAAGACTTATAATAAATGCTAATAATACCAGTAAGGCTGTAGAATTCGAAGGCGGCAACATGTTGGTCCTGGCAGCTGGTGCTTCACTCATCAGTTTATCAGCCTTCTTAATGACATCTTGATCCTGCTCTTATGTGATGAGATGGGTTAAGAGGGAGGGATAGGGTAGAAAGGCCCTCACCTGAAGCCATGGATGGTTCAGTGCCTGACATGTAGTGACACGTTCCTTAGGATTCACAACCAACAACTTCTTGATCAAATCCACAGCTATGGGTAATATTTGAACAAGCTGCCATGCGTTCTTCACTGTACCCTCTTCCCTGACTCCCCTCCTTTACCTTCTGGTGACACATCGTTCCAGTACTTGTCAGGAAATGAGTATCTGCCCTCACAAATCTGGTCTCTGAGATTGTATTCTTTGATTTCTTCAGAGAATGGTGGGTAGCCTCCCAACCTGTGGCGACCATATATATGGTCACAGCAACATTGCACATTTATATTTTTAATAAAGTACCTGCATAAATACATCAACAAGAAATTAAAAAAACTTTGGGTCATTCATATTAATTCAACACATAGATGTGTCTCATTTTTTGAAACAGTATTGTGTCTCATTTTTTGAAACAGTTTTCTGCATGAGTGCAGGCTATTGCCCCGTGTATATTAATTATTACATTAAACTACATCGCATCGAAGCACTCGTGTTTTAGTCTTGAGGTCCTGTATGCATGTTAGTCATGAGGTCCTGTATGCATGTTAGCCATGAGGTCCTCCTGTATGCATGGCAACCATGGTAACCATCGCTACAGCTGCAATGCGCACAAAGATAATTAACATAGTTTACATATGTAGTTAACCTTTTCACACCTAATAACTTATGAAAAATTGGTATTTAAGAGTTATTAAGACACACAGGGTAATAGCCTGCACATACACAGAAAACTGTTTCAAAAAATGAGACATCTGTGTGTTGAATTGATATAGAATGACCGCTTTACCACAGATATATTAATTCTAATGGTTAATTAAAACAACCATGCTGTAATACAAAACCACAATAATTAACTAATGTTGCAGTTCAGAATGGGTATAAAAGCAATCAAGCAGCCAAATACATGACAGGGCGGGATGAGATAGGTGTGGTCACAGCCTTATTTCCATAATGATCTTATATCTGAGAGGCAAACGTGAGGCAAAGGTGAAATTTTTATTTGCAAGGTCAGAAGTGGTCATGAAGGTATTATTTATTGCAATACCTTCGCACCTACAAGGCAAAGCAAAGAATCAATACATACATCAGGGACCCGCCCCTTCCTGAATGTTGGTAGTTACTTGCAGTCTAAGAATGGACCACCTCATACAAAGAAACATGGTCACTGTGCTACAATCAGTAGTAAGTCTCAATCACAACAATATTATACAGGAACCTCGTTTACATAATACAAAGTAATTAAAATAAAATTGGTACAGATGTAGGATTTGTATGCATGAAGCCAATTAAATTTAAAAAAGTAATGAAACAAGGGATTACAGAAATTTGCAACTATGAATTTAGGGAATTTATAAATTTTACAGACCCTACATTCAGCACTTGCTGTAGGACTGTAAAATGTATAAAATCATAACTGTGTAGTCCCTTGTTTCGTTGCTAAATATTGGCTATCTGATTCAATACATGAAATGAGGGTTCTTAAATCATTGGCTTTGATTCGCGCAGAGAAAATGTGCAATCATTTTCCACAGCTCATCTGTGTAACGAGTGAAGTAAACATTAACAGTTCTATAGTGAAAGGGTCTTCTCTACGTACATACCAACCAACACAGTGCTTCGTATGTTCCATGGGAGCATCACAAAGAAAATGGTGAGGTTTGATGCATTGAAAATAGGAAGTCCATGAGACCCTGTCCATATATGTATGACCTATCATTAACTTTCATGCAGGTGGGTGGGCAAGCCCCACCCTCCCCCAAGCCCCACCCTCCCCCAATGCTTTCACTACACAACTACACAATTCTCTTTCAATAGTATATAACTATTTATAGTCAGTTCCTAATGCAGTTACATGATGTGGTCAAGCATGTATTCAAATTTGGAATAAACTGAAAGAACGTTTTGAAAAACAAGTCAAATTTATGAGTACATGTCAAAGGTACAGCAAAAAACTATACCACACTATAAACCAACTTGTCCCATAATTTTTTTTGTGTGTGTAGATCTGTTTATTCAACGGAGGCAGGCTCAGTATCAATAAATGGGACAGTGTCCAACAAATTCACCCTTATGGGGTTATAAAGTTATCCCTTATAAAAATTGTGTATACCTTCGCAATATTCAATGCTTTCCTTTCAAATCTTGTACAATTGTTCCTACACCATTTTTCTCTATGGAAACCGATTTTATATATTTTCACTGCCTTGAGTACAAAGTTCACCAACCCATCAAGTTTATCTCCAGGTATGAGTGTATGTTAATAGACGAGTCCTGTAGCTATTTAACTGCTCAGATAGTTCTCCAGGTACGAGTGTTGCAAGCGCGTCAAATCTGGTACATTTATAGAGGAGTCCTGTAGCTATTTGATAGTCCAGGTCATTTATAGAGGAGTCCTGTAGCTATTTGATAGTCCAGGTCATTTATAGAGGAGTCCTGTAGCTATTTGATAGTCCAGGTCATTTATAGAGGAGTCCTGTAGCTATTTGATAGTCCAGATCATTTATAGAGGGGTCCTGTAGCTATTTGATAGTCCAGGTCATTGGCTTGAAATTTATCCGTTATGTAAATTATTGCTGTGCAAATTGAGTGCAAGCTTTCCCGCTTGATTTAAACAAACCACGATGTACTGGGGTGGGGGGGGGGGGTACATCATTGGCGGGATTCAAGCGGGGAATATGTTCACTTACTTTACACAGCTATATCATCGTAACAGATAACATTCAAGTCATAGGTGGAATTCTAACCCAACAGGCTGGTGAACTTTGTACTTATGGCAATGACAATAGCTAGAGCACCATAAAAGGTTTAAAATGGTGTGTGTATGAGATTTGAAAGGAAAGCATTGAATGTTGCAAAGGTATAACATACAATTTTTATAGTGATAAAATTATAACCCCAGAAGCCCACTATTGTTGCTGGACACTGTCCCAAATCTGTTTATACTACAAAACTAAAGTGGATGCAGCCAATCAGTACATAAAGTATTGAGTGTAAGTGTACTCACGTGACACAAAATGGGTGTGGTTGGGCTCACATGATACATAAAGTGGGTGTGATTGGCTCACATGATGTACAGGATAACCCCAAGGCTCCAGCAGTCGACCGCTTTGTCATAGCCTCCAGTTCCAGCAGACTTAAGGATCTCCGGGGCTAGGTAGCTGGGAGTACCACATAGTGTCTTCATCAGAGAGTTCTCTCCAACAAACTTAGACAGGCCAAAGTCAGTCACTTTAACCAAAGTTTCTTTCTCTTCAGACACGAGAAGGATATTCTCCGGCTTTGAGCACAATAGTACGCGCAGCAATGAGATGTGATATACACACTAGAGAGGGGCAAACCTTAAGGTCCCTGTGGGTGATACCTTGATCATGTAGGTACTGAGATGGATACAGAACAGCGCAGCATCATAACACACTCACACACCAAACTCACAACACAACCCCACACACTCATACACTGCATTTGTTACCTTGACAGCAATCAACATCTCATAAAAGAGCAGCTTTGCAGTGGCCTCATTGAATCTACCTACTGAAATGACCCGCTCAAATAGCTCTCCTCCTTCGACCCTTCATGTAAGAGGCCACATCCATTGAACTATGTGATGTAATAACAATTGTATAACGTACAGTTCCAGTACGATGTAGAGTGCGTCCGATGTCTCATACACGTCCTCTATTGATATGATACAAGGCTACAGGGGGTGTTATGTGAGGTGCGAGCGGAGGTAAATGGGAAGAGAGTGGGGAGGAAGGGAGCATGGAAGTGAACAGTGAGGAAGAGACAAAAAAATAAAGAACACAAGAAGGATTTGATCATTGACTTGCATGTTGGAGAGCCTTTAGTATGTTAACTTCTTCAAGAGCTGCCCTGTTGAACAGTGGCTGAAGGAAAGGAATAACAATAACAGTACACCCACACCAGTACCCTAACAACACAATGTCCTCACCCCGACAGAGAAGGTCTTCTTGCTAATCACTTTAACAGCAAACTTCTTGCAGGTACCCTTCTCAAAGGCAAGCTTCACAGTGCCACATGCTCCCCTTTAAGGGGGGCTCAGTTACAGTCAGTAATGAGTACATCACACCTTAACATACACGCACACCTTCCCAACTCTTTTGATAACGTGTAACGTTGTTTGAAGGCCTGAGGCGAAGCACACATGGATGCAGGACCCTGGTTATTAATGATTATTACCTCAGGAAGTTGGGTCATTTCAGATGCACCATTGTCATGAAATATGAAAACTATTGAAAATGTATGTATGCATATAAATGTATGTATGTATGTATGTGTGTATGTATGTATGTATGTATGCATGCATACATGTATGTATGTATGTATGTATGTATGTATGTATGTATGTATGTATGTATGTATGTATTGTGTGTATGTATGTATGTGTGTGTATGTATGTATGTATGTATGTATGTATGTATGTATGCATGCATGCATGTATGTATGTATGTATGTATGTATGTATGTGTATGTATGTATGTATGTATGTAGGGCAGACCCGTGTGCATACACTAGACAGCAAGGCTGTAGTTTACCTTTGTTCTTCTTCAGGGAGAGAGCTATCTCATCATTATTATTTAACACCTGTTTGTTGTTCTTCCCTATGTGGAACCACAGGATGTTGGTCAGTGACCATCAACTCCTCTCCATAAACTCCACCCACCTATTCGTTCACCATTTATAAATGTTCCATTAGAGCTGCAATGGAGATGATTATAACAACCTGCTTTAGGGGGGGGGGGGGTCCCACCTCTTGTCCTCAACAAAGGCAGTGTACTTGTGTGGACTTGTCTTATCCCTGTCCTGATGGCAATCTTGGAGTCATTCCATTTCCGGTTACCACTGATACTCTCACCAGGAATAGTCGGAAATGTACTTTGCTGAAAGTTGAAAAATGCTGGCTTGCTTTGTCGTCCCTCTGCACGAAGACGTGGTCACACTCCTCGCCCCTTCCAAACGTATACTCATCCTTCACAAGATCTAGTAGTACCAAAGAAAAGTTACAAGCCAACAGGTCTAGACTAAACATACGTAACCCACCACAAGCTGCGAAGCCCTGGGTCAATGGAAGCAGCCTGCCCCAAACCTCTGGAGCCTTTCTGGTCTCCTCTTCCTCCTCATCTTCTTCATATGCACCGTCTACAATTTCTTGAGTGGGCCCGTAGTCGGCCATTTCATTTGCAAGCACCACGGGGTGAATTATCCTATATTCTAAATAATGCCGTTTAATTTCCGCGCATGTATTAGTTGAATTAATTCATAAATGCCGCCTTTTGAAAACGTGACACAACAAAAGTTAAACACCACAGTTTTTAAACCGCGCGTATGGAGCAAGGTGAACCACTTTTGTGTGTTGCAGACTTCGAGCGACACGCTGGCGTTGTTCTTGGCAAGAACGCTTGGGACTACTACTCTTCAGGGGCAAACCAACAGCAGACACTAAAAGACAACGTTGATGCTTTCAAAAGGTTAATCATATAAAGTATACTCGTAAGAAGTGTTCACCTTGATACAAAACACACAAGCTATCGCATACGTCCACGAATGCTAAGAGATGTATCGCGTTTGAACACATCCCTGAAGATCTTAGGAGAAGAAATAGCATTTCCTATATGTGTGGCCCCTACGGCTTTGCAATGCATGGCTCACCCCGATGGAGAGAGGGCTACCGCAAAAGGTACGTGTTGCCTTCCCCTTTGCAAGCAAATTGCAACTCCTCGTCCCGTAGCGTGCGCTAAGGTCAGAACTTGCATGACCTTAAGCTCGTGGTCCACCACAAGCCTTGAGGACGTTGCCAACAGCAGCGGTAACGGTCTCAGGTGGTTCCAGCTGTACATATACCGTGACAAGGAGCTGACCAAACGTTTGGTAGCGCGGGCACAGAACGCGGGATACAAGGCCATTGTCGTCACGGTTGACACGCCCATTCTGGGGAGGAGGCTTGCTGACGCGAGGAACAAGTTCACCATCCCGCCTCACCTGTCCCTAGCCAACTTCAAGCAGACAGAAGATGCCGCCAAGCTAGTCACACGTACACAAGAGTCCGGTCTGTTCCAGTACACCGCCTCCCTCATCGACCCCTCCCTCACCTGGGAGAGCATCAAGTGGGTGCAAGGTCTGACGTCTTTGCCGGTTGTTGTCAAAGGTGTTCTGACAGCTGAAGATGCTCTCGAAGCTGTCAGGTGTGGTGTCCATGGTATCATTGTATCAAACCATGGGGCCCGACAGCTGGATGGTGTACCATCTACTGTAAGTTTAAATGGTGGCAGGAGATGCTAGCCACCATAATCTCTGAGTGGGTACAAGGAAACACTACACTTCCCTTACTGCTATACAGTTGTATGCTCTGCCCGAGGTTGTGGCAGCTGTAAATGGAAAAGCTGAAGTTTACCTTGACGGAGGTATCAGGGAAGGGACAGATGTTCTGAAAGCCCTCGCCTTGGGTGCTAGAGCGGTGTTTGTGGGGAGGCCAGTCCTGTGGGGTCTGGTGCACAACGTAAGCCTTCGCTTTTCTCTGGGGTCCTCCCCTTCCTCCTTCCCTTTGCATCATCTCTACCCTCCCACCTTCCCCTTGCATTTCCTACCCTCCCACCTTCCCACCTCCCCTTGCACCCTCCCTCTCTAAAACCTATGGGACTGGGGAGAGCTGACTTATGTGTGTGCTGTACATGTGGTTCTTTTTATTTACCACTGCAGGGCAGTGAGGGGGTGGAGGCAGTCCTGAGGCTATTGCAAGAGGAGCTCCGCCTGGCCATGATGTTGTCAGGTAAATGGTCACAAAACACCCATGGCTGCCTCTTGAAAGAGGGTTATCCTCTCCCCAGGGTGTGCAAAGCTGTCGGATATAACTCCTAATCTGGTTATTCATGAATCACACTACAAGATGATAAGAGCAAACTTATGAGGGATTACATGTATGTACAGTTGTACCTGACAAATGTTTTTATTGATGTGTTTGTGAGTTCTTTTGGCTTTCCAAGTTATCAAGACTGTCCTGGTTTTGTTGTCTGAATGCTCTCTCCTCAAGTGCTCTCTCCTCTTCTTCCTGTTCAGTGTATGTGTGGGGGGGGGGAGGGAGGGAGGGGAAGTGGAGTACGTATGTAAAAACGCTACTACATAACAGTGCTATCTCTCTGACTTCTCTTTTCATATCTTCGTATATGTCAATAGCATACTGCCAATCCGGTCTTGTGATACCCAGCCCGTTCGCTAGGAAGCCTCCAGCACTGTACATAACTAATTATAGTCCTAGTATTTTTTAACCTCGCTGTTATAAAAAAACTGATTATCTTACATCCATACGTTCTTGTAGCTATGTGTTTAATAAACAGCCAGCCTTGGCCGATCCATGTTGACTGAGGCTGTGGAGAAGACCGGTTAATTATAGTACAGCTTTCAGAAACGTACCGAAGCCTCTGGCTTCGCTTCCATGTTTACAAGTGCGCTCGCATTAGAATAGTAATTTAGCGGGCGCGCTGAAATGAACAAGACGTTCGTGCGCTTCCCGGTAGACTCGGTCATATTATGTGCTGAGTCGGTTGGCATTCAACCTTCCCAAGAAGTGGCATGCGGGATGGTGGAAGATGTGAGCTTCAGAACAAGGCAGCTAACCGATGTAAGTTTAATTAACAGCCCTTGCCAGGCCACGTTCGGCTTTAAAAGTGGGTTGCCATGTCAGACTGCAAGTCAATTTATGCGCCATGCCAAGAGGCGAAGACTTATCGGAGATGACATGGACAAAGCGATGAAATGGAGCGGATTGGAGGCAAGAACCACAGCCGCCGTACATTATTTGACATAAACACTCCCACACACGCACTCACACGTCACTATGCTTAGCCGTTGTACGGTCACAGTTCGGACCGGGCTCCGACCTTCCACTCTATTCATGCCAGTGGGCTGTATTCGGTACCAGATTCTGAAGTAAAGCTATTTGACATAGCATGTTCCACACCATTTGCTGACATACTCCCCCTCCCAAAACCTCTGTCCATTAAAGGTACAAGTCTTTTCCACACTTAGAGATCCACCAGTAATATCATGATGTTTAGCTAGCTGGTTGGCCTTAGAAGGCACATCACTATCAAGTGGTGTACCTCCACATGGTGTCTTGGAGCTAAGAAGACAACCGCAGGAAGTGAGGACCACTAGCTGCACCATGTCAGTGTTGCTTACGTTGTGGTCTGCTGCTGCATAGCCTCAACAGCTATACCTGTCTTTGCTGATGGAGGCTGCTACTGGAGAGAATGAGGACCTGAGGAGGGTGGGTGGTTGGGTGAAGGAGGGAGGGTGTGTTGTGTCATGTAATCAATGAGGGAGGGGTGCTGTGTCATGTGATCAACGAGGGAGGGGTGTGCTGTGTTGTGATCAACGAGGGAGGGTGTGCTGTGTCATGTGATTAATGAGCGAGGGGTGTGCTGTGTCATGTGATCAACAAGGGAGGGCATCCTGTGTCATGTGATCAACGAGGGAGGGTGTGCTGTGTCATGTGATCAATGAACAAGGGGTGTGCTGTGTCATGTGATCAATGAGGGAGGGTGTGCTTTGTCATGTGATCAATGAGTGTATGTTGAGCACATGATTCAGTGATAACCTAAGGAGGGTACCTGTGTCACTCTCCTTCTGTACCTTCTGCTCAGGTGGCCTTAGGTGACATACAGAGTAATCCTTCATTTGCTAATATTCTACCAGATGTTGTTCACTATGTAAATGAGACAGTAAGATATTTTAAAGATGTGCTAACAGCTAACAGGATGTGGATCACTTCTTGCTTGCACACAAACACTGACACACAGCTAACAATGTGGCTTGGGTATATGCCACATCAAGTACTAAGGCTGCTGAAGCTGGTGGCGGCCATCTTCAAGAATACATATCTATTCCTTGATCCTTACGTAGGTGTTTTGTGTTGCTTTGTGTTTACAACATAGTGTGTGTGTGTGTGTGTTCTGTTAGGTGCAGATAATTTTCCCATTGGTCAAATCTATTCTATTCAACACATCTTACCTGCATACTGGTGGTAGCGCCTGTCATTGGCAAGTAAGAGAAGCAGCTTCCGTGTGCTTAGCCATAATGGACCTGTAAGTGACAAGCCATCCATGTCTATATGCTCTCACATGTACTGCTTCTGTACGGGTAGGAGATGTGGTCGCACGCTGAGTGTTGAGATACATGAAGACCTTCAACAGGTGTTTAGGCAGGCACTGATGTCTGGGGACGTGCAGCTTCATGTGCTCTATGGGGTTGTTCTCACTCTGTGCCACCTGGGGGCCAAGGTGTGGTGTGGTAGTATGTGTGTGGCATGAGGAAGTGGTGTTTATGTTTACATCCTGCAGTATTACTTTGGTTCATATCATGTCACTCACAGTCTTAACAGGATGCTACTATTTTCTACCACCTCCTTTCTCCCTCCCTCCCTCCACCCTAATCACTTCCCTCCCTCCACCCTAATCACTCTCCCTCCCTCCACCCTAATCACTTCCCTCCCTCCACCCTACTCACTTCCCTCCTCCACCCTAATCACTCCCCTCCCTCCACCCTAATCACTTCCCTCCCTTCACCCTAATCACTCTCCCTCCCTCCACCCTAATCACTTCCCTCCCTCCACCCTACTCACTTCCCTCCTCCACCCTAATCACTCCCCTCCCTCCACCCTAATCACTTCCCTACCTCCACCCTAATCACTCTCCCTCACTCCACACCTCAGAGTTTGGCTGCAGTTCTTATCCCACACTTGGACACGGTCAATAGCAAGGTGCAGTCTCTACTTGCACCGACTTCCCCTCAGTTGGAAGGTGCCACTCATGTGGGTAGTGCACTGTTGGTGAGTAAGTTCGTTTCCACGTGCCCCAGGCGTGCAGCCATGTCTGTTAACAGCTTGCAGCCCAGGTGCTCCTCACTTTGGACCCAGAGCCGGTCACAGGAGGCCACCTAGCTGCTGCCCTCACAGCAGATGAAGTCAGGAGCCACTCTCTCCTGTATGGCTGCTTGGAGGCCATGTTTGGTGAGAAGTTGACCCACCGACTGTGTGCGCAAGCGGGCTACATGCCACTGCTGACTGCCAAGGATGGTAGTGGAGGTGCTGGACCACTTCCTGTGCCACTTCCTGGGAAGGGTGCACCTAATGATGACATTCTGCTCAAGTTTCTCACTCAGGAGGGATTCAAGTCAACACGCCCACAACCACCATTTACACTACTAAAGCAGAGGGGTCCTGGGAGACTGTTTGGTGGGCGGGAACTGTTCAGGATTGCTGTCAGGTGGAACAAGGCTCCTGTCCCAGTCAATGTACTGGATGTGCTGGAGAACACTGGGGCTTTCTGCAGCAGAGGGTCTGGAGTGGCAAAGAGGGGCATGGTACAGTCCCTCAACCGCAGGTCCAAGATAGTAAAGACAACAGTGCTTGGTGTGAGCTCGTGCTGGTTGTAAAGGTTGTAAATAGTACAGGCTTCCCGACAAATTTTTGGACCGTCACCACGGATATTTGCGCAAGTGGGCATGTCTCCTATATACACCATTTATGACAAACATTCATCACTTTTTGGTGTAAATTTACAAATACCAATTCGGCCATACTGTTGATTCGCAAAGGGAAGACTCCGAAGTAAGCAGCAATTTCTTCTTTTTTTTTTTCTTTTTGTTTTTGGCGCGGGTGGCATTTCTGACGTTCGCCCTTAGTGCAACGAGCGGGTGCTTATCGGCGCTTATGTGGGTGGGAACAAACACTTGGCAGACAGATTTAGTAAATGCGCGGGAAAGTAATACAGTGTTAATTATGTCTACTCTCTCCCTTATCTGCTCACTGCCTGTGCAGGGATGGGAATCAACGGAACGGCAGCAGCCTTTATTGGCGCATCGGTTACCCTGGTCTTGGTAATCATTTTCATGATTCTAATGGTGATACTCGTCAGACAATGCCTCGCCTTTCTAGCCAAGAGAGCTATTCTTCGGCAACAAATAGACGCTGTAAGGCAACACCAGGAAAGGCAGAGAAGGATGAGCGTCACTGAACCCGTGAAACCAACGTTCAACTGGCATCATTCCATACGCATCGCGGGTACTCCTCCGCCGACCTATATTGAAGCAAAGGACCTGCCCCCTTTAGACAACGACATGATCCTTAAAATGGACAAGTCCGATTTAGATATAAACAGATTGTACGCTCGCTCAGATGTCGAGAACAGAGATGATACGCACGTAATAGACGCCGGCTCTGACCACAGCGAGACGGAGATAATTCAGAGACAGGACACTAATTCGTTGCACGACGGTATTGAGCAAGTGGCCATTACCTTTGGAAACACTGGCGCTCTGTTGTCTGATTTAAGCAATGAGGCCAGCCGCCCCGATGAGTACGTGTACCCAACTGTCGAACTACCTTCGGAAGTTAGATCACAGACTTAAGGCGCGTTTCTCTACTCATGTTGCACAAAATTATGGCTCTCCCCCTGTTTGTATGTGCGAGTGTCCTCAGTGTGTACGTGTTATGTATGTGCTACTTCGCATGTGACTCTGATATTGAGTGAACAGACAATTTAACCATTTATATTTATTCTTATCATTACTACTAGAGAATGTATATACATGTATAAGCATACAAAAAGGACAATCTATAAGCAGTTAAACTTTAAGATGGGGTCCACCTGGAATGGATTGCTGTCGCATTTGCCGGTGAAAAATGCAGGTTGAACCTGCTATATAGCATTGTTTTGCCTGATGTTATGGTAAGACAGAAGGCAAGCATTAAAATGAGTACATGGCTTCCTTTCCCCAAGCACCATAAGACTCCGCGACCAAAGGTATGCAGCACCAGCCCAAGGCATTGCACTTGGGGTAATTATCGGTGTGCTTGCGTTCTTCAGCACACAAGGGGGCTGCCCCAGCTGACAATCCCCCGCTACTGACAATCCCCGCTACTGACAATTTAGCAGTGATGTCACTGAGCTGTTACACTGTTTGGGCATAGGGCGCATTATTTTTAAGCGGAATTCTGACGGGAAGAATAATAAAATTGCACGTGTGAGGTATTCGTGTATGATACATTCTTGCAATTTTAAAGGTGATCATTGCTCACGCATGCGCAGAAGGTATTAATTGCGTCACGATAAACATGGTGTGCAAGAAATGTAAGAACGAGTGTGTGGTTGTTTGGGTGCTTATCGCTACACCCACCGCTTCTTCCCCTACCCCCAGGTGAAAAGAAGTTGGGGCGCGTTATCTGTCCAGACCCTTGGAAAAGTGGCGCGAGAAATACAATAGGTTAGCGTCGAGCAACGGAGGGTTTAATATCAGTTGGGCCGTTACCGCGTTGCCCGCGACGCAGCTGTGTCGGGGTGAGATAAGGCACCTTCAATAACCCACGCAACAGCTCTGTGCAGTTGTGTAAATACGTGTAGGCGCCTGGAATGCTCCAATTGGTATACGGTCTCACATTAGACATTGTCCATTATTTTCGTTACAGCCTGTAAAAAAAACGTGTGTGTATGTGTATTACGGTTTACCTTTATTATGTCCACACACGCATACACACATACTTACACATACACATATGCACTCACACACACATGCACACACATACACACATGCACTCACACACACATGCACACACATACACACATGCACTCACATACACATGCACTCACACATGCATACATGCACACCACATACACACATACACCCATGCACACACACACATATGCACCCATGCACACACACATGCACACACACATACACCCATACATGCACTTACACATACACCCATGCATGCACTCACACATACACCCATACATGCACTCACACATACACCCATACATGCACTCACACATACACCCATACATGCACTCACACATACACCCATACATGCACTCACACATACACCCATACACGCAGAGAGTGGTGGACGTGCAGTTGGAGAAAACAAAGCGCTGACATCCAAAAAAGCCAGGTGGGTATCCAGCATGACAGGGCCCCAGTCCTAAATATCCAGTGTGGGAGCTTGAAGCCAAGGTTGTTTTCCTGTTTGGTATCATTTGGCTTTTAGGGTCACACCAGATACCATATAACATCAGTATTTACTGTTAATGTTGATTCTGACATTGGAGTATCAAGAAAAACAGTCAAAATGGATTAGTCCATACAAAATGGATTAGTCCAAATGTTTAGGAATTTACAAACATTTCTTTGTTGTGGTAGTTAATATGAGCGGAAAGCAGGAATTTAGTATGTATCTCTTTTATAAATGCATATATGGTAGAAATTGGTGCTTTTGCTGTCCACCACCAGCAGATTTATTTCATTGAAACAGAGCTCTGGTAATTAACCATTCCCATCCCTTCTCTCTCTCCTCCCACCCTTCTGTCTCCTCCCATCCTTCCTCCCACCCCTTCTCTGTCTCCTCCCATCCCTCCTCCCGCCCCTCCTCTCTCCTCCCTCTGTTCTTCCTCTCCACATTTAGGTTCACCCCATACACTACCTTTCCCAAGTGTATGATATGCAAACAAATAGTGCACCAAGTCGATGCGCACTATTGTCAAGGTAAAGTGCTCTCCTCATGTGTGCTGTTATACCACCACCCCCATCCTCCCCCCACCCCACACATCCAGGTTGTGCATACAAGAAGGGTATATGTGCCATGTGTGGTAAGCAAATCATCGATGTCAAAGACTACAAACAAACAAGTGTATGATGTCTGTGAACACTTCATCGATGTCCTAGTGATTTCACATCTTTGTCATTTCTGTACATGTCTTCATCATCTTTTTTGTTTTTACCTGCAATCCTGGTATTGATTTCACCTGCAATCCTGGTATTGATTTCACCTGCAATCTTGGTATTGATGTTGATTGTGTCTGGTGATTTAAAGTAGCTTACCTTTCCGTACATGTCTAATGTAAGCCTTTTCAGACGTATTCTAGCTTTCATGGACATTTTTTTGGGTGCTGTATTGCACTTGATAAGGTGCTGCAGGGTTCTGCAAGGAGGGTGAGCAACTAGATTCATTCAGTTGTTTCAGCTGTAAGCTTCAATGTTACATAATCCTTATCTTTGTGTACGTACATGGTTTACATAGCATGACATGTAATGAAAAATTGCATATTCAGGACCCAATTACACTTGATTATTTCACCGTGATGCTATATACATGTGTACTTATACAAGGAAAGAGGTTTATGTAACATTGAACCTACAACCAAAGCACTGGTTACTGGTTCCCTGTACATGTAGTATACTTAACTTGTGAAGGTGTTGATTGAGTTTGCAGACTAACAGATGATGTATATAAGAAAATGTTTATTCTGATTTAGAGCAAAGCATCCCTATTCATCTCAGCTCTCGTACTTATCAGTCACAATAATTTCCGTATATCTGGCAATCTTGCAAATAATTGCACTCATCTTGGCAATCAAAACACTGAAGATAAAAACACTTTTTAAGAAACATTTTTCTTTGCATATATCATGCAGCCTAATTTTTCATCATAGAGAGGTCCTATAAGCACCATTGCATAGGAAATTTAGTGCTGCATGTAATGGTACTATCAATGGCAAATTTATTTAATACAGAAAACTTGCTCTTCAGCAACTGCGCTCCAATGTATGTGATAGCTACTGAATAAGAAACAGCCACATAAAAGGGCTTTATCAAGATCAACACTTCCAGGACATGCTTGGGCATGCTCCACTGCAAAGCTGGTATGCTTCAGCTTTTATTAGTCCTATCTTCTAGAGCTGGTATGCTTCAGCTTATTAGTCCTATCTTCTAGAGCTGGTATGCTTCAGCTTATTAGTCCTATCTTCTAGAGCTGGTATGCTTCAGCTTATTAGTCCTATCTTCTAGAGCTGGTATGCTTCAGCTTATTAGTCCTATCTTCTAGAGCTGGTATGCTTCAGCTTATTAGTCCTATCTTCTAGTTTACTGCCATATCTGGCATGCTTCAGCTTATTAGTCCTATCTTCTAGTTTACTGCATATCTGGCATGCTTCAACTTATTAGTCCTATCTTCTAGTTTACTGCATATCTGGCATGCTTCAGCTTATTAGTCCTATCTTCTAGTTTACTGCCATATCTGGCATGCTTCAGCTTATTAGTCCTATCTTCTAGTTTACTGCATATCTGGCATGCTTCAGCTTATTAGTCCTATCTTCTAGTTTACTGCATATCTGGCATGCTTCAGCTTATTAGTCCTATCTTCTAGTTTACTGCCATATCTGGCATGCTTCAGCTTATTAGTCCTATCTTCTAGTTTACTGCAAAGCTGGTATGCTTCAGCTTATTAGTTTTTAAATATTTATTTATTTATTTATTTATTTTTTTACAACAGAAAATTAATTAAATTATAATAAAGATGAGGCCAAATGAAAAAAAAAAGTGGACCTTTGCCTCTGCACAGGCCAAAGCTATAGAATGGTGTTCTGAGTGGGAATGAAATGTCCTGGTTCCTTGAAGGCACATGATCGCTGAGCGGAGTAATGAAAAACTTAGTTTGCATCGCAACCAAAAAAGAGTGGTAGAATATGGCTCTTGTCTCTTGTCAGCAATTAAATGATGCTATTCTCTTGTTCACTGTGGTTGCTATGGGACCCATACCTCCAGCTGTAGAGAATACCAAGGGTGAAAAAGATCCATGCTCAACCTCTCTTACTCTTTCTTCATATTCCCTCTTCTTATCCAGTTCATGTTTTCTATAGCATTTTGATATGGAGGAATTGGCATAAGATTGAGCAAATGGGTTGAATATTCTGACATCAAAGTAGGCAGTTTGGTGGTCTTTTCCCCAGAAATTCTGTGCAGCAACATCAAGTTGAGCTCCTACCTCTCCATTGCAGACTTATACTTAAGTTGCTCACACTGTAATGGCTGCAAAGTAGGTTCTGTATGTACATTATGACATACTAGTGCTATCTTCTAGTTTACTGCAAAGCTGGTATGCTTCAGCTTATTAGTCCTATCTTCTAGTTTACTGCATATCTGGCATGCTTCAACTTATTAGTCCTATCTTCTAGTTTACTGCATATCTGGCATGCTTCAGCTTATTAGTCCTATCTTCTAGTTTACTGCATATCTGGCATGCTTCAGCTTATTAGTCCTATCTTCTAGTTTACTCAGCTGGTAATGATGGAAAACACAACACATACCAGATGGCAGTTGCAGCTTATAAATAAAAACAAAGTTTGTTATGAGCGGTTGCTTCAGTCAGTGGAATGAGTGTTGGCTAAAGCCCCTGCAAAGAGGAGGGGAGTACTTCAAAGGCCATGGTGGATTGCCTACCAAGCAGTGGGGAGGGGGCATGATGGATTGCCTACCAAGCAGTGGTGGCCCCGTATTGGGGGGGGGGATTCTGAAAGCAATTGCAAGCTACTCAGATTGTACTAACTATATTTTGTACGCTCTAAATTATATATTCATTTTTTCTTAATATGGTTGTTTCTAATGCGGTTCCTTTGCTCTAATCTACACAACAACTTACTAATTGAAGCCAATTGTTCACATTGCATTGTTGGGGGAAAGGAGAAGAAGATGAATAACTTCTATGGCATATTGTAGTCATGCACAAATGTAAGATAAAATGCACACACACACACTTTGAGAAGCTAGTGGATATCTGTACAAGTACAGTGTTCACTTAAATTTGTAGCCGTAGTACTGTTGGGAGACAGCTTGGTCTGCTTTCCTTTGAGATACCACTTCTTTCTTGGCTGAACCACCCAAGAACTGGCCGAGGTTAGCCTTCTTATTGCGTTGGATCATGTTGGCTGTAGTGTCAGACATGCCTCTGCTGCTGGCAGATGTTTGCTCCTGCAGTAGTCCTCTGTCCAATTCAAGAGCAGCCTCACTGAAGATGGCCTGTTCCTCTTGCTGCTGGGCTGACACTGCAGAACGTTTGAGCATTCTCTCTGCTGCTAGACTGTAATGAGAGGGACGAACGAAAAAGGTTTATTAAAGAAAAGTTAATGCAGATAAATGTAAAGCACGTATTAATGAGAGCTGTTACAATGCACAACTGATTAAGGCTAGCTGGAAACAAGATGTGTGTGGGTGGGGAAGCTATGGTGGCTGAACTCCGAGGATAAAGAAAGCAAAGTTGCAAACATCCGCAAGTACTCTGCGATTATGTATACCACTCACAGATTTTCTCTTGCTTCTTCAACTTTGCCTGCCTGGGCCAGTTTAGAGGCTTGTTGAACAGCTGCTAGCCCCATAACAGCAACATTGCTTTCATTTTCAACCTTTTCTTTATCTGCAGTTGCCTGCTTGGCCTGACTGAGCACACGCAAACACCTTGACCCATCCTTCTTCTTGTAACGAATTTGGACTTGGAATGGTAGGGGACTGGAATCTTTTACTTTGCTTCCATCTACAGAAAAGGTGAAACTGACATCTGTCTCCTTAGTAGCATTTCCCAGGTGCTCTCTAATTAGAGTAACATGTGGAGATTCAGATGTCTTTCCTGGTGCAATGATGGCTGGAGACATGATGTACATGATTTCCACCTCTGTGGCCACCACAGGGTTTTGAGCTATCTGTCTTATCTGGCGAACCATCTCCAAAGGATGGAGGATGTTGACTGTGCCATTGGTAATGGAGGCACACGACGAAAGAGCTTCCATTGCACTGTTGGCTCCCTCTATGCCGAGTATAGAGATAACAGTGTGGGCTACCTGAGCATGCTCCCCTATCTGTGCATGGAGGAAGGATGGTACATATCTAGTGGGCATAACATGAGACAACGTACTGATGAGTAGAATCCTGTGGTATCTTTGTTTCCTTCCAAGTTACCGACACCAACATTAGACACTCCATCTGTACACAGAATAATCTCTGCTGTGGGAAAGTTAGATGCCATTCCAACACCAACTGCCAATGTAGGTCCCAGAGCTGTGCTTCCTCCAGTGTCAAGTTTACCAACTTTGTCTTTGAGGTTACTATATTCAAGAAAGCAAAGGGGGTGTGTTAAAAGTATCCAAATAAGGGAGAGTCTAACTGAACCTTACTTTAATGAGAGGGTCAAGACTTTTAATGACAGGTCACTACCAAAAGCCGTGCCTTGCTTCATGAGCACGTGATAGTCGTCTAACTGACTGCTGTCCAGTTGGACTGGTGCCGAAGACCCATCACCATAGTAGGTGATCTTGTTGTCAAATGCGATCAGGGCAACCTTAGTGTTGGGATCAGTGATAGACATGAGATCCAGGTGCCTCTTAACAGCCTCCTGGATGGCCTCAAGTCTTGATATGTAGCGTGTACCTCCTCCACCCTGAGATCTACCAGTAACTGCACTCCACTGAGCTACATGCAATACAGGAGAGAGGTAGCGATATGTCTTTATTTAAAGACTGCGCAAGTGTACACACTCACCTTGAAGAGCTGGAACCTCTGTGGTTGCGGCCATTGATCCACTCACATCAATAGCAAAGATGACCAAGCCGCTCCCATGGCCTGCCTTGGATGCAGCTTTCTCGCTTGCCCCGGCCTTGTCTTCTTTAACATCTGCAGGCGCTAGTAGGTAGTCGACTAATGTTCCACTGGCTACAGCCTCGGGGGTGACATCCAGTCCAGTGTTTTCCCTGCCACAAAACTCGCTACGTTTGCGAGTACATCCAATCAATTCATCGTCATGCAGCTGTTTGTCTTAATTCATAAGGACTTACCATTTCCAAGTGGAGGTGTCACCGCTGGTGACCAGCTGTGATATGTGCGACAGAGCCGCTCCGCACTGTCCACAGAAGCACGGGTCTCCCGTAGCGGGCACCAGCTCATTCCCCAGCTCACCCAGATGCAGCACCAAGGCGTTGTTATTGGACGCCTTCACCTTGATCTTCTTCTCAGCTTGCTTTGTGGGCGGAGGTGCTGCCGATGGGGGTGTGGCTCCCGATGCCTTGGGTGGGGTCGGCTCGGACCGTGATGATTTGCCGAAAAAGCTGCGCTTGGTTTTTTTAGCGCTCGGTGTTACAACAGCACTGCTGGTATCCGCTTTGGTCGTAATGCCCTTCACGATCACCAACTTCCGATACGTGTCCTCAATGGTTGGATCGTATCCATCAACGAAGTTCCCCGTGCAGTACCGCACACATATGCTAGACTTGCCCACACCCCCTGAACCCATTATCACAACCTTGTAGTTCTTTCCACGGCGCGGTGTTCTTCTAATGAGCGCCTCGATGGCTTCGTTAATGTTGGTGTTCAGTTTGGCCGAAGTCTCAAAGAACAGGCAGTTGGTGTCCTGGGCAAGCCGGGTGCCCTGATCGAACGAGACTTCTCTGTCGTAGCCATCAAGGTCAGCCTTGTTTCCGCAGAACACCTTTTGAACAATCAAAATAGTATCGACCGGTTGCAATGCACTATACTTACGTACCACCGGCATGGCTTCTCCCTTCACCCTCTCGATCCACTCGTACATGGCCGAAGCTTCTTCAAACGATTGGCGACATGTTATGGAGTAGACTATCACGAAACAATCGCCGTTGCGGACATACTGCATACGTAACGAGAGAGGTGTTTGGGCCGATATCGAACAGAGATAGGAAGGCCAAGTGTATTCGCTCAGTCAGCCGCGGGCATGTATTCACTTACCCTGTCCCGTGTCGAGGTGTACTCCTCCTGACCAGCAGTGTCCAGGATGTCCAGGATGCATGTCTGTATAAATTTAACCAAAACGTTCGGGTATATGAAGCAATAAGGTACCGCATACCTCTCCGTCGTCCGCAGATGGGTCGTCGTTGGCTGCCGCTGTGTGGTTGAACACGCTCTCCGGCACGTACTCGTATTCTTCCTTCTGCTCCTTAGGAGAGTACACGTATTTGCTGCTAAAATACATGCAAGGGCGTCTGCGTGATGGGGACAAATGGTAAATTGCAATGGTATTCAAAGTATTCCTTATTGAGCAGACCGAGGAGAATCTGCTATTCCTGCAATTTCTCCTACACAAACTTTTCAATGTGTTTTGTGTGTGTGTGTGTGTGCGTGTGTGTGTGTGTGTGTGTGCATGCGCGCGCGCTTGTGTGTGTGTGTGTGTGTGTGTGTGTGTGTGTGCATGCGCGCGCGCTTGTGTGTGTGTGTGTGTGTGTGTGTGCGCGCGCTTGTGTGGGTGTGTGTGGGTGTGTGTGTGCGTGCGTGTGTGTGTGCACGTACATACACCCTTGGAATGCTCTTGATACAGCTGAATTGATGCATCACTCGCTATACCAGAAATGGATTAATACAACCGGAGGCTGAAAATGAATGACCCATGCATTTGCATTCCCTAGCAACCGAATGCAACCGTTACGTATGCAGTCATATCACCTAGGTACATACATAAGGCAGCCAGCACTACTGATCCTGTTGCATACCTCCTGTGTCATTAACCTATTAGATATGAATGAGCCAGGCACGCCAACCGTATATCTGTCCTGCAAGTCCCCAACCTTATATCTGTCCTGTACCCTTTGCAACTTCATATTGCAAAGGGATGAAGAACCATTTGATGATGAGACATAACTGGACTTATCAACAAGCAAAGGCATGGTGCACCTATTTAACCATCACCTGGTTAACTCCTTCCTCCAAACGAGTGTTGTCAACACACAATGGGCTACTGTTCTATTCTATATACTATAATATATGTATGTTGTATGTGTGTATGTGCGTGTGTAATAACTTAAGTTTCCATGCACCTCCACAGATTTGCAGGTACTATGTTTGCATGTAGTACCAAGGTTTAGCAGTTCCTGCATTCATGTAGTAAAATGAAGGGTCACTCAACATTAATTGAATGAGCAGTTTGTTCTTGGCAGCATTCATTGTTCTGGGGCTTGGAGTGGGGAAGGTGCTAGCTTAGGTACTATGAACCAAGTCACTGTCTGAAAGGAGACACCATGAGCTGCAATGTGTCTCAATGGGCTGGCACAATGCTAGGAGCGTTACTAATATGCGGAACGGAACGGAACTTTTGCGGAACGTTCCGTTCCGTTCCGCATACTAAAATGCGGAACGACTATGCAGTTTTTAAAAACCTAGTCCAACAACCTAGTATGGCATGTATGTGTGTCACATTGCGGAACAGTATGATCATGGCATACATGCATGTGTATCACATTGCTAATCCGAGGAACTGTATCACAGTGGTGCCCTCTTGCTAATCTGAGGAACAGTATGATCATGGCATACATGTGTGTCACGTTGCTAATCTGAGGAACTGTATCACAGTGGTGCCCTCTTGCTAATCTGAGGAACAAATCATACTGCTCCTCAGGGCACCACTGTGGTACTGTTCCTCAGATTAGCAACGTGACACACATGTATGCCATGATCATACTGTTCCTCAGATTAGCAAGAGGGCACCACTGTGATACAGTTCCTCAGATTAGCATGTGATACACATGTATGCCATGATCATATTGTTCCTCAGATTAGCAAGAGGGCACCACTGTGATACTGTTCCTCAGATTAGCATTGTGATACACATGTATGCCATGATCATACTGTTTCTCAGATTAGCATGTGATACACATGTATGCCATGATCACACTGCTCCTCAGATTAGCAAGAGGGCACCACTGTGATACAGTTCCTCAGATTAGCAATGTGACACACATGTATGCCATGATCATACTGTTCCTCAGATTAGCAAGAGGGCACCACTGTGATACTGCTCCTCAGATTAGCAACGTGACACACATGTATGCCATGATCATACTGTTCCTCAGATTAGCAAGAGGGCACCACTGTGATACTGCTCCTCAGATTAGCAACGTGACACACATGTATGCCATGATCATACTGTTCCTCACATTAGCAAGAGGGCACCACTGTGATACTGTTCCTCAGATTAGCAACGTGACACACATGTATGCCATGATCATACTGTTCCTCAGATTAGCAAGAGGGCACCACTGTGATACAGTTCCTCAGATTAGCATGTGATACACATGTATGCAATTAAATTCTCCACAATTATGTGACACACAGCCCTGTTCCGCAATGTGACACACATACATGCCATACTGGATTGTTGGATTAGGTTTTTAAAAACTGCATAGTCGTTCCGCATTTTAGTATGCGGAACGGAACGGAAGCTCCGCAAACGTTCCGTTCAGTTCCGCATATTAGTAATACTCCAATGCTAATTTTTATTGGTTGCCATGTTATCCAGGGCCTGGGGCAGGTCCATTATTTGTGCTGCTTGCTTCCATGCACTGTTAAAAACGTACTGCTCAGCTGTATTGCCATAAAAGGGTTCCCCCACCATACCAAACATTATGCATTACTAGTTGTACCAGTCTCTGATATGTTGTGATACACCCTGAAAAAAAAAAAAAGACGCAATCGCGCGAAATTGCGCACGAAAAACGGCCATAAACGCCATCAAATCGCGCGGTCTTCAAAACGCTGTATCTCCTTGATAGTGCAATATAGTAGAGTCACATTACTAGCTTCTGGGGGCAATTGGAGAGTTTACAGTACTCCTTCATACCCCTAGCAGGAAAAGTGTGGGGGCCTGCAGCCCCCTCCCTTATTAACAATTCATGCCAGAGGGCCCCCCCTCCCCCTCCCGGAATTCTTGTATCCACCCCTCCAGTATAATCAATGTGGCTACCACCGATATCTAGAAGGTAGCCCACTACAACATGCATTGTTTCTGCACTAGTAAAACTTCTAAAATAATTAACAACCATAGGCTACATGCATGCCTTCACTATTTGCTCAGGTACTCAGAACACCCGTAATTCAATTTCGCTCGCAAGAAATAATAATGGTACACATGGCAGTAAAGAAGTAGAACTATTTGGGAGTAGGTCCAACATTTCAGCTCACTTAAACTGGTACCCATAGTACTGGTCAGAAACTGACTGATCTGCTTTTCTTTTGGAGACCACATCCTTCTTAGCTGCTCCACTAAGGAATTGGCCAAGGTTAGCCTTCTTATTACGGTGGATCATCTTGGCTGTAGTGTCAGACATGCCTCTGCTGCTGGCAGATGTTTGCTCCTGCAGTAGTCCTCTGTCCAATTCAAGAGCAGCCTCACTGAAGATGGCCTGTTCCTCTTGCTGCTGGGCTGACACTGCAGAACGTTTGAGCATTTTTGTTGCTGCTAGCCTATTGTATAGGAAGGTGGGGAGAGGGAGAAATGGAGAAACATGAAAGGGAATGTTTAGAATAGAGGAAGGATTTAAAAGAGTGTTAACACATGCATGATTGATTACTCAACAACCATCACTCACAGGTTTTCTCGTGCTTCTTCAACTTTGCCTGCCTGGGCCAGTTTAGAGGCTTGTTGAACAGCTGCTAGCCCCATAACAGCAACATTGCTGGCTGATTCAACCTTTTTTTTATCGGCAGTTGCCTGCTTGGCCTGACTGAGCACACGCAAACACCTTGACCCATCCTTCTTCTTGTAACGAATTTGGACTTGGAATGGCAGGGGACTGGAATCTTTTACTTTGCTTCCATCTACAGAAAAGGTGAAACTGACATCTGTCTCCTTAGTAGCATTTCCCAGGTGCTCTCTAATTAGAGTAACATGTGGAGATTCAGATGTCTTTCCTGGTGCAATGATGGCTGGAGACATGATGTACATGATTTCCACCTCTGTGGCCACCACAGGGTTTTGAGCTATCTGTCTTATCTGGCGAACCATCTCCAAAGGATGGAGGATGTTGACTGTGCCATTGGTGATGGAGGCACACGACGAAAGAGCTTCCATTGCACTGTTGGCTCCCTCTATGCCGAGTATAGAGATAACAGTGTGGGCTACCTGAGCATGCTCCCCTATCTGTGCATGGAGGAAGGATGGTACATATCTAGTGGCATTAACACGAGACAACGTACCGATGAGTAGAATCCTGTGGTATCTTTGTTTCCTTCCAAGTTACCGACACCAACATTAGACACTCCATCTGTACACAGAATAATCTCTGCTGTGGGAAAGTTAGATGCCATTCCAACACCAACTGCCAGTGTAGGTCCCAGAGCCGTGCTTCCTCCAGTGTTAAGTTGGCCAACTTTGTCTTTGAGGTCACTATATTCAAGAAAGCAAAGGGGATGTGTTAAAAGTATCCAAACAAGAGAGAGTCTAACTGAACCTTACTTTAATGAGAGGGTCAAGACTTTTAATGATAGGTCACTACCAAAAGCCGTGCCTTGCTTCATGAGCACGTGATAGTCATCTAACTGACTGCTGTCCAGTTGGACTGGTGCCGAAGACCCATCACCATAGTAGGTGATCTTGTTGTCAAATGCGATCAGGGCAACCTTAGTGTTGGGATCAGTGATAGACATGAGATCCAGGTGCCTCTTAACAGCCTCCTGGATGGCCTCAAGTCTTGATATGTAGCGTGTACCTCCTCCACCCTGAGATCTACCAGTAACTGCACTCCACTGAGCTACATGCAATACAGGAGAGAGGTAGCGATATGTCTTTATTTAAAGACTGTGCAAGCGTACACACTCACCTTGAAGGGCAGGAACCTCTGTGGTTGCGGCCATTGATCCACTCACATCAATAGCAAAGATGACCAAGCCGCTCCCATGGCCTGCCTTGGATGCAGCTTTCTCGCTTGCCCCGGCCTTGTCTTCTTTAACATCTGCAGGCGCTAGTAGGTAGTCGACTAATGTTCCACTGGCTACAGCCTCGGGGGTGACGTCCAGTCCAGTGTTTTCCCTGCCACAAAACTCGCTACGTTTGCGAGTACATCCAATCAATTCATCTTCAGCTAATTCGTATTAAGGACTTACCATTTCCAAGTGGAGGTGTCACCGCTGGTGACCAGCTGTGATATGTGCGACAGAGCCGCTCCGCACTGTCCACAGAAGCACGGGTCTCCCGTAGCAGGCACCAGCTCGTTCCCCAGCTCACCCAGGTGCAGCACCAAGGCGTTGGTGTTGGACGCCTTTACCTTGATCTCCTTCTTTACCCCCTGAGGCAGCGGATGTGACGATGGGGGCCGCGAAGATGGTGGTGGGCGGGGCTGTGGTGGGAGTGGGGGTGGTGTCGGGACCCATGACTGATACATGGGCCGTGAAAATGGTGGGGGTGGGGGTCGGGACCATGACGATAGACGTGGTGGTGGTGGTGGTGCCAGCGAACGCCATGACGATGATAGTGGAGGTGGTGGGGGTGGGGCTGGGGGCTGCTGTGGTGGGGGTCGGGACCATGACAACGGTCGTGGTGGTGGTGGTTGGACTGAATGCCATGACGATGGCAGTGGGGGTGGGAGCCATGACGACGGCAGTGGAGGTGCCGGGGGTGGGGGCCGGGACCATGACGACGGCCGTGGTGGTGGTGGTTGGACTGAACGCCATGGCGATGGTAGTGGGGGTGGTGGGGGTGGGGGTGGGGGCCATGACGACGGCAGTGGAGGTGGCGGGGGTGGGGATTGGGACCATGACGAGGGCAGTGGAGGTGGCGGGGGTGGGGGTTGGGACCATGACGACGGTAGTGGAGGTGGCGGGGGTAGGGTTGGGGGCCATGACGACGGTAGTTGGGGTGGTGGGGGTGGGGTTGGGGGCCATGACGACGGTAGTTGGGGTGGTGGGGGTGGGGTTGGGGGCCATGACGACGGTAGTTGGGGTGGTGGGGGTGGGGTTGGAGGCCATGGCGATGGCAGTGGGGGTGGGGGTGGTGGGGGTGGGGGTGTTGGTGATAGAGAACTCGCTTGCACATTCAGGCTGGCGTTTGGAATGCCCTTCACTATAACCTGCTTGCGGTACGTGTCCTCTATCGTTGGATCGTAACATTCAACAAAGGTCCCTATACAGAACTGCACGCACATGCTCGACTTTCCCACACCGCCGGAACCCATGATCGCTAGCTTGTAGTCCTTCCCGTGACGCGGAGTTCTTCGTATGAGCTCCTCGATGGCTTCTTTGATGTTGGTGTTAAGTTTGGCGGACGTCTCGAAGAAGGGACAGTTGTACCTCTGAGCGAGGTCCTGTCCTTCTTGGGTCGTCACCTGTCTCTCACCTGCGAGATCGCTCTTGTTTCCACAAAACACCTTGACCCGGAGGAGACGGCAGTGCCATGCATACCATGACCATAAATGTTATTATTTAACCTACCACCGGCATGGCTTCACCCTTCACCCTCTCGATCCACTCGTACATGGCCGAGGCTTCTTCAAACGATTGGCGACTTGTTATGGAGTAGACTATCACGAAGCAGTTCCCGTTGCGAATATACTATAGCCATGGGAAGAGCTAGGAGACTCGTCCACCGACGTTAATCGACCCCCTTACCGCATCTCGCACTGCAGAATACTCCTCTTGACCAGCCGTGTCCAGTATGTCCAGAAGGCATGTCTATATAGGGCAGCGCAATGGAGCAATTGGTAGCATATAGATTCGTACACGTTTGGAAGCAAAGCACAGTAAGATACCTCTCCGTCATCCGCAGACGGGTCGTCATCGGCTGCCGCTGTGTGGTTGAAGACGCTCTCCGGTACGTACTCGTATTCTTCCTTCTGCTCTTGAGGAGCGTACACGTAGTCACTGCCAAATTCCATTGCTTACTGCCACGCCCTCACCTTGCTCTGCTGCTGACTTAACTTTAAAATTAAATTAAGCTAGTGTTTGCTTCCATCTACAGAAAAGGTGAAACTGACATCTGTCTCCTTAGTAGCATTAGCCCTCTGCTGCTGACTTAACTTTTAAATTGACCACGGCGCGAAGCTGTAGGCCGCGCAGGCGACTGAATTAAATGTACTAGAATGGCGCTCCGTTACAAAAGGTAGAGTACATGCAAGATTACTCTGTATGAACCATACTGTTATACCATACAGAAGGTCGAATTCTATCCTGCACTGCGCGGGTATATATGAAAACCATGCAAAATTGATATTGGCTTCACGGCATGCCATTTTGAAAGTTCGTACCAAACTTCATTTTTACATCCGATTCACCTGATACCTTTAATAAGGTGTATTTAGAACCCGGCATGAAAAGACGTTCAAGTAGATACGGATCTGATTTATATTTATAAAATCATCGCCGCGGAGCTTATTCTCGACTTAATTGTTGTCGAAGAAGAACTGACTTTCGCGATCATTCATGGCTGCAGTAAGGGTTTGTATAGGATTAAGGCCCACCTCACTCCGCTGCACTGCTTGCTGATGCTCCAGCACACTTCCCTCGAGTCAGGCTCTAAATCAATGGTGCATGCAGTCAGGTGACGTCAGCAGTGAGTACACCTGGTCGTTAGGGTTACTGAAGGCTGCAACAGGCTCAATGTGGCTCGAATGCAGGCTAATGCAAGGGCTTTCTAATGAGGCTTAGTTGCCATAGATGCTCTAGATGGTAGGTATACACTATCAATGAAGGCTTAGAGCCTCTGTATGATATAGGTACCTTTCTAATGACATTTGTAATAGCTTAACTGCTGTATTATTATAAATGATAAAATTATTACAGTTCAAGCCATAGTTTGGTGTAATGTCAGTTTTTATTAACTGTGGCACCTGATGTTGTAATGAGAAGAATAATTCATTTATATGACAATTTTTTCACTACTTGTCTATATATGCCTAATTTGCTGAGACACTTGTAATTCAATTTCACTCTCAAGAAATAATAATTCATATGGCAATCAAGGAGTAGAACTATTTGGGGGTAGGTCCAACATTTCAGCTCACTTAAACTGGTACCCATAGTACTGGTCAGAAACTGACTGATCTGCTTTTCTTTTGGAGACCACTTCCTTCTTAGCTGCTCCACTAAGGAATTGGCCAAGGTTAGCCTTCTTATTACGGTGGATCATCTTGGCTGTAGTGTCAGACATGCCTCTGCTACTGGCAGATGTTTGCTCCTGCAGTAGTCCTCTATCCAATTCAAGAGCAGCCTCACTGAAGATGGCCTGTTCCTCTTGCTGCCGGTCTGATAGTGCAGAACGTTTGAGCATTCTCTCTGCTGCTAGTCTATTTTATAGGAAGGAAGGGAGGGGAGAGGAAAGGAATAGAGGAACATGAAAATTTTAGAAAGGACAATGGGGGAAAAAAGGAACTCATATATGATAATCTATTTCAGCAACCACTCACAGGTTTTCTCGTGCTTCTTCAACTTTGCCTGCCTGGGCCAGTTGAGAGGCTTGTTGAACAGCTGCTAGCCCCATAACAGCAACATTGCTGGCTGTTTCAACCTTTGCTTTATCTGCAGTTGCCTGCTTGGCCTGACTGAGCACACGCAAACACCTTGACCCATCCTTCTTCTTGTAACGAATTTGGACTTGGAATGGTAGGGGACTGGAATCTTTTACTTTGCTTCCATCTACAGAAAAGGTGAAACTGACATCTGTCTCCTTAGTAGCATTTCCCAGGTGCTCTCTAATTAGAGTAACATGTGGAGATTCAGATGTCTTTCCTGGTGCAATGATGGCTGGAGACATGATGTACATGATTTCCACCTCTGTGGCCACCACAGGGTTTTGAGCTATCAGTCTTATCTGGCGAACCATCTCCAGAGGATGGAGGATGTTGACTGTGCCATTGGTGATGGAGGCACACGACGAAAGAGCTTCCATTGCACTGTTGGCTCCCTCTATGCCGAGTATAGAGATAACAGTGTGGGCTACCTGAGCATGCTCCCCTATCTGTGCATGGAGGAAGGATGGTACATATCTAGTGGCATTAACACGAGACAACGTACCGATGAGTAGAATCCTGTGGTATCTTTGTTTCCTTCCAAGTTACCGACACCAACATTAGACACTCCATCTGTACACAGAATAATCTCTGCTGTGGGAAAGTTAGATGCCATTCCAACACCAACTGCCAATGTAGGTCCCAGAGCCGTGCTTCCTCCAGTGTGAAGTTGGCCAACTTTGTCTTTGAGGTCACTATATTCAAGAAAGCGAAGGGGATGTGTTAAAAGTATCCAAATAAGGGAGAGTCTAACTGAACCTTACTTTAATGAGAGGGTCAAGGCTTTTAATGATAGGTCACTACCAAAAGCCGTGCCTTGCTTCATGAGCACGTGATAGTCATCTAACTGACTGCTGTCCAGTTGGACTGGTGCCGAAGACCCATCACCATAGTAGGTGATCTTGTTGTCAAATGCGATCAGGGCAACCTTAGTGTTGGGATCAGTGATAGACATGAGATCCAGGTGCCTCTTAACAGCCTCCTGGATGGCCTCAAGTCTTGATATGTAGCGTGTACCTCCTCCACCCTGAGATCTACCAGTAACTGCACTCCACTGAGCTACATGCAATACAGGAGAGAGGTAGCGATATGTCTTTATTTAAAGACTGCGCAAGCGTACACACTCACCTTGAAGGGCAGGAACCTCTGTGGTTGCGGCCATTGATCCACTCACATCAATAGCAAAGATGACCAAGCCACTCCCATGGCCTGTCTTGGATGCAGCTTTCTCGCTTGCCCCGGCCTTGTCTTCTTTAACATCTGCAGGCGCTAGTAGGTAGTCGACTAATGTTCCACTGGCTACAGCCTCAGGGGTGACATCCAGTCCAGTGTTTTCCCTGCCACAAAACTCGCTATGTTTTGCGAGTACATCCAATCAATTCATCGTCATGCAGCTGTTTGTCTTAATTCGTAAGGACTTACCATTTCCAAGTGGAGGTGTCACCGCTGGAGACCAGCTGTGATATGTGCGACAGAGCCGCTCCACACTGTCCACAGAAGCACGGGTCTCCCGTAGCAGGCACCAGCTCGTTCCCCAGCTCACCCAGGTGCAGCACCAAGGCGTTGGTGTTGGACGCCTTCACCTTGATCTTCTTCTCCTCCTTTTTAACCCCCGGTGGAGGTGGTGGTGCCGCAGCTGCAGCGGACCCCTTCCCAAGATTCGGAGGTTCTGATCGCGAAGACTTGCTGAAAAGCCCCCCGAAAAGACCCTTGCTTTTGCTCTTCGCTCGCACGTTCGCGCGGGCTCCGTTTTCCTTTGGGATACCTCTCACCACAATTTGTTTGCGGTACGAATCTTCGATCGTTGGATCGTAGCATTCAACAAAGGTCCCTGTGCAGAACTGTACGCACATGCTCGACTTTCCCACACCGCCGGAACCCATAATCGCTAGCTTGTAGTCCTTCCCGTGACGCGGAGTTCTTCGTATGAGCTCCTCGATGGCTTCCTTGATGTTGGTGTTAAGTTTGGCGGACGTCTCGAAGAAGGGACAGTTGTACCTCTGAGCGAGGTCCTGTCCTTCTTGGGTCGTCACCTGTCTCTCACCTGCGAGATCGCTCTTGTTTCCACAAAACACCTTGACCCGGAGGAGACGGCAGTGCCATGCATACCATGACCATAAATGTTATTATTTAACCTACCACCGGCATGGCTTCTCCCTTCACCCTCTCGATCCACTCGTACATGGCCGAGGCTTCTTCAAACGATTGGCGACTTGTTATGGAGTAGACTATCACGAAGCAGTTCCCATTGCGAATATACTATATATATCGAGGAAAAAGGAGACTGGTCCACTAATGTCACTCGTTATTAAACGACCCCTTACCGTATCGCGCATTGCAGAATACTCCTCTTGACCAGCCGTGTCCAGTATGTCCAGAAGACATGTCTATATAGGGCAGCGTAACGGAGCAATTGGTCGCATATAGATTCGTTCATGCACGTTTGTATTAATTCTCTATTAGGTTCCCAAAGTTGAACGCCCTATGTTGGCAGCCCTGCATGAAACAAAGCACATACCTCGCCGTCGTCCGCAGATGGGTCGTCATTGATGGCTGCCGCTGTGTGATTGAAGACGCTCTCCGGTACGTACTCGTATTCTTCCTTCTGCTCCTTAGGAGCGTACACGTAGTCACTGCCAAAGTCCATTGTATACTGCCACTCCCTGCTCCGCTTTTGGATGCGCGGACTTAAATATGTCAGCGCGAGTATTACTATTTTTAGACTAGGTACAGAAGCCGCGGCGCGCGCATGTTTAATGCGGCCGGGATTTAAAAATAAAGGCATACCGTACCTCCCGAAATATTGGAACAATTGCGCAACGCCTTAGCAACTCTAATTTTGCTCCCCAGGCTACACTTTCCCGCAAATGATTAAGCCTCGTCTCATCAATGCATGGGAGACGGGTGCATACATTATAATCACTGACGCGAATCGAGCTGGAAAAAGTGCACGCACTTCGCAGCGTGTAAATAAGAATTGCAAATATGACGAATGCGCATATGGTGCAGTCTACTGGGATGATGGTCGTATGAAATATGATACGGCTCGAATTGGATTGTTTTCGTGATTTTTAAGAGGAACAATTGAATTGGGGAATTCATATAGATCAATCTAGGACTAGCTTTGTCCCATTTCTTAAATTCATATCCAACTCTTGGGGGGGGAAAGGATATTCACTAATGTAGTTGCGTATTCACAATGCATGTCAGCAATATATGTTGCGTGTTGTTGATTTGCAGAGGTGGATATATACATATGCAGGAGCTATAGTCAACAGTTTGTTGTTATTTTGCAGAGATGGAGCTTACTAGTTCTATAGTTACTGTATTGGCACTCTACACATGTAAGCCGCGTGTCTGTAGTTACTGTATTGGTATATACTGCATGTCTGTAGTTACTGTATTGGTATACGGCATGTCTGTAGTTACTGTATTGGTATACTGCATGTCTGTAGTTACTGTATTGGTATATGGCATGTCTGTAGTTACTGTATTGGCATACTGCATGTCTGTATAGTAGTTATGCATTGGCACTTACAAGTGTCTGTATTTACATTTCATATTCTAAGAGACACCTATATGTCCTCTGCTGCAGTGTATAATTTCGGCCGGCGATACGCATTTGTATATGTCGATCCCATACTATCGCGCGCGATCGGCGATTTCCTTTGATCTTTAGTGTATCCCGGCAACACTGGGACTCCTCCACAAATTCTTTCTTATGCACTGGAAATTAGTCTTTCCAGCATGATGAAGTTACAGTGCATGGCCTGGATTTTTTTATTATGCGTATACATTTTAATTGCACGCGTCAACTTTGATGCTCCAAGGGTTAGAACGTTCCATATGATGAAATTGCTGCAAAGTCTGACAAACTTTTAAAGTGAATTATGCTTCTCTTTTATTAGGTGTTAACTATGCTGCATCTCAGATAGGTAAGAATTACACATTTTGTTTAATAACGAAACCGAAAGACTACTTCTAATGGCTTTCTCTCACATTCACAAATTTAGTTTGCAATACAGGAAATATCCGTCTGATTGGAGGAACGACATCCCTTAATGGCAGAGTTGAAGTATGCTACAACAATGCTTGGGGAACAGTGTGTGATGATGCTTGGGATAACACTGATGCAAGTGTTGTGTGTAGACAGCTAGGGTTCACAGGTTGGTCATCTCATCTCAACAGAATGTTCTATAACACATTGGTCCCATGCACAATCCCCACAGGAGGCACAGCCCTCTCATATGCCTTCTATGGACAGGGGACAGGTACAATACTAATGGACGAGGTTGGTTGTGTTGGTACTGAGGCCAGACTGTGGGACTGTTCTAATGCCGGTATTGGGGTCAATGACTGTACCCACGTTGAAGATGCCAGTGTTCAGTGTGTAGGTAAGGAAAGGGTTAAGCATATAAATCTTCTGCATAACTTAGTCCTATTTAAATTTGAAAACGAATATATAATTATTTACATTGCTTCTATATACTATCACGAATCAGTGTAATTATTATAACCGTTTCTAGTGTATAGACCTCACATTTGTGCTGCTAGCTAGCTTAGCTTGTGCAGGGAGTTTCTGTGAGTCTGCGACTCGTCAAACCACTGTCAACTAGGATGTTAGGCAACCGATTTTCGGCTAATACAGTGCAGGGTTTCATGTGACGTCACAAACAACAATATATCCGCCATGTTGGTATACTACTGGAATGGGCCATTTTAAACACGTGAGCGATTATGAGACGGTTTTTAGATACGTCTGTATCTAAAAACATGAATAATCAATAACCCGGACAGCACGCATGTTCTTTTTAATCTCTTTTACTGGCCGTTCGTGACTTTGACCATAAGCAGGGATCCCCATCAGTGGCGGATAATTGGGGAGGGGGGGGGGGGGGGGGGGGGGGGCCCGCCCCCCCTTTCATATAAGGTTCCTCTCCCTCCCCCCCCCCACTTTTCTTATCCGGACCCCCCCCCCCCCCCCCCCCTCTCACTTTTGGCAACATGACGCACTAAATTAATACCTGTGCTACCCGCTTATATTGATATTTGGAGAGTGCATTCTTAAAATCAGCCCCCTGATAAGATAACACCGCGACAAATATTCGAACTTAGTCTCTCGTACCCAATGCATTGCAGGTGTATTACGCCACCGCTATTACGCTATGTGGGTGGGCGGCTAATTTGACATGCTACAAATTGTATGGATTTTGGTAACCCGGCATTCACATGTGTGGTAATCATATTAGCATCATCATGCGCCACTACTGGGAGCATTCGTCTGGTTGGAGGCACAGCAGCTTTCAATGGCAGGGTTGAAGTCTGCTACAACAATGTTTGGGGAACTGTCTGTGATGACTACTGGGATAACACTGAAGCCAGCGTTGCTTGCAAACAACTGGGATATTCAGGTATTCCGTTTGGAAACATTGCATAATGAGTTCTAAATTCAGACTTGGATTACTGTGCCCTTAGGAGGAGGTGTTGCCTACTCATTTGCCTACTTTGGAGAAGGAACAGGTTCAATTCTATTGGACGATGTTGGATGTGTTGGTACTGAGGCCAGACTGTGGGACTGTCCTAATATAGGCATTGGGGTCCACAACTGTATCCATGCTGAAGATGCCAGTGTTCGGTGTACAGGTAAGGTGTGAACTACTGTGGCTGTTGTGGTAATATAATGACAACAACAGTTCGTTGCATTTGCCAAAGGGGTTGATGATCCATTTACCCACACATGAATCTGTTATTGATATAAAAACTACATTTAACATTTTCAATGACTTTATCCTTGTGAAGTTTGGAATTGACAATTGAATTGGATTCATTCTCTCATATGATCGGTGATAATATTTCAGTGTGCACTACTGGAAGCACTCGTCTGATTGGAGGAACATCAACATCTAACGGCAGAGTTGAAGTATGCTACAGCAATACTTGGGGAACAGTGTGTGATGACCTCTGGGATAACACTGATGCAAGTGTTGTGTGTAGACAGCTAGGGTTCACAGGTTGGTCATCTCATCTCAACAGAATGCTCTGTATAACACACTGGTCCCATGCACAATCCCCACAGGAGGCACAGCCCTCTCATATGCCTTCTATGGGCAGGGGACAGGTCCAATACTAATGGACGATGTTGGTTGTGTTGGTACTGAGGCCAGACTGTGGGACTGTCCTACTCCCGGTATTGGGGTCAATGACTGCAGCCACGGTGAAGATGCCAGTGTTCAATGCAGTAAGCTATTGTAGAGTATGAAATAAAATAAGAAGTCATTTTGATTGCTGGGGCCATCACTATTTTGATCAACTTGGTTTGCTTAATCCCATTACAACTCTGGTACATCTGGATTGCCCTGCATGAAACTATTGGTATGATTTTAATGGAGCATATAAAAAGTGTATGATTTCATTAACATCACCCCAGATAGTAATTTAAACAGGAATGTGACTCGATTTTCCAATAAAGATGTATGTTTTTGGTACTAGTATTGCTATATTTAATTAAACACTGCAATACATACTAATATGAAATAGCCATTCTATGTCTGACCACGTTATCTCAGATTGTGTCACTGGAAGCACTCGTCTGATTGGAGGAACGTCATCCCTTAATGGCAGAGTTGAAGTATGCAATAACAATGCTTGGGGAACAGTGTGTGATGACTACTGGGATAACACTGATGCAGGTGTTGTGTGCAAACAGTTGGGATATGCAGGTTAGCCACCTCTGTTGGAATGGAAATCTCAGTAACATTGTTGTCCCACAATTTCCACAGGAGGTATAGGCCTCTCATATGCCTACTATGGACAGGGCACAGGTTCAATTCTATTGGACGATGTGGGATGTGTTGGTACTGAGATCAGACTGTGGGACTGTCCTAATATAGGCATTGGGGTTCACAACTGTGTCCATGCTGAAGATGCTAGTGTCCAATGTACAGGTGAGAACTGGACTGTTTTCTCAGCATATTATTGCATGTTGTTGCAAGTTATTTAAATTTGTATTAAGCCATTTATAATAACCATCGATAATAACTACCATTGATTGTATATCTTTACAGCCATACCTTCCTGTGGGGTTTTGTTTTACCACGATGAAGCCAGCTTGATTCAAAATGGTTTTACAAAATGCTACGACCAGCCATATTCTTATCCCACAAGCTCTGCGGATTTCACAAATTGCAATAGATTTATCACCTTTGTTGGGGCCAAAGCTTCAAGTGCTCAAACCTACATTGACATAGGAGCATTTGGGTTGTCCTCAAATATATTTGCTGTATCAACATCATTAACCTTTCCCACTTATGATCCAATTGGTGCCTATTGGTACAAATATACAGCCAAAAGTTTTGGATTTTCAGCAACTTCATATGTGAATCTAGATAGCTGTGACTTTGGACAAGTAGGCCCAGACTGTGTACACAGATTATGCTGGCACCTGGACCAGGCAGGACTTGGAGGCTACAGAGCTGGATGTGCAACAGGCTTAAATAGTGATGCAAATTGGAGAAAAGTTATGTACACAGGAAATACACTGCAAAGTTGTTTCCCAGGTAATGCCCACCATCGTTGTGCTGTGTTCATTTTTCATACTCTACAGTGGTGCATGCTTTTATAACACAGGGTGTAACAAAATTCCTGGAACTCATATTTACAGTTATTGGTCTCCTGTGAATTAAAATGATGGTTATACTTATATTTAAATGCATTGGCATGTCAATATTCCTCACTCTGTTGCTAATGGTTAAAATTTAAATATAGCGTTGAATGTGTGGCAAATGATCCGGATAACTCCCTTGTGGCTTACAACAGTTTACATGGTGGTCAATTAGAGCCCCTGGCAGTAATCATTGACCCCCTGGCAGTAATAGAAAATACCATTCAATTTTCATGAAGACCGAGATAACTATGGTTTTCTATTAGTAAAACTTTGGCACCAGCAATGTAAGCCTGAAACAGGAATCATGAATACCTGTGATAAGGCTTTACATAACAGTAATAATCATTGCTATTATTTGGAGAAGCCAACCTGTTTTCAACAGTGCAAAATCAATATGTTCTACATGTACCAAAAGGTTTCAAATGTGGTACATTATATGTTAAAATAGCCCCACACTATAAAGCTGACAAACACAACTATATGATAAAAGCGCTATGCAGCAGCAGCTTAGTAGAAAGGCCTAACGCGTGATTGCATAACATGATACATATACACCTGAGTGTGCATTAATACCAGTACCACATATACATGGCTTTGCAGATCTCAATGAGTGCGCAATAAACAATGGATATTGTGGACAGATTTGTACTAACACGTTTGGAAGTTATGTATGCTCATGTAACGTTGGTTACACACTGAATGCTGATGCAAGAACCTGTGCTGGTAGGCTAATCATTTATGAAAGGATGCACACCTATAAATTAATTAAATTTATTTATTTCAGATATCAACGAGTGTGCTACCAACAATGGAAACTGTGGTCAGATTTGCACCAACACTGTTGGAAGCTACACCTGTTCATGTAACAGTGGCTATTCATTGAACGCTGATGCAAGAACATGTGCTGGTAGGGGATCTCTTTTAACTACATTATCAAATAAATTTGTTCAATAACTTGCTCATTGTAGGCTTGTTATGAAGTCATTGCACTTCATTAATATATAGACGTAACAGTTCAGTCCTGTTTTTACAGATCTGTAAATTTGTCCAGTCCTTCATAATTGTGCATAAAATGCACGCATGTAAAAACAAACAAATTATTTAAATGGTATAGAATATAAGCAAACTGCCCAATTGGTGTACAGTATGTGGCTAATTGGAGAGGAGAAATGAATAAACTTTATGACTGCGCACTTCTTCAGATATCAATGAGTGTGCTACCAACAATGGAAACTGTGGTCAAGTTTGCACCAACACCATTGGAAGTTACTCATGTTCGTGTAACAGTGGCTACTCATTGAATGCTGATGCAAGAACATGTGCTGGTAGGGAAATAATTTATTTTTAAAGCTGAACAAATATCACATTTTCCACTACAGATATTAATGAGTGTGCTACTAATAATGGAAACTGTGGTCAGGTTTGCACCAACACTGTTGGAAGTTACACATGTTCATGTAACAGTGGGTACTCATTGAATGCTGATGCAAGAACATGTGCTGGTAGGGAAATAATTTATTTTTAATGCTGAGCAAATATCGCATTTTCCACTACAGATATCAATGAGTGTGCTACTAATAATGGAAACTGTGGTCAGGTTTGCACCAACACTGTTGGAAGCTACACCTGTTCATGTAACAGTGGGTACTCATTGAATGCTGATGCAAGAACATGTGCTGGTACACAAATCTTTTTTTTTTTCAGTTATACGTGGTTTATCATGGGTTTTTCACAGATATCAATGAGTGTGCTACTAATAATGGAAACTGTGGACAGATATGTACCAACACTGTTGGAAGCTACACCTGTTCATGTAACAGTGGGTACTTATTAAATGCTGATGCAAGAACATGTGCTGGTAGGCAGTTCAGGACTTGTTAAAGCATCTTGCCTTATATGTTGTTTCACAGATATCAATGAGTGTGCTACTAATAATGGAAACTGTGGTCAGGTTTGCACCAACACTGTTGGAAGCTACACCTGTTCATGCAACAGTGGGTACTCATTGAATGCAGATGCAAGAACATGTGCTGGTAGGGACATGATTTATTTACAATATGAAATACAAACAAATCTCATACAGACATCAACGAGTGTGCAACCAACAATGGAAATTGCAATCAAATATGTACCAACACTGTTGGAAGTTATTCTTGTTCGTGCACAACTGGTTATCTTTTGAATGTTGATGGCAGAACTTGTGGTGGTAAGTACACATAGTTATGTAGGTACAATTGTATTAATATCAGGTTACTCCTTAGACATCAACGAGTGTGCAACAAATAATGGAAATTGCAATCAAATATGTACCAATACTGTTGGAAGCTTTTTGTGTTCATGCACAGCTGGTTACATGCTGAATGCTGATGGAAGGACATGTGGTGGTACGTTCACATTTTCCTATGATGATATCAACTTGATTTATCTTACCATTGATGTGTGCAACCTTTTTTATAATGCCTATGTAACCTTATATTACCTCATTTTGTTCTGTATGAGGAGCACTTTGCACTCTTGTCTGTACAAGGGTGTTTTTACTTGACACATATCTAAAAAAATATGATTGTATGAAATCATTAATTGTTATCTTTCAGTTATGAAGTGTGGCTTGCATTGTATACATTTGATGTGTTTATTCAAGTGGTGAATGATTCCATAATCTCTGCTATTACATTCAGATATCAATGAGTGCAGTACAAATAATGGAGGCTGTGCACAAACCTGCTCCAACACCATTGGAAGCTACTCTTGCTCTTGCCTAAATGGCTATGTCTTGGCTGCTGACAACAGGAATTGCAATGGTTAGCAAAAAAAAAAAAAAAAACATTAATCCTTAAATGGAAAGACTTTGTTTTGTAGATATCAATGAGTGCCTAACTAACATGGGAAACTGTTCTCAAATCTGCACCAACACCATTGGAAGTTACGTGTGCTCATGCCCTAATGGGTATGTGCTGACTGCTGATGGCAAAACGTGTACTGGTAAGTATATATTCACCCCTACGTTATTCGGAGCACATAATTACCCTACATTATTCGGAGCACATAATTACCCCTACGTTATTCGGAGCACATAATTACCCCTACGTTATTCGGAGCACATAATTACCCGTACGTTATTCGGAGCACATAATTACCCCTACGTTATTCGGAGCACATAATTACCCCTACGTTATTCGGAGCACATAATTACCCCTACGTTATTCGGAGCACATAATTACCCCTACGTTATTCGGAGCACATAATTACCCCTACGTTATCACCTGTTGTCATTTAGATGTCAATGAGTGTGCAACGAACAATGGAAACTGTTCCCAAACCTGTACAAACACCATTGGAAGTTACTTTTGCTCCTGTGTGGTGGGCTACCTGTTGAATGGTGACAGCAAAACCTGTGCTGGTAAGGCATTCTATAATGATCATAAATAAATCATTGTAATGATGTACTTACTATCTATTGTTTGCACAGATATAAATGAGTGTGCTACCAACAATGGAAACTGTGCCCAGAATTGTTCCAACACTGTTGGCAGTTACCTGTGTTCATGTGGTGTTGGTTACATCATCAATGCTAATAATAGAACATGTACTGGTGAGTTATCGGTGGATTATAATATTATATATACTTTAATTGTAATATATTTAGGAATTTTGTGCCCCTAAAATTGCTATGTTTTTAAATATCCATCAGTTTATTAAGCATATCTAGCAGCTATAGATCTTTCTCATTACTGTAAGTGTTATACTTTGAGGTAGCTCATTTCTGCACTTAGCAGACTTTGCGCATTTGTATGTATTATTAATGAAAATGTGTATACACAAAATATATTACCCCAAACAATATAATAAGTAATTTAAAAAAACAATGTACAGATTTAAAAACTTCTCTCTAAGCTGGTTAGGGACAAGATACCTTAACATATGGGTAGAGGGGTCACTGTGTCCTTAAGGTGATGGGGTCATGGCACCTGCCTGAGCCACATGGAAACGAATGGATGGCCATTACTGCCTCTTTGGTAGTGACAGGAACTGAAAATCCAGAATCCAATGTGCAATAGGGCACTGAGGACCCAGGGTATGGTGAGGGTTACTTGGGATAAAGTTCCTTTAAGGTGGAGCCAGTCTCAGGAGCAACTGCATCATCAGAACACAGTACCCTTCATCATTTCCCCACATTTTGAACCAAAGACTTGTAATACCTGATATTTTGCGGTCATATTAAACTACCGTACGTGCAAAATCCAATGTGACTAAATTTAATAGCATAATATGCTCTGCCATTTTCATTAGTTATACAAACTGTATTGTTTCTTTTCATGCATACTGTTCATCAACAATAGTGTCAAATAACTATTAAATGATTACTTATCTTTTAGATATTGATGAGTGCACAACCGACAATGGAAATTGTTCTCAATCGTGTTATAATTCCATTGGAAGTTACTCGTGCTCCTGCTGGATTGGTTATGTGCTAAATGCAGATAGAAGGACTTGTGCTGGTAAGTAAACAGTATGTATGGGATTTAGTTGGGGGAAATGTCATTTTCCTCCATTTAGATATCAATGAGTGTGCCTCCAACAATGGGCAGTGCTCTCAAATCTGCACCAACACAGTTGGAAGCTACATGTGCTCATGCAACACTGGGTACCTCTTGACTGCCAACAACAGAACTTGTGCAGGTATGTATTGACATTGATGACTTTTTATGCCTACTCACTTAGCTTTTCAATAAAGACATAGACGAATGTGCTACAAGTAATGGAAATTGTGACCAGTCATGTACTAACACCAACGGAAGCTACATCTGCTCTTGTATGAATGGTTACCTCTTGAATGCTGATAGACAAACATGCAATGGTGAGAAACCATTACATTTGCTTATAAAATAATTGAAGGCTTTATTTTGTAGACATTGATGAGTGTATTTCCAACAATGGAGGAAACTGTTCCCAAAACTGTACCAACACCATTGGAAGCTACTCGTGTTCATGCTACTCAGGTTATTCACTGAATACAAACAATCGATCATGCTCTGGTAAGGGACTGTTATTATCTTACAGCTAATAACTGTGTATATTTTCAGATATCAATGAGTGTGACATAAACAATGGAGGCTGTGCACAAAACTGCACCAACACTGTTGGAAGTTACTCTTGTTCGTGTAACAGTGGCTACTTACTGAACGTTGATGGCAGAAGCTGTGTTGGTAAGACTGAATATAGGTATTTTGGATCAGCATCTAATGATTGCATTCTTTCTAGACATCAATGAGTGTGCTGTCAACAATGGAAACTGCTCCCAAATGTGCACCAACACGATTGGAAGCTACAGGTGTTCCTGTGTCACAGGATACCTGTTGAATCCTGATGGAAGAACTTGTTTAGGTGAGGGCTAGCTCTGTATGTGTAAGGATGGATAGTGAATACTGATTTGGCCTCTAGACATCAACCAGTGTGCTGCCAACAATGGAAACTGCTCTCAGATCTGTATCAAAACTGTTGGAAGCTATATTTGCTCTTGCATAGCAGGCTACAAGCTGAATACTGACAACAGAACATGCATTGGTGGGTGTGATTTGGGTCTGAAAATACTTGGACTACCCAAGGCTCTCTGTATTTGGAGCCAAGGCCTAACAATTGTTCAAGTTACCCAGTAAAATTCATTGCGCAGCATACAGTCCATGTTTGTGTGTCATGCTTGGAAAGTGTACTAACTGATGGTACATAACTGGCTTAAGCAATTCCTTCACTCAATGCCAGAAAACAATACATGTGATAAGCCAAACAAATTTACAAATGCATAACATGAACTGAATTCTGTTTAATTGGACCAGCTAAGTAAATTTCCAAAACCCAAACTTTTAATCATTTATCGATTGATATAATAGGGAAAGGAGTTTACCTATAGGGTTACAAGAAATGCGTGCTTGATTAAAGTGATTTTGGTTTTATTATCAAAGGGAATATTTTATTTCACCATCTATGTACAATAAAGTAATTCTTGCATTCTATTAATAGATATCAATGAGTGCATATTCAACAATGGAGGCTGTGCACAAGTCTGTACCAATACCATTGGAAGTTACCTATGTTCATGCATGGCTGGCTATGCTCTAAATGGCACCGCGGCTTGTACAGGTATTGTATTTATTCAGATATTTGAGAAATAAGGACAAGGGTTAAACACTAAACAGATATCAATGAATGTGAAACCATAAACGGAATGTGCTCTCAAACATGCAAAAACACTATTGGAAGTTACACCTGCTCCTGCAATGCTGGGTACCTTTTGAGTCATGATAACAGGACATGCACTGGTGAGTGTGTATGCTTAAAAATGAAATCTGTTAACTGGATTGTCTTTGCTATTTAGATGTGAATGAGTGTGCAACCAACAATGGAAATTGTGGCCAACTGTGCACCAACACTGATGGAAGCTACTTCTGTTCCTGCTTAACTGGTTTTGCATTAAGTGCTGATCTTGCAGATTGCACTGGTATGTCACTCTTCTGATTATATAATCAACACTTGACCATAATATTCTTATTCAGATATCAATGAATGTGCATTTTTCAATGGCAATTGCACCCAGGACTGCACCAATACAATTGGAAGCTTTATATGTTCCTGCAGGACAGGTTACTTGCTGGATAGTGACAGCAAGACTTGCAATGGTACTGGCATTGTCATAGCAGTAGATGGCATTACCAAGAACATCTTTTCTCAGATATCAATGAATGTGCTACTAGTAATGGGAACTGTGGGCAGATATGCACAAACACTGTTGGAAGTTACTCGTGCTCATGCAGGAGTGGATATATACTGGAGGCTGATAATGTCAACTGTGCTGGTAAGCCAAGTTTTCTCTATGGAATGATGGAAGTGACTTTAGTTATCTCACAGACATAAATGAGTGCGAAGTGAACAACGGAAATTGTTCACAAACGTGCACTAACACCATTGGAAGCTATACGTGTTCCTGCAACAGTGGTTATGCATTGAATGCCGACAACAGAACTTGCAATGGTATGTCATCACTTCTCCATAGGACTGACGTAACTATCATGTCACTTTGTTTTCAGATATCAATGAGTGTGCTTTCAACAATGGCGGCTGTGCACAAACCTGCACCAATACCATTGGAAGCTACCTATGTTCATGCAACAGTGGCTACCTGTTGAATGGTGATGGCTTCATTTGTAATGGTGAGAACTCTAGATTGATTGTATATATAAATACCCCGATATAATCTATATTTTCACAGATATCAATGAATGCTTAACAAATAACGGAAATTGTTCACAATTCTGCACTAATACTGTTGGAAGTTACTCTTGTTCATGTATGTCTGGATTCAGGTTGAACGTTGATGGCAGAATGTGTGAAGGTATAAGATAACCCTTCGAACATATTGGATCGTAAACGTAACACTATGTTCACAGATATCAATGAGTGCACTACAATGAATGGAAACTGTGAACAAGTGTGCACCAATTCAATTGGTTCTTACATGTGTTCCTGCATGGTTGGCTATTTGCTGAGTACTGATAACAGAACCTGTGGTGGTAGGTGTATTGGCTGTGTGTGAAACAGCTGAACACACACATTGCTTTATTTAGACATCAATGAATGTGCAACCAGAAATGGAAACTGTTCCCAAGTTTGCACCAACACTATTGGAAGCTACTCATGTTCATGTAATGCTGGATATGTTCTAAATGCTGACAACAAGGCTTGCAATGGTAAGTTATAATCTTGCCTTTAGAATTTGAAACAAGCGAAGATTGTTGCTAGATGTTGACGAGTGTTTAACCAACAATGGAGACTGTGAACAAACATGTACAAACACTATTGGAAGCTACATATGCTCCTGTACAGCTGGCTATCTGCTCAGTGGTGATCAACTGAGCTGCACAGGTGAGGAATTAAAGGGTTAAGTCACTGCACTTATTGCCTACATGTATTTTTTCAGACATCAATGAATGTGCAACCAGAAATGGAAACTGTTCCCAAGTCTGCACCAACACTATTGGTAGCTACTCATGTTCCTGTATCAATGGCTACAGCTTGGCTGTTGATGGCAGAGTTTGTGTTGGTAGGTGAATGCTTGTGTATCAAATTATTTGATAAACCAAGTTAATAATTTTCAGATATCAATGAGTGTGCATCCAATAATGGAAATTGTGCCCAAATATGTTTGAATGCTATTGGCAGTTATGCGTGTTCATGTGTGACTGGCTACCTGTTGAATGCTGATGGGACAACGTGCGATGGCAAGTTAATAGTAAATATGCTAATGTGATTGTGATTGCATCTACTGTTTCACTTTCCCAGACATTAATGAATGTTATAAATACAATGGAAATTGTTCACAAATCTGTACCAACACCATTGGAAGTTTTTCGTGTTCTTGCAATACTGGTTATTCTACAAATGCAAATGGGCGAACTTGTGATGGTATGGATATTTTCTGTTTGCTACGCATGTGCGTAATTATTAATCTTAACAGATATCAACGAGTGTACCACAATGAATGGAAACTGCGCACAGGTTTGCACCAACACTGTTGGCTCGTACACATGTTCCTGTGCGCCTGGCTATGTGCTACACATTGATAACAGAACCTGTGATGGTAAGCTTGCGTATTATCTGTTGTAAAGTAAAATAAATTTAACATGTTATGCCTCTTAAAAAAGATATCAACGAATGTGCAACCAACAACGGAAATTGTGGCCAAATCTGCACCAATACTGCTGGAAGCTACTCTTGTTCGTGCATGTCTGGTTATTCCTTACAAGCTAATGGCCGTACCTGCATTGGTATGAATAGTCACCGTTTCTTGATTGTAATGCTTGATCGTATACCCTATACCTCTCTACTCACAGATATCAATGAGTGTGCCAATGTGAATGGAAACTGTGCGCAGGTTTGCACCAACACAGTTGGCTCGTATATATGCTCCTGTGTGACTGGCTATGAGCTAGATGCAGACACCAGAACCTGTGATGGTAAGTAAAACCACATGAAGTATGATTGAATGATATGCGCACTTGTTTATTTAAAAGATATCAACGAGTGCGCAACCAACAATGGAAATTGTAGCCAAACTTGCATCAACGCTGTTGGAAGCTACTCTTGTTCGTGCTTAACTGGTTATTCCTTACAAGCAAATGGCCGAATTTGTACCGGTATGAATAGTTACCGCTTCTCGTATTGTATTCACGTACTATTGTGTTCACAGATATCAATGAATGTGTCACCATGAATAGCTGTGAACAGGTTTGCACAAACACTGTGGGATCATTCATATGCACCTGCACGTCTGGATACTTGCTAAATACTAATAATAGAACTTGTGATGGTAAGTGTACCAAGTATTATGTTTTGGTGTGTGATATGGAAATGCTTTATGTTTTCTCTTTATCCCGGACTTGAATCAAATCCGTGCACATAACAGACATTGATGAATGTGCAGTTAACAATGCAAACTGCACACACGCCTGCACCAACACCATTGGAAGTTACACCTGCTCTTGTATGGCTGGGTACACTTTGTTGAATACTGATCAACTCAGCTGTATCGGTAAGGAGATATGCCTTTTTGTTTTGAGCAATTAAGGGTTACCTGTATTTATACACAGATATAAATGAGTGCGCCACCTTTAATGGCTTTTGTTCACACAACTGTACCAATACTATTGGAAGCTACATGTGTTCATGCTTGCCTGGATACATGTTAGATGCTGATGGCAGAAGATGTGCTGGTAAGTTTGAAGTCCATCAAAATGCATGGCAATATCATATCCCGTATGCTAAACAGACATTGATGAGTGTGCTACCAATAATGGAGACTGTGGTCAGGTATGCAACAACACCATTGGAAGTTACTCATGCTCTTGTGTAGCTGGGTACTCACTGAATGCTGATGGCAGGTCTTGTTCTGGTAAGATAACTACTTTCAGATATGCAAAGTGTACATATCTATCTGTGTGTTTCAGATATTGATGAATGTACAATAAACAATGGAAATTGTGAGAACACGTGCTCAAACTCCATTGGAAGCTATACATGCACATGCCCATCTGGCTACAAGCTGAATTCAGACAACATGACTTGTGGCAGTAAGCATATGCTATAATGCTTGCAAGAATATAGTACATGTAATGGAACTAGATCTGCACGAATCTTAATTCTTATTCACACCTATCTTTCCCACATAAGTTTTGTGCACTTCATATGCATACAAGCACTTTCATTTCGTAGTCATAATGCTCTCAACCAAAAGGCTAACATGCAATCACATATATGTATCTTGTACTTTTTTTGAATGATGCTTTCATAACTCATTCTACAACATTGCAATATTCAAATTTGCAATCGCCTTAGGCTGCAAGTGTAAGCACTACAACAGGTGTTCAATTCACACACATAACCATGGTAACCATGGTATTTTTTTTACTGCAACGTTGTGTATTTACACTTACACAAAGACAATTATGTTTTTAAATTGTTTGAACATCTGTCATCTCTCTTGAAGATTACATCCAAGTGAGGCTAACCGGAATTAGCAAATGTACAGATTGGAAGGTAATTAGACACATTGTAAGGTAGTATTGCTTGTCCATTGTTGCAGCAGAGAACCAGGTGTTAGGGAAACATGGCCATGGGGATATTGTTACATAATGATCTTAGGCTTAGTAACATACCCAAAGCATTTCTATCTTGGTATACTAATCAAATTGCTTCATTTAGTTGCATATGGATGGAATTAGCCAAATATAGGCTGTTATAATATCCCATAGTAGCATCCCACCTTTGTTTATCAAACACCTGCTTTGAGTGTCTTTCCTGGAAGAGAATGCTACTATACCCCTTGTACCCCTTGTACCCCTTGTACCCCTTGTACCCCTTGTTGTAATATAGCCTCACCTTCTTGTGTGTATACAGCAATTTCCTATAGTGGTACTTATATTGCGTCTGTCCTCACACACAGGGAGACAATGAAAAAACAAGTATGAATTTAAAGCAGGTCGTGGAAGATGATGTTAGGCTCTACTGGAGTGGGTTCACCATCGAGACTGCAAGTATATTTTGCTTTGAGGATGTTAGCATCACGTTGAGAGGAAGTGCTAAGACCACTGAGGCCCGTCATTTTGATGAGTGGGTGCGTACCAAGGCCAGTACTATTCAAGCCCAAGGGACAACACTAACTGTTGACAAAAAATGTCCCGTGATAATAAAGTCACTGGATGAAGCTGGATGTGTCAATGCTGAGAGTAGTGCTGACACTTTATTATCCAAATTTAATCCTGGGGTTATAGCGGCCATTGCAGCAGGGTGTATGGTCATCCTAAGTATAGTCATTATTGTCGGGATTGTGCACTACATCAGACGAAGGAAAGCCAAGAAATTGATAATCCGGTCAGTTAATAACCTCGCTTTAATTAACACAATGCATGCATGCATCTTTTTATATGCATTCGTATTTTAGTGTTAAGTCTCCTGCTGCTATTAATAGATTAGATTGAATACATAGCAATGAACAACAAATTACATTCTTCTTTGGAAGAGGTCATCTATGGATATTCCGTTACCAGTTCATATTACAGTAGTAGAAGGTATTGGGTATTGTCTAGTTTCGCTGTACACTGATATTTTTAGCTTGGCATAAATTAGAAATTAAAATAATGTGCTAATAATGAATTGATTCTAAAGATGTCAGTCCTATTCCGGGACAAGGTAAATGGTTACTGAGCATTTGGAAATGCTGCAATCAGAATAAAAATGTTTCCATATTTTTATGTTGAGTCCCAGGTCATTCATCATGTTATTCATTTCTCACATTTCTCCTTTGCACTCATACACACAAACACATACATTCATGCACACACATGCAGAAATCCTTTGTATGATACAGTGGTGAATACAGGTGTTGTTGGCTATTATGAAACAGTTGATTCTCTGACACCAGTATCAACGTTCATGGTGGGGCAAGCTGGAAACATCCAGGGCACAGATAATGAAAAAGATGACAAACTGTAATTAAAAAAAAACTTTTGCTTCATGTCTAACTAAATACTTGCTGTTTGCTGTTGCCATAGTGAACTTATACCTGCAAATGCTGTTTTTAAAAAATAAATCTGCTTGTTAATGTAAAATAAACATATTGGATTATTCAATGGGATCAGGTGTGTGTGTGTGTATGTGTGTGTGTGTGTGTGTGTGTATGTGTGTGTGTGTGCGCGCGGGTGTGGTAACCTTGTTAACCGACAAGGCATTGTTAATATAAAGGTTGCTATTGGTGACCAAAGCAGAGCATGCAGACCTGTTGTTGGTATGTTGCAAGCTGTGTGAACAGCAGCAGCAGAGCTACATGTGGGATTGTGCATAGCAACCTTTCCAAGCACTGCCGCCAGGTTGCATCATGTTTTGATACAGTAAAGATGGAGGACCATCATTAGGGGATATCCCAAGATATCAATATAGGGACAGTTAGAATGGTTTGAAATCATTATGTCTATTGAATAGCTCACATTTTGATGGATGAAGACACCTATGAAGGCCCCTTGCAGTCGAGCATCTAAAGTCAAGTAAACATGGTACGTACAGCTGTGCTGTTCCAAATTACAGGTCACCGCACAACTGTAAGTACAATACCAATGTTATTGTTATACCAATGTACAATGCAAAATATTGCACAAGATACTATCAGCCATTGACACTGACGACAGCTGCCTTGGTTCAAGCATAGTACCATGATGATAGTGTCCTTTGCTGGAAATAAATCAGCACTGTTGCAAGCCATTACCCTTATTGAAGGTCTTGGCCCCACTTAGGGTATTTTCATGAAACCTTTTGAAGTGTGAGCACTTCTGTCGTACCAACACTGCTGTGTTCCCTACTTCAATGAACGTTTCTTCGTGCCCTACACTTGCACATACTTGGTGCTCCCATTGTGACTACTTACATTGAGCAAACTTCATTGCTGCAAAGTGTAATGAGACGCTTAAAGAGATTGCAGCTGTAGACCCTGATGTAGCTTTTAATATACGACGTATGTGTGGTGGCCTTTTGTAATGGTGCCTCTTGCAAGGAGTACCCCTCCAAGCCTAGCCTTGTTTGCTTTTGATGTGGAAGTCCTACTTGCCACATGCCTATAGCCTTGGGCTTCTCCTTGTACCACAAAGTCAGGGTGATAAATGACATGTTTGGGAGAGGCTGAATATTATTGGCCACATCCCACACTTTGGTGGCCGAATATATCAATTTTCACTCATCCCCATGCAAGGAACATGCACTCCATAAAAATGGTTAATCACGATCCCTGCTTAATTAGCTTACGATATCAACATCACAAGCCATATATTTAAAAAGTTGTCGTGTAACATCAAGAAAATCAAGTAACAAAATTACATATCTGTCAGTAACAACATTCTGTTACCACAACCCAAAACGCAATACACACATGCTACAAAAAGAAAAAAAAAAAAAAAAACGAACATACATATGTACACACACAAATAGTGGGACCAGTGACACTGTACTGTATTCATACCCTCTGAGCCAACAGTTCAAACTCCCTACTGGACAGTGTCTGCCACATCATGGCGACTCCTGTCTTTTCGTAGGTACTGAGGTAGGAGGTATCCCCAAGCCCTCCGCTAAGGATTACTGTTGTGTCCTGCCTGCTGTTCTCAGTCGCAGGGACCTCCATCAAACACTTCACGTTGCTCTTGTGTGCCCTGAGGTACATGATGTACTTAGGCTTCTCCGAAGCCTTCAACAGAACTATGACTCCACACGACAGACCCACCCACAGTGTGTCGTTGGAACACACCTGGGAGAGCAGACGGAGGTGGTTCGGTTGGCAGTTCATCTCAGCACAGACCCCCCTCAGGTCGGGAATGAGGTCCACCTCACTCAGCTTGCACTGCTCACTGATGCTCCAGCTGCTGACTGCACACTTCCCTCTAGTCAGGCTCCAGATCATGGTGCTGTCAGGTGACATCAGCAGCGAGTACACCTGGTCATTAGGGTCACTGCAAGCCACGAGACGAGACCTTGGACGAACATCAGGGTCGGCATCAAGGATGACTATCTCGTGACCACACCCAATCCAAACATCGTTTCCAACGGTAACCATGGTGATGATAGCTTTGTCCCCAATTTCTAGTGTGTTGTGGACTTTTGGCATGTGCAGTTTGGTGTAATAGGTCAGGTGCCCATTGGCAAGGGCAATGAAAACAAAGGAGTCATTGGTTGCTATGGCTGTAACGGAATCATCAACGTAGAAGCGGTTTGTGAACTGGAAGGATGCAGTGTCATAGGCGTGCACACAGCACTCACTCATGCCAATCAGAACCTTGGCGTCAACAGTGTGTATAGCGTTGGCCTTGTCTTTAAGCTCCATGCTGGCCTGAACAGAGAAGTTCTCTGAGTTGAGCACAAACACCTGTGTACCCTCTGAGATACTGCTCACATCAGCGGAGGCGTCTGGGTGATTGTACTCTCCATACACCCACACCTGTTTCTCTGACGGGACAAAGCAACATCCTCTGACCGAGAGGCAGTGCCGCAGCACCTGACTGGTCAGGTGACACTGGAAAGACGGCTGACGTAGCTTCCCGATGATGTCGTTAGCCGACGGCCTCACACCTGGTTCGATCTGCCAGCATTCCTCCATCAGCTTCACCAGAGTACCATAGCCAATGGCCAGGTCCTTAGACAGCTTAGGACCCAGCGACAGGCGGTGTGAGTTGGTCACCGAGGCAGGGTACCATCGTGTGACCAGCTCGTACAGGAGGATGCCATACGAGTATATGTCCACCTTCTCAGTGTACTCTTCCCTGAAGTTGTAGCGTACCATCTCAGGTGCCACGTGGGTTGAGAAGCGATGACCACCGAGGAGACCAGTGTATGATTTGACCTCTGCGCGCTCCAAGTTGGCTAGTTTGACTGACACCTCACTGGCAAAGTCCAGGGACCACACCAGGATGGAACGGGACTTGAGGGTACGGTAGACGATGTTCCTCTCATGCAGGTAGGCGAGGGCAGATGCCACCTGTCTGGCTATGTGGAACCGAATGATCCTGCTGATCTTCTGGCTGGCGTTACTCAGCCTGTCGTGAAGGTTGCCCAGAGGGGCCTTCTCAATGACCAGGCAAGGGGGTTGCAGACAAAAGGCAAAGCCCTTCAGGATGTTAGGATGGTCGATCCCCAGTATCATCATCACCTCCTTCCTCAGGGACGTGAGCGGCTGCGAGTGGAGTCTGTTGTCCGCTGCCAGGAACTCTTTGATGGCAACGGGCTGACCCCTGAAGTGTTCCTCGTACAGTATGGTCCCTCGGCTGCGGTGGATCACATGACTGTCCTCCCGCCTCAGCTCCTGGGCCGCCACACGGTACTGCGGGGGTAGGTCGGCCATGGTGTAGTCGGGCACAAGGTCGTCTAGGGGCAGGGACGTAGAACTGAAGGAACAGTGGACAGGCGCGGTCTCGTGGATGACGGCCTCAACAAAGAAAGGGTGCGCCCCGTTCTTCTTGGAGGTGCCGCTCTGCAGGCATTCAGGGCAGGGGGTGAGCTGGGCGAGATCTTGGAACTGCAGAGATTGATCGGAGGAGAAGAACTGGGGGTACCTCTCCTCCAGCAGCTTCTGAACCAGCCGGCAGAGGCGAGCCAAAAGGACACGCCCCCTGGCATCCCTAGTGGTGCACACCTCAATGCACCGATCATCACGTGTGGTGTACTCTGACACAGCTGGGTACAGGGAGAAACGGTCGCGTGTATTGACGTCCTCGTAGAGCACGCCTGACGCCCACACTTCAAGCTCGTCGTTCAACTTGACGGGGGCCAGGGGCTGGACCGTTTTCTTTGGCTCAACGGGCACGCTGAACCATCGCTGTACTTTCTTTGGACTGCTTCTTTCCGCTGCCTCGTCCTCGTCCACGTCGTCCCGCTCGTCTGGTGAAAAACTATCGGTGTCGGGAGACAGGGCACTGCCCACCTGGTTCATCTCAAGGTCCCTGTGCTGTGGTGGTGCTGGCACTTCAAGTTTGGTTGGGCGCCTACCAGCCATATTGGGTGCCCCTGCGTGCTGCCTCTGGACGGGTAGTGACAGGAGCCCGCCCCCTCCAGCCGTCATGGGTTCACTGTTGGAGCGATCGTAGTGAGGAGAAGAAATCGAACAGGAGTCATCATCATTGCCATCAGAATCACTGCTGCTCAGCTGGTCAGGGTATCTCAACCGTTTCCCCGTCTCATTGAGGCCCTCACTGACGGTCACACTGTCACCACCCACCTTGGCGGACCCTTCATCTTTGCCCTGCGGTTGGGAGGAGGTGGGTTCCGCCCCCTTAAAAGTGAAGTTGGGGGCCACAATATGCGAAATGTTAGCCACAACAAGTCCAACAACGCGATACCATATGTCGGCAGGGAAGGCCTTTGACCTGGGACAGAACTGCCTGTGTAGGACACCCACATTGCAGGCAATAGCTGCAGTGTTGCAGGTGGGGAGGAGGGAGGGCACGAGGTAATCAGATTGACTGATGGGGATGACAATCACATAGCGAACCATCAGACGGATGAGAGCTTTGCACGCCGAAGAGTCCCTCGAGTCAAGCCCCGTAAGCTGACATAGCCTTGGGTAAGGGAGGACTATGCTTCCCTCCCTCTGAGCCTGTCGGACAATGGACAGGAAGGTATTGAATAGCCACTCCGGCCTCAGGAAGTGGAAGTGGTCCAGTTGGTGGTTTGGGTCCTCATAATGCATCAGGTAGCCAGCATCCTGCAAGAAACCCGTCATCACAGGCATCTCCCCTTGGTCGGGGGAGTCAGAAGCCAGTGCTTCAGCGATCATCTTCCACAGTGCGCCCATCTCAATCACTCCCGGCTGGTTATGCCTAGCAAAATCCTCCTGCACCTTCTCTATCAGGGGAATGAGCAGGGTGTAGTAGCTCTCTGGGTACATGGCCCCCAACACTGGCTTCCCGTTGACCTGTGTCTTTGAGGCAGCGTCGTGGATGTGCTGTTTCAGGTCGGAGAAGCCTTCCTTACTGTCCCGCCCGATGGGAACCAGGAAGAGGGGGTGGACAGTGAAGTTAGCGTAGGACGGCTGCTGTTGGATCAGGCTGCTTAGCTGCTTCGTGTAATTTTCAGTCTCTGCCGGGACCATCTCGGGCTGCACTGATAGTATACAGGCAACCAGAATGTTGGCACATGGGACGTGACAGGACAACTGGTTAAGGTAAGGCTTCAACTGCTCCTGCAGGGATCCAGTCTGGGTGTTGTCCCACACGAGGAGGTAGAGGGCGCTGCTTGTGAAGATACAGGGGTACACGCACATACAGTTGTGGCCGCTCCCCAGAAGCCACGTGCTGAAGTGTGTCTTGGGTGCCCCAGAGCCGAAGAGCGAGAGCCTCTGGCGGTACGTCCAACGAAACAGCTCGATACTGGCAGGACTGCTAGCCAGTTGGGCATTGCCATACTTGAGGTGGCTGAATAGCATCATCTTGGAGGACTCTGAGTGGCACAGCGCGACCAGCTTGATATGATAGCACGGCTTGTTTGAACGAGCTTTGGCCTTGAAAAACCCGGACAGGGATTGTCCCCCTAGCTTGTTGCCTCCGGGGAGTTCTGTGATGTGGGGCCCCAAGCCTGCAAGGTTCACCAAGTGTTCAAGATCTTTCATCTCCTCCGGGAGGGACGTTATTCCCGTCTCACTCAGGTTCAGGTTGGTGAGGGAGCGAATTTTGCAAACACATTTTGGCAGAATGGTCAGACCTGTGTTGTTGCTTAGGTTCAAGATTTCCAGAGAGGAGCTTTGCATCCCTGTTGGAAGGGTTTGAAGCTGATTGTAGGAGAGGTCGAGGGAAAGAAGCGTGGAAGTCCATTCTGACGTCTCTGGGAGTTCCCTAATTGAGTTGTGGCTCAGACTGAGTACCTCGAGGCAAGGCAGGGAGAACAAGTTAGCTTGGATGGTCCTGAGCAGGTTGTGAGAGAGGTCAAGTTTCCTCAGCTGTGTGGACGTGAAGAGCTCAGGGGGTAGGGACGGTAGGTTGTTATTCTGCAGCTTCAGAGAGACGACCCACGGGGCGATGGGATAGATCCAGGATGGGTGGAGCATCGTCAGTTTAAACCGCGCCCAGTCCACGCTCTTGTGGTTCATCGACACGGTCTTGAGCAGAAGTTCTCGCGTGGCGTCGTACTTCCCCTCCATGATTGACACAGCTATGGGATAGCTCATGCTGATGCAACCATTGGACAGCGCCTTGTGTACGTCCAGCATGTACCACGGCACGTTGCCTTGCTCTGGAGGCTCCGCCAACAGCGACCGGATCGTCTGGGTGTCGTTTTTAATCGTGGCCTTACACAGCAGCAGAATGGCGATGGATTTTATCCTCTCTTGCTGGATGGCCAAATGGAGGGCGCAGTCCAGACGTCTGGCCCCAGAGAGTACCAGCTGGGCAATGGCGCCTTCATTTCCGACCAAGATGGCCGTCAGGAGAGCCTCCTCAATGTCACGGGTCACAAAGTCCCGGTAGCTCTGGAGATGACCCTCCAGGGCCTTCAGATCACCATTAACAGAAGCCAATTGGATCACCTCTGTAAACACAGATATGTGCATGAAACACCCGACTGCTTGCTTAAGTTACACGACTGCTTACTTAGTTACATAACTAGCTATAAGAGCACATTATAAGGTTTGTAGACTAACCCAAAGCACCAGATATGTCTACACCCGAAGATGTTTAAACCAGAGATGTCTACACCAGTGATGTCTACACCAGAGATGTCTACATCAATGATGGCTGTTCACACACTACCATAATTTTACTGTTTAAAACGAAACACCCTCCCTCCCTTCCCCCCCCTCACCAGGACTCTCCACTTTGCCTATCTGTGGGCTACTCCTAGCTAGCTACTCCCCCCTTCCGCCCACAACCCCTCGACACAGTACAGCATCAGGTACCTCGACTGCGCAGTAGTCTGATTACTGCCTCTTTCTTCCTCGTCTTCTCTGCCTTCACGAATGCATCGTTCCCCACTTCGTCGAGAAGTTTTGGGTCGGCCCCGCCTTCAATAAGGGCACGTACGCACTCAACATGGCCTTTGTACGCCGCGTGGTGCAACGGTGTGTAACCTCCTTTGGCGCGCGTGTTGGGCTGGACCTTGTAGAGAAGCAGCAGCTGCACCACGTCCGCCTGATCAGCATCAACCGCTTCGTGCAGTAGTGTCCAGCTCTTTGGAAGGTAACGGACGCTGAAGTAATCCGTTACGTTCTTTTCATAGATCAGCGCGTCCTTGAGTTTATCCAGCAGGCCTTCCCTACAGTAGTGGTGCAGCTCTGTGAAAAGAGTTCTGTCAATGCCGGGCTGCTCGACCGGTATCAACTGTACTGCCATTTTGCTGCGCTGTGTGATCGCGTGATCACCGGAAATACGGACATAACCCGGCGTAGGCAACTTGCACTCGTGTGCAATATGGCAGAAAAGCACCCCCTCGAGGGCCTACCAGGATTGGGACAGTTCGGTGGTGACCAAAAAAGGCTTAAGCTGGATGAGCAGTCGCCAAATCAGGTGAAGGCCCAATCGGATCCACACAACGCACCTCCTTCGCGCGTTGTGCATGCGAGGGCGGTTCCGGATGGCTGTACACACCAACAAATGGTGGCCGCTCTCAGCAAGTTCGGAAAAATTGCGTAAGAAGGTGGTGAATTGGATGTGCAAATGGTTTAAGGCTTTCCTTTGGTTTTCTCTTGAACTACTCGGAAATAAAATTAAAATAAAAAAAAAATACTGCGCTTTTTTTTTTCTTTTGGTTGGATCGTTTGGCGCACGTACCAGGTACGTGACCATGATGCCTCGGCTGAGACAAGCGCTGGTGGAATTTGAAAATATCGAGGACGCCATTGTGTGCGTGCAAACCAGCCAGGTTCCGGTGAGCTGAAAAAAATTTTTCAGGAGGCCCACAGTATGAACACATCCGTCCTGCTTCGCGCTTAGGGACAACAGATCACCATTTTAGATCGTCCGGTGTTCTTCAACTTCTCAACGAGCCAGGAGATTACAAGGTTAGTTACATCAGACCTTTTGCTGAGCATATCATTATCACAATTTCAAACAGGTCGCCATACGGCATAGCTCCATCGGGCGGTAATAATACGGCAGTAGCGGCGGCAGCAGCCCCGCTAGACGATATGGGCCAGCCACCGCCCAATCACATTCTCCTCTTTACAATCTTTAATCCGCTCTATCCCATCACTGTCGTAAGTTAGCCGTTTTGGCGGGTTTTATGGTGGGCAATTATTGGAACTCGTACGCTGCAGGACGTCATTCGCACCATCTGTAGTCCGTATGGCTTTGTGCAACGAACAGTGATATTTAGGAAGAATGGGCTCCAGGTATTGGTGGAGTATCCTGCCCATGTCTGCCTAAAAGATGGGGTGGGGGAGGGTGCATTTGTTGGGGAGCTGGTTGCCCTTCTGTTTTCTCCTTGACTTCTGTGCGCTTAAAGGTTTGATTCAAACACATCAGCACAGAGGGCTAAGCAGCAGCTAGATGGAGCCGACATATACGCAGGCTGCTGCACCTTGAAGATAGAGTATGCAAAGGTGAGGGAGAGGCAAGGGGGTGGGAGCAGCTGTGATGGTGGTTCTTACTTACCTCAAGACGAATCGCCTTAATGTGTACAAGAATGATGAGATGACCTGGGACTTCACGGCTCAAGGTTTGTGAACAGTAGCTTTTAAAACAGGTATTTGTGTATACACTTCTGATCTGCAATCTGGTGGATGTTGTGGGAGAGGGAAAGAGAGATGTTTGTGGAAGAGGGACAGAAAGATGTTTGTGGAAGAGGGACGGGCTAGAAATATGGATCATTGACAAGCACACAACACTGTGCTGCTCCAAGTATAGGAGAAAGACGTTCTTTCTTTTCTCCCCCTTCTTTTGTGCATGCACCACTTTGTGCAACGCACGCGACCTGCAATGCTTTTGCACAAACCAGCAGACGCCCACGCAGGACCATGTGTGCTGCAGTCTGACCTGGGTTTAGTTTGCCCTCCCCTCCCCTGTGCTGGCCTGTAGAGGAGGCCTCCTCTACTTCTAATCATCTTCCTTCGAAAGGGATAGCTCCTTTTGTAACGTCTGGTAATTGGTTTTCTTCTAGGACGACAACTTCAGTCCAACTACTCACGCACCCCTGTTCAACAGCCTTTGAGAACCTATGCACCGAATTATGGTATGGTGGGAAGGCAGTGATTATGGTGTGCGGGGCATGTGCACCTGTGTGGACCTTCCTCCCCCCCCCTTGCCACATGTAGTAGCCCCGCCGGCGGCCCCCGCTGCCCCCCCACAAGCAGGGGCTGGCACATACAACATGGTCGGAACACCCGCTGTGTCCAACAGTGGCTCTGTTATTATGTTGTACGGCCTCTCAACGACACGCACCAACTGTGACACTGTGTTCAACCTTCTATGTTCGTATGGCAATGTGTTAAAGGTATAATAGGGGTGGGTTTTGTGGGCCCAGAAGGGTTATCAAGTTTGTGTGTGTGTGTGCAGGTGAAGATACTGACGAACAAGCCAGGTACCGCAATGGCTCATATGGATTCACCCCAGGGAGCACGGAACGCTATTCAGCACCTGCATGGTCACAAGCTACTGGGACAAAATTTGGAGCTGAAGTAAGAATGCGTAGATTGAAAGTGCGGTGTCTGCTTTGAAAACTTGTTGGGGTCCTTTGTCATGTTTAGTCTTGTTTATTTGCTTTCTCTGCAGCTACTCTCGCCATAGCTACATTGCTGACTATAGCCAAGGGGGCACTCTGGCTGATGGGTCATTGTGCTGGAAAGACTTCTCCCAATCCCGCAATAATAGGTGAACACGCGCACGTGGTTGAAGCCTGTGCTATGGGGGGGGGAGGGGGGGGGGGGGTCGTGTTGTTTCAACATGCACACTGCCTACCTATCAGGTTTATGACCGCAGAAGGGACTAGCAAGAACAGGATAGTTAGCCCTGGGAGGATTATGCACTTCTATAATGCACCACCTGATAGCACCACAGAAAGTCTAAATGAGGTACCCCCAGTGTGTGGTTACCAAGGCTCCGTGTATAAGACAAACTTCTCTCCTTTTTTGTCATCTTTGCAGCTGTTCACCAAAGCCAATGCCCAACCCCCAAGTGCCATCAAGTTTTTCTCACAAGGTTAGCATGCTCTCTAATTGGAATAAGTTCTATGTGAGGTTCGCTTTGCAGGAGGGAAAAGTTGTACGGGTTTGATGGAGTGGCCAAGTGAGGACATAGCCTTGGACTCCTTTGTGCTCACCAACCACCAGACAGCTTATTCTCAAAGTGAGTATTTGTGTTGATCTATCGTGCTGAGCAGTTATCCAGCTGTCACAGAGACCGAAACTGTTTCGCCTTCTCCAGGTGGTCAGGCATACACATTTAAACTAGCATTTTCTTCCAATACTTCCTTGGACCAGTACAGTGGGCCACCACCTGCATGAACCCTGACATTGTTAGCAAACTATTTACTTACTTTTATGAGATAACCACATTTTTGCATATTCCTGTAAAAGAGTGCTGTTGTTGTGAACACCCTCCCCCTTATGTCTCCACTGTTATCTAATGATTAGACATTACCAATATTGATTGATTGATCCAAGCAAAACAGCAGGTGTGTGTGGTTTATTTTAAAGTCATTTAATTTATTTAATCTGTGCTGTTTCAAAAACAGCAGAACTGTTGTAACAACTATATCCTTGGAGTAGGGTATGTGGTTGATATTCCACACAACTCTTGCAATACTAGCACCCACACACCAATAGAATCTTAACCAGACCAGACCAGGTACCTGAAGAGCACAGCAGTTCAGTGAATAAGAAACTAACTGGACATATTTTCTCATTAACAAAACAATTGGAATAAAGCAAAGAACCTCAAAAACTGGGCATAGATGTGATCAATATTGCTGCAGGCCTAGCTAGGTTAAAATTTACCCACACCTGTGTGGCTGGCCCTACATAATCGTTCATCATATTACTAGCTCCGTATTCGTTCCTCTTGTACCATTCCACCCAGTAAACGCATCCTCCCTCTTCCACACACCCCTCCTGCTCCACCAGTAGATGCAGCCCCCACTTCCACCTCCACAAGTAGACACCATTTGGGGATCCTAATACACCACCTTCACATCTGGGAAGGGGGGTCTGCTGCAACTAAATATTGTTGCAGCCCAATTGGACACCATGTCATCACCCACAGAAGCTAGCATTAATTTTAGTACAAATTGCTTCGGTGTGAGAATGATGAATAACACAACTTTGTACTCGTCTACACTTCAGAAGGATGTAGGTTAGTAAAAAAAGGAAATGAAATAATAACATTAATATGCAAGTTCCAGCAGACCAGCCCCTCCATTTGCCCTGTAGGCGTCCTCATAGAAGTCCATCCTGCTACTTCGGAATATGATTTCTAATTTTTAACCCATTTGATAGCTAGCTATTTTGTCAGCAAGGAGTTTGATGAAACATTCTAGAACTCCATTGACAAAAACAACTGGAGGCACAGCATACATTAGTCTCGTACTCGTCTGGGTACGAGGCACAGCTTCTCATATTGAGGCGACTTTTATTCAAGAATTCATAACAATTATACGCACGCACAAATTAAAGAGGGAAGGGACCGGGCATATCGACGAGCTCATACAGTTGGGTAGCTAGCCATGCTGGCTATACCGCACTGGTTGTCGCTGTTACGGCTCATCATGATGTAGCCAGACATCCCCCAGGCTGTGCCCCAGCTGTTCTTCACGAGCCAGTAATCAGAACCACCATACGTACCGTAACCTACCACCAACACTCCGTGGTCCAATGCACTCTGCGAGCAGGCAGGCTCGTTGTAGACCCCACCGGTGTAGAACTGGAAACTAGAGTGGGACGCGTCAATTGCGACAGAGATGGGGCCTACGTCGGCTACGGCCTCTTGCAGTGCCCCCTCGTCCCCACTTGTTACGTCTATGTGACCAGTGTCGGTAGCTCCGACGTTGGAGGGATCGAATCGGCAGACGTCGTCACGTGCTTCGTACGGATAGGATGCTTCTGTATCATCGCCACCGTTAGCCTGGATATAACTGAAGGCGTTGTCCATTAGCCCACCGTTGCACCCATTGTTGCCGTAGCTGGTTGAGCAGTCGACCAGCTGTTGCTCGCTCAGAGACACGAGATTACCGGTGCTGATGGCGTTCTGACCTTCCAGAGAGCCGGTGGTGCTGAAGGCCCAGCATGATCCGCACTGTCCCTGGTTCTTCACGTCGGTCACCACGCCTTTCTGCCTCCAGTCCACTGTGGTAGGCAGCTGCACCTTGCCCGTGGCGGTAAACACGCGGGGAGCTCTCCTCCCCTTGCCGCTCTTCAGTTGCGGACGAAATCCGTTGTATATCTTTCCAAACGCGCTGGACTCCAGGTCCCCGAACTCGTTCATTGCCAGAGTATATCCGAAGACGTCGGCGTGTTGGTTATGCTCGTCGATGTATTTCTTGTTCGCTTGCCAAATGATGTGCCTCCGAAGCTCTTCCAGCTCGCAGTGGTAGGTCTTTCCATGGGTCTGTAGGCAAGGTTGTATGGGAATATAATCGGTTCCAATTACACAGGTCCATTGTTACCTGCTTCCACTCTTCCCACTGCTCTGGAAAGTCGAAAGCGCTCGCCAACGTCACCGAGACGACCAACACAATCAACAGCTTCATTCCGCGTGCAAATTGTTGGTGGTTGAAGCGAGTCCTTTTAAAGTATTGATATCTGCAGTAGTGTAAACGATGTGTCATGTGCCGCGCAACTCGTGATATCCATGTACATAACACTCTTCGGGCAGCGTTAAATAAGCAATTAATTTACTGTTGACATAATGCCATGCCTTGTTATGGAGCAGTAATAATTTGTTTACATGTAGGCGGAATGCAGGTGTAACAGATCATGTGCTTCTGACACGTAAGCCTTTAGCGGTTTATATAAGGAGCGGGGGAGGAGCATACACTACTGCAACACATGGTTGAGAAGGTTGTGGCCTCTTCTTATTTGTGTGATGTGAAGGGATGAAACAGGCAGTCACATGCACCCAGGGTATTACGTATAGACCTTATTCGACCACAATATGAAATATAAATGTCACACGCTCGTCCCAATATTGGTTCAATTACATCACGTGACACGAAGTTCTCTAAAGGCGAGTGAGTTCAGGAACTATCAGCGATCACTTTTCAAGGACAAAAACTTTCATACAAGGTTGCTTCCGTTCTTTTCTATGGATTTGGTGATCCGCGTGGTGCGAGGTTATAGTTTGCCGTTCCTGTATTGAAAACAATCTTGTAATCCATTTGGCCCTCCGTGATAAGGGTTAAAAGGAACATCAGTGACATAAATAAGCTCTCTATCATACCGTGGGTGTAATAGGACTGATTTGACTTCACCTCGTTTTTTGTCATTTATAACATAATCAAGACAAGGCAATTTAATGACTTCTACTGTAAACCATTTTGTGTCAAGATAGAACACGAAATGGTAGCGCCAAGCAGAATCCACGTGTAGTGGTGTCGGGTGGGTGTATTGAGAAATACTAGCCATACCTAAGAATGCCGTTATTAGATCGTGCGTGTGAATCATTTGTGATTACCCACACCTTTTACGGCATTTTTACAATTAAGGAATCTACAAGGAATGGAATTGTGATCGTGATTATGACGCTTACGGTAACTAAAAACGTGCTTGCATACAAATCATTGTGGCTGCAGAGGCAGATAGATCACGTGATGTTGACATTGACGCGCGAAAAATAAAAATAAAAATAAAAAGACAGTTCTGGGAACGAAGAAGTATGCAGCGACCACTTAGGCAGCAGGCCGCACGGAACGCAACTGCAGAAGAACTTTCCAGAAAGATAAGACACTGGACAACCGTTGATATGTGCATTACTACGGAAGACTTCCCGTCGGATACTGAGCTGAAAATGTAGTTTATTATATAACTTATGCGACGTTGATGTAAGTGAATGTTTTTACTCAGGTTTTTAAGCAGAGACAATATGGACGCCTGGCTATACATTACAGAGCACATCAGGTCGCCTAGGTGAGCAATATTTAGCATCAGACAGTCATGTTACCATTCCGTTCCCAACCATGCGCGGCAGGATAACGGAAGTAGTGAGAGGAAACTTGTTGCTGTAAGTTATGCAGTTACCGCTCTCTGTAGGTGAAGGTACCTCATACTCAAGCTAGGCAGAGTACAGGCAGTGAGTGTGGAGGGGACTTGGAAAAGGCACAGATGTTGGACTGCAGGTTGCAGCTTCAGCAAGAGATGAATTCAACACAGGTGGCAATCTCTCAGTTAGAGAAGGATATTTCACGACTTCACGCTGAAATATCACAGGCTGGTGAGGCCTTCAAGGATACATGTGTCTTTATTGGGGGGCCTTTAAGGAGGGAGGGGATGGGTATGTTGGTAGGTCATGGGTACCTCGCTTATTGTATTGGCAGAAGAGAAGAATGCAGCAGTAAGAGAAGGAACTAAAGAGCTTGTGGGGAAGTCCTACCTCACGGCCACTCACACAGTTAAGTGTGCTGAGGAGGTGCAAGTAACCAAGGAGTTCTCCAGCCGTATTCTTGCAAGGCTTCAGCCCTTTAAGTAAGTTGGTGTCCACTCCTTGTTGTGTCTTTCAAGCAGCCAGAGATGTCCCTGTAGGTACAACTGTGGTAGTGAGACAACATACTTTGCGAGGACAACGAAAACAGCAGTGGAAGGTGGATCTGCTGTGACGCAGTCTGTTATGCTGGAACCTGCCTGTACAGTGAGTGTGTGTGTGTGTGTGTGTGTATGTGTGTGTGTGTGTATGTGTGTGTGCACGTGCTTCTTGACACCCAAGTGGTGCTTGGTGTTTTTAATTGATTGCATGACATCATAGTCACCTGACTATGTTGTTATATTTACTGACTCATTACTCATGTTGTGTGCAATGAACCTAATTGTTATACTCACCATGGCAACATAAAATGTGTCTACTGTCCATGCTAATGTGCTTGCCATGGTAACATGTTCGTCATGGTTTCAGAAGCAATTGAGGAATGTGTGTGAGCAGATGGAATCTCTTCTTCATCTCCACGTCAACATGTATGTCCGTGGTAGCATCAGGTGTGAAGTGACTGTACTGTTTCTTGTGGCAGCCACTCTGAGGGTACAGATAGACAACGAGAAAAAGTTTGGAGCCAGTTAGAGGTAGGGACTAGGTGGTAAGGTGGTAGGAGGACTAGGTGGTAAGGTGGTAGGAGGACTAGGTGGTAAGGTGGTAGGAGGACTAGGTGGTAAGGTGGTAGGAGGACTAGGTGGTAAGGTGGTAGGGACTAGGTGGTAAGGTGGTAGGGACTAGGTGGTAAGGTGGTAGGAGGACTAGGTGGTAAGGTGGTAGGAGGACTAGGTGGTAAGGTGGTAGGAGGACTAGGTGGTAAGGTGGTAGAAGGACTAGGTGGTAAGGTGGTAGGAGGACTAGGTGGTAAGGTGGTAGGAGGACTAGGTGGTAAGGTGGTAGGTGGACTAGGTGGTAAGGTGGTAGGAGGACTAGGTGGTAAGGTGGTAGGAGGACTAGGTGGTAAGGTGGTAGGAGGACTAGATGGTAAGGTGGTAGGAGGACTAGGTGGTAAGGTGGTAGGGACTAGGTGGTAAGGTGGTAGGGACTAGGTGGTAAGGTGGTAGGGACTAGGTGGTAAGGTGGTAGGAGGACTAGGTGGTAAGGTGGTAGGAGGACTAGGTGGTAAGGTGGTAGGAGGACTAGGTGGTAAGGTGGTAGGGACTAGGTGGTAAGGTGGTAGGGACTAGGTGGTAAGGTGGTAGGAGGACTAGGTGGTAAGGTGGTAGGAGGACTAGGTGGTAAGGTGGTAGGAGGACTAGGTGGTAAGGTGGTAGAAGGACTAGGTGGTAAGGTGGTAGGAGGACTAGGTGGTAAGGTGGTAGGAGGACTAGGTGGTAAGGTGGTAGGTGGACTAGGTGGTAAGGTGGTAGGAGGACTAGGTGGTAAGGTGGTAGGTGGTATTTGCTTGTCTTTGGGTCATGGTACCACTCGCCTTATTCCAGCAATTGATGGCTGCCCATCCCCCTGCTGAAGTAATGAACTCGCTGGCACTGCTCACTGTGTCATGTGCTGAAGAGTTGAGGGAGCACACGTCAGCCATTGACCTGCAACGGGACTCCCAGGAGCTGCAGTGGGTGGAGTTTATTGCCATGTTGTGCCCCACCCACCTGTACTGTATGCTTACTTAGGTACAGGTGTGTGGGTGGAGAGGTGATGTGTGATCCACAGGAAGGGGAGGAGTCCAGTTTGCTGAGAAGTGTTCATGACCACATCCAAGTAAACACACACACACACACGCACACACACACACACACACACACAGGCACTCAGCCATAACAATCATGCACACACACAGCACACACACACACAGGCACATGCACATGGCACACAGCCATGTACACACATGTACCATCAGATTTATTCTGCTTTATCAGGGACTACAACTGGACCACATTCAGAGGGCAGTGAGGTCAGAAGCAGCCAAACGTAATGCAACAGTCCTTGAGAACAGGCTGACATGTCTGAGAAATGAGCTGGATGATAGGATCACTAAATCTGCAGGGACTGTTGAGGAACTAGTCAGGTTTGTGGAGGTGGTTGTGTGATGGATGTGGTGGTGGATTTGGTGATGTCGATGCCTTCCCTTCATAGAGTTAACCTTCACCTAGACCTGGAGCTTGCTGGTTGTGAAGGGGCGCTTGAAACTTTGCGTGTTGCTTGTACAGGATTGGGAGAAGCCAAAGAACTCTGTGCTTCTGTTGGGGCCAGCTTACAGAAGAAGCGTGATCAGATAAGAGAATTTACACAACTGTCCGTAAGTATAAAACAGCTTGGGTGTACTCCAGTTGGACACGAGTTACACCCACCAATATAACCGTGCCCACTTCCACATACCACCTGCCCACGCGTTAACTCACATACCACCTGCCCATACGCCCACATGTACCCATACGCCCACATGTACCCATACGTGTACCCACCTCTGTGCATACGCCCACGTACATCTCCTGTGCCTTCTTTTTTGCATCCACAGGAATCCAAACAAGCACTTATCCAATATTTGGTAAAGCATAACTCTGGTGCCAGACAGCATCTTTGTGACCAGCAGACCAAGGTGGGCGTGACCAGTTGTCTCCATTGTTAGTCTCATTGCTTCATGCTCCCTCCTCCCCCTCCCCTCCTCCTCCTCCCCTCCTCCTCCTCCCCTCCTCCTCCTCCCCTCCTCCTCCTCCTCATCCCTTCCTCCTCCCCTCCTCTTCCTCATTTTACTCCTCCTCCCCTCCTCCCCCTCCTCATCTCATCCTCCTCATCTACTCCCTCTTCCTCTCCTCCCCTCCTCCCCCTCCTCCTCCTCCTCCCCCTCCAGCTTGTACTCTACATCAAGCAGAATGTGTGTGCACATGAGCTGGGGCTACTCCCACTGGTAGCCAGTTTAACTGAAGGTGTTCCCAGAGAGATGACCTTGTTTTCACCACTGTCACTTCACAAACTTGGGTACTGACCCCTTAGGTATTAATGAATCAAATTAACTCAGCTTAATTTTTCAGCTGTGCAGTGAGTGAAAAATCTATCAGTTTACTCACGACTGTGACATGGCTACATCCTGTGTTACGTGCACTTGGGATCCAAACTTATATTTCACCTGACCAAGTGTTATTAAGAACTATGAAGATGTTGGAAAAAGGTATGCGAATAGTACTATAAGTATGCAGAGGTGCACAATAAGTATGCAGAGGTGCACAATAAGTATGCAGAGGTGCACAATAAGTATGCAGAGGTGCACAATAATAAGTATGCAGAGGTGCACAATAAGTATGCAGAGGTGCACAATAAGTAACACACTGGTCAATTGGTATGTAATGGTATAAAATAGTATATGTATGATGGTGTTATACAGAGATGTATAGTGTGCATGGATATGGATATGCAGAGATGTGCAGAGATATGCAGGAATATGTATACCATTCTTCTTGTATTTCCCCAAAGCTGAAACGCTTCGTGACGACATAGAAGGGTTAAAACACGAATTAAAAGTGGTTAGATCATCTCAAGCTATACAGGCAAATGTGAAGGGTAAGGAGTGGGGTTAGAAGGGTGGGGTGATATTTAATTCTCTCTACCTCTCTAATCAAAGACATTGTTGCTAAGGTGGAACAGTATGATAATTGTCGTGTGGAAGAGAGGCTTCCTTTGTTGCAGGCTTGCATGCTTGCAGTGTCTCAGTCCCTTGCTCACTGTGTCCAAGCACAGCATACCCTTGAGGAGTGGTGAGTTACTGGACCAAGTCCTTTATGTCAAGCCACACCCTCCTTTCACACAGGTGGCAGCAGCCTGCCCAATGTCTCACTCCGTGGATCACTTATGAAGGCATGGATGTAGCTAGGTGGATTGAACAGTGGGACTGCTTGGCCACCAAGTTACGACAGCTCACCACTTGAGTGTAAGTGCGGCGAACATTGTTACCAGAAGCAAATTATTTTATTGGCTGGAGGCTGAGGGGGGAAAGGAAATCATATTATTGTATGTCTGAGGCAATCATAAAACATTTAGCAATACTTTTATTTGGGATAAATGATAGCCACCATATATATTGCCAAATGAATGTGCAATATTATGAGCATAATACTCTGGAGGAGCACTTCTTGGTTAGCTGTGTCTGTGACCACACCCAGCCAATTGTGGTGTCTATAACACTAAAAGTTGCCCATGGTACCTCAATATGAATTACCCCATCTCCCATCATGCTCAACGACAAGCATCTTAGACAATTCTTGCATACTAGAATAGAGAGAGATTGCTGCTGGAAGATACAAGTATACAGGCACGCTGTGAGTTTTGAATAGGGGTGGGGGGAGGGGGGGAGGTCACAAGAGAAATCCCTGAAGTTTTGACACTGCTTAATCAGATAAAGGTGTTGAGTAAGTGCCTGTTATTTGATAGGCAAGTGGGGTGGGGATGGCTAGTGATGCCTTCCGCCAATCTACTTGCTATGAGTTGCTAGGAGATCCTTGCTATTTTGTTTCCATGGCGTGATAAGCGTCACTTCCCGTATAGCGGTGCACTCTGTTACCATTGCCTAATTAATTCATGCACTGTGGTCACCAAAGGGGTACTATAAAAGGATGATCTCACTCACTTCTCATAAGTGCGAGGGAAACCTTGGTATAAAAAGTCATTCTAACAAGCGATGATGGATTTTTCGTGGTACGACATGAGCGATAGTCACTCGATGTGGACTACAGCAAATTTGGGAGGTTCCGCTGCGAAGTGTGTTCTGGTAAGCATTTGGTCCGCCGGCTTAGCGCTTGCGGCAAAGGTTTAGCAAGCCCGAGACTTTAAACATTTTGCACAATTTACAGGCGACCTCCACACCTAACACGCCGCCATATTCACACACACTGGATTTGGAGAGCCGTATGATAGACGTCGCGGTAATGGGGGGGTCAACCCTTGAAGCTAACGATAGCAGCCAGCGACACGCAATCTGCTCACCTGTTGAACCATTGCATGTGGCACCGGGTAAACTACGTGGCCGAGATAAGCAGTTCGTAGACCCTTGCGAAGTCGCCCCACTCAAGAAGAGAAGAATTCAGGTTAGAAGCCGGCAGACGCCCATGTGGTGACCGCAATATTGATGGGTAATCTCTTGCCTTTAGCTGGAGATGTTGAGTCCTGACGAGCGCGACAGAGTTATTGCAAAGCGAGAGAAGAATAAGGCAGCGGCCGAAAAGTGTCGTGTGAAGCGTAAAGAGAAGGTGCAGGGAGTCCGGACAGAATACGATAACTGCGTCGAGGAACGCGAGGCGCTAGAGGCGGAAGTGCGCAAGCTTCGCGAAGAGTACCAGAATGTTCGAAAACTTTTTGAAGGCCATCAGTGTGTATGCAATTCTCCAACGTCATCCTGACTTACACATTGCACCTTCATCGTCGTTTCATCAGATTCCACTGTGTATCGTGTTCCTACATAAATTATCGTTCCCTAACGTTGTTGAATGTGCTACTGTAGTCATTGAACATAGAATGTAGTACAGACCGCAAGTTTAATGATGCCTAGCAACACAGGACGTGCTCTCAAACAACAAATCTGTTCAATTCAAGTGGAAGCCTTTTTCCTTCATAGCTTCTAGCAGTCTCTCCCTTAGGATTTCGGCTGTTGGGTACTCTGGTAGCTTCAGATAGTGTACACACGTGTTCACAGAAGGGTACACATATGGTGTCTGTAGGTCTTTGCGCACCACAGTGAGACGGGGGTGAAGGTTAGCCAGGCCACCGGGAGGCAGCGAGGAACAACCTGTAATGAACTGGACGAAGGACTAGGGCATATATATGGGTTGGGCACACAAGGGAGGGTGGTGGAGGAAATACCACTAATTAGATTGAAAGTATTCACACCCACCCACCTTCCTTTCATCTGGTCCCAGATTTGCCACTACACTCACAAAGTTCAGGTACCCATCACTGTGAAGGGGATGAGAAATTTTGTCTCCATAAAAATGGCTACTTATGCTTCCCTCTGTTTGCCTACCTCTCTTTGTTGTACCCGTATTTTGGTTCAGTGTAGTTAAGCAGGTCCTCCCTGGTCCAATTAGGCACCTGTTCTCCACACAACAGGAGATTGAGCTCGTATGGTGAAAAAGTTTGAAGCTTCTCCATTGCAAACACACGGTCAAATCCAGCTGAAGGGGCCAAGAGGAAAACCAACTAAAACCAACTAGTAGTGTGTGTGGTGTGTGAGCACAAAACTCACCCTTAAAAGCATCCAACTGCCTTCTAATGCCTGAGTTGAGGCAGAAGTCTTCTGTATGAGCAATGTAGTCATGGGCATTGTGGACAGTGAGCTCCTTCAGATCAATACAAAATCACCCTAATGTTACACCCAGATGCATCAACCGTTGTTTACTTACTGTTGGTAAACTATTTGGCTTAAGATTGTAGCTTCTGTAGTTAAATACCTTTGAAGATGGCTCAAACACAAAGGATAGGCTGGGATAGATATTGTGATATCCATGACCATATAAGGAATGCTAACATACCATAAGTCCTCCAGCCTTGCTCCTGTTTGATGACCCTTCTCTGGTGGTAAGGTGAGATTTTTGATTTGCTCTTCTTTTTCATCCTCTGAGATATTTGTATTTTTCTGAATGGCATCTCTCTGTTCTACAAGTAGTCTCAGTTGTGCTAGAAATCGCCCTCTCAGTGGGTCCACTTCAGCTAGGTCTGTTGCCCCGAGGATGCCCTCAAACCACGGGCATGAATCAGCTGTTGTCATCTCTTCTTGATGTGACAGAGTATTTCCTACATCCCTATTGCTGGCCTCAACACACTGCTCCTTTGTACACACATCATTTGACTCCAAATCATTCATTTTTCTGTCTTGAAGCCCCTCCCCACTGTTGTCATGGTCACCATGCTCACACTCACTAGGTGGTGAGCACATAAGTTTGAAGAATGGACTAGCTAGAGGAAGATCTATCCTGCGGCCATCTTGGATGCACTTGGCCAGGAGTATCCCGAGAAGCTCAAAGTGTTCACAGACTTGCTTTAGCTCTGGTGCGGACTGGGGCCAAGGGGCAATAAACAGTCCATTGGGCCGACGCACATAGTACCCAACCGGCTTTGTTCCATGACCAAGGTCCAACTAGGAGCATCAGGTGTGGGAGGGAGGGTAGTGTGGGGAGGGAGGGTAGGAGTATGGGGAGGGAGGGTAGGTAGGAGGTGTGGGGAGGGAGGACAGGAGGTGTGGGGAGGAGGGTAGGAGGTGTGGGGAAGGAGGGTAGGGGAAGGAGGGTAGGTGTGGGGAAGGAGGGTAGGTGTAGGGAAGGAGGGTAGGGGAAGGAGGGTAGGTGTGGGGAAGGAGGGTAGGAGGTGTGGGGAGGAGGGTAGGAGGTGTGGGGAAGGAGGGTAGGTGTGGGGAGGGAGGGTAGGAGGTGTGGGGAGGGAGGGTAAGTGTGGGGAGGGAGGTGTGGGGAGCATATAGAACGGCATTTCATTAGTACATAATGAGAGCTTGCAAAACAACTACACACACACTAGTGAATTATGGGGTCATCCCAGCACCTAGTGTGTGATGGGGTCACCCCAGCACCTACTGAGTGCTTTTACTAAATGATGGGGGGTCATCCAGCACCTAGTGTGTGATGGGGGGTCATCCAGCACCTAGTGTGTGATGGGGGTCATCCAGCACCTAGTGTGTGTGATGGGGGTCATCCAGCACCTAGTGTGTGATGGGGTCATCCAGCACCTAGTGTGTGATGGGGTCATCCAGCACCTAGTGTGTGATGGGGGTCATCCAGCACCTAGTGTGTGATGGGGGTCATCCAGCACCTAGTGTGTGATGGGGTCATCCAGCACCATCACTTTTTTGCTCTCTAACTGGGACCTCTACAAATCACTTCAAGTCCTCTTGAACATTCCTCTCTCACTCCTGCACACCTCACATCCTCACTCCTGCACACACCTCATACCCTCACCTCTTCACTCCTGCACACCTCACACCCTCACCTCTTCACTCCTGCACACCTCACACCCTCACCTCTTCACTCCTCACACCCTCACCTCTTCACTCCTGCACACACCACCCTCACCTCTTCACTCCTGCACACCTCACACCCTCACCTCTTCACTCCTGCACACCTCACACCCTCACCTCTTCACTCCTGCACACCTCACACCCTCACCTCTTCACTCCTGCACACACCACCCTCACCTCTTCACTCCTGCACAGACCTCATACCCTCACCTCTTCACTCCTGCACACCTCACACCCTCACCTCTTCACTCCTGCACACCTCACACCCTCACCTCTTCACTCCTGCACACACCACCCTCACCTCTTCACTCCTGCACAGACCTCATACCCTCACCTTATCAAACCTGCACAACCTCATACCCTCACCTCTTCACTCCTGCACAGACCTCACACCCTCACCTCTTCACTCCTGCACAGACCTCACACCCTCACCTCTTCAACCTGTACACACCTCACACCCTCACCTCTCCATTCCTATCTGAAAGGTCATCATCACACATCCAGAGTCCTAAGCTCTTCCTCTGAAGTTCGGCTGCCACCAGAGCATAGAACTCCAGGGATGGTCCCAGACCCGTGCCTTCTTCATTCATAAACTCAACCTAATGTATTGGGCCAATTAGTGGTGTTCAGCTGCACTCAAGTTAACACGTACATACCTCCAGTTGTGACTTTCTCTCAGCGTGGGCTGTCATTACACATCTTGCCCAGCCTAACACCTGCAATACTCAAAAATGACACAGTGAAGTCTCAGAAGAAACCGTCAGCCTTCTCCCCATCCCTTCACATTGACCCCTCTGGTCCCCTTCACATTGCCCCCTCTGGTCCCCTTCACATTGCCCCCTCTGGTCCCCTTCACATTGCCCCTCTGGTCCCCTTCACATTGCCCCCTCTGGTCCCCTTCACATTGCCCCCTCTGGTCCCCTTCACATTGCCCCCTCTGGTCCCCTTCACATTGCCCCTCTGGTCCCCTTCACATTGCCCCCTCTGGTCCCCTTCACATTGCCCCCTCTGGTCCCCTTCACATTGCCCCCTCTGGTCCCCTTCACATTGCCCCCTCTGGTCCCCTTCACATTGCCCCTCTGGTCCCCTTCACATTGCCCCCTCTGGTCCTCTTCACATTGCCCCTCTGGTCCCCTTCACATTGCCCCCTCTGGTCCCCTTCACATTGCCCCCTCTGGTCCCCTTCACATTGCCCCCTCTGGTCCCCATCCCTTCACATTGCCTCCACTGGTCCCCATCCCTTCACATTGCCTCTTCTGGTCCCCATCCCTTCACATATCCCTTCACTTACATTGTCCCCCCTGGGTACTCTGACTCTATCTAGTCTTAGCCGACCAATGTTCACTTCATGTTGCTCCTCTTTGCGCTGGGATGCCCCTCCTCTCAGTCTATCCATGATCTCATCCCTTCTCTTCTGTAGCCAGATGATTGACCTAATGTTTAAATGCGACCATGTGTGTGTGTGTGTTGTGTGTGTGTGTGCATGTGTGTGTGTGTGTGTGTGTGTGTGTGTGTGTGTGTGTGTGTGTGTGTGTGTGTGTGTGTGTGTGTGTGTGTGTGTGTGTGATATATTGTAGATCCATATATGAGTGTGTTTGCATGTGGTAACAACAGAAGCCACAAACCAGACCACCCCTTCCTGGTGCTCTAAGGCCGACACACCACGGAGCGATATCGCTAACGCAATTCCCGGATTTCTTTTCATTTTTCCTGGAATTTATTAGACTACGAGCAAAATGCAGGAATCGCCAGCGATATTGCCCAGTGTGTGCTGGGCCTAACACAGCAGTGACTGGATGTACATGTAGCATCATCACACGACATGTGTATATGTATGGAGACATGTGTATAACTGTGTGTTGTATGGAGACATGTGTATAACTGTGTGTTGTATGGAGACATGTGTATAACCGTGTGTTGTATGGAGACATGTGTACAACTGTGTGTTGTATGGAGACATGTGTACAACTGTGTGTTGTATGGAGACATGTGTATAACCGTGTGTTGTATGGAGACATGTGTATAACCGTGTGTTGTATGGAGACATGTGTACAACTGTGTGTTGTATGGAGACATGTGTATAACCGTGTGTTGTATGGAGACATGTGTATAACTGTGTGTTGTATGGAGACATGTGTATAACTGTGTGTTGTATGGAGACATGTGTACAACTGTGTGTTGTATGGAGACATGTGTATAACCGTGTGTTGTATGGAGACATGTGTATAACTGTGTGTTGTATGGAGACATGTGTATAACTGTGTGTTGTATGGAGACATGTGTATAACTGTGTGTTGTATGGAGACATGTGTATAACTGTGTGTTGTATGGAGACATGTGTATAACTGTGTGTTGTATGGAGACATGTGTATAACTGTGTGTTGTATGGAGACATGTGTATAACTGTGTGTTGTATGGAGACATTAGACGCAGTGCACACTGCTATGCACTATTATATAACCCTTTGGAAGAGCCACACCTACCTAGAAGCCCCAAAAGATGTACTGTGGAAGAACATCTCTCTGGTCTCAAATGGAAACAGAAAAGGATAAGAGAGAGTGAGAGTGAAGCACCAGTCAGGTAGGGAGCTGCTGGCAAGGACTAGCGGATCCTGAGGGGGTGTGGCCACATCATTACAGCATGCAACATGAGGGGGAGGTGCCTTACTTCAATTTGCTGTGTGAGTTTGTTCATTAGCTTTTTACTGTGGAATTCTGTGACCTGGACATCAATCCCTGAGTCAGCAGAAGGTAGCTGTGACGTAGTGGTTGCTGGAGTGTAAGTGGTGATAGGATGAGGATGGGAAGGGAAAGGTGATGGTGAAGAACTCCACCCCCATCATTGTCACTGTCACCACTACTGGATGTACCACCCCCACTATCACCATTACTGGAGTGTAGGAATACTCCACTCCCACCATCACTGTCACCACACCACTACTGATGCAGGATGTGAGAACAGGTGAGTGGTATTCACATGGTATATGAGATTTGAGACCACCGGATGGATAGGGTTTTTTGTTTACATAACATTAATTTCATACCTGAACTTATGGAATGCAACAGTTTCAGCAGGCACAGAGTATCCTTCAGTTCAGTAAGTGGGTCAGTATGTGTGGCTTGCTGCAGTGGCTCACAGCTGTTGTGAGGGTTACTGCACAAGTCCTGCACAACATCAACAGGTCACCACACCCACCTCAACCACACCCACACTAGCCTTATACGCCAGCAGCAGCCGACGACAATTTACTGCTTTTTTCCTCTTCATACTTGGACCACTCAACTTCCACTTCTTTAACCAGGATGGCTGTAAATAAGGCAACGTAACAGGTTCAAAGGTCATAGGGAGGGGCCTAAGGGGTGTAGGGAGGGGTCTACACTCTCACCTTTGCTGTTTTTTGCAAGTATGAGATGAACTCTGACTTTGAGAGCTCACTACCCAAGGACTTCATGAGATACTGCATGGACCACGGGTGATTGCCCTAATGTGGGAGTGGTGCTAGACATTGGCAGCATAACCATGTCACATCTCCCCTAACCTGACTAATGGCAGGCTTGTATACTAGTGTGAAGGTGTGGTCCCATGCCTTCTTTGATCTCTCTCCTTTCTGCTGTGTGGAGGTGAGCAGCTGTTGGGCATAGTAGAAGATAGACTTGCTTCCGTCCTCCATCGCAAGTTCACAATTGGAAAGCTGTCGAACATAATACACACATAATACTGTGAGCAATCCCCTTACACCTACATTTACACCTGCTAGAGCACCCAACCACACCCTCTAGAGCACCCTACCACACCCTCTAGAACACCCATCTACACTCTAGCACTATATTCACACCTATAATACCCAGGGCTAACACGCCCAACCACATCCTCTAGTACTCACCTTGATGGCCAGTGCCAGCCTAACTCCTCCCCCAGAGGTGCCGATATTAGAGTTCTGTTGCTGGTTACCTTCTGCGTCATCAAAAAAACATGACAACTAATAACTCGCAATTAACAGCTATTTACTAACCATGCATGTCACAACTTAACGTGGTTAATTAGTCATTCAAGTTAATTGCAAATGTACCTGTGCCAGGAGCAGGAACATCAAAGTCTTGGATCTGCGGGACATTCGTCTTCCCAGGTCTGGGATCAAAGGCTGGAACCAGAGAAGAGAATGCCTGCTTAAGGACATAATCTTCTTCACTCAGCAGCTTCCTGTAATGGCTAGAGCTCAGACCAACCTGTGGTAATGGATAAGCAAACATCAATCAGGTCTCCTCAGTGCCATGCACTTAATTGTGGTTTAACATGTTGATACAAATGTATTGATAGCGGATGTGTTATCATAACTGTGGAACAGCACATCACACACCAGCACAAATAAATTACATTCAAAAAAAGGTTGTAGCTTTCTTAGCAATCATATAATGATTTCACTGTGTGTAAATGGCGAAATCACTAGATAGGATCCATAGCGTTTGCAGTTTCTACTAATTTCTTGTAATTATTTCGTGCTGATATGCGAATGGGTGAAAGTGCTGATGTGTGGGCCGCTACAATACATGCCTCAGAGGTATGAGGTGTGGGCCGCTACAGTATATGCCTCAGAGGTATGAGGTGTGGGCCGCTACAGTATATGCCTCAGAGGTATGAGGTGTGGGCCGCTACAGTATATGCCTCAGAGGTATGAGGTGTGGGCCGCTACAGTACATGCCTCAGAGGTATGAGGTGTGGGCCGCTACAGTATATGCCTCAGAGGTATGAGGTGTGGGCCGCTACAGTATATGCCTCAGAGGTATGAGGTGTGGGCCGCTACAGTATATGCCTCAGAGGTATGAGGTGTGGGCCGCTACAGTACATGCCTCAGAGGTATGGGGTGTGGGCCGCTACAGTATATGCCTCAGAGGTATGAGGTGTGGGCCGCTACAGTATATGCCTCAGAGGTATGAGGTGTGGGCCGCTACAGTATATGCCTCAGAGGTATGAGGTGTGGGCCGCTACAGTACATGCCTCAGAGGTATGAGGTGTGGGCCGCTACAGTATATGCCTCAGAGGTATGAGGTGTGGGCCGCTACAGTATATGCCTCAGAGGTATGAGGTGTGGGCCGCTACAGTATATGCCTCAGAGGTATGAGGTGTGGGCCGCTACAGTACATGCCTCAGAGGTATGAGGTGTGGGCCGCTACAGTATATGCCTCAGAGGTATGAGGTGTGGGCCGCTACAGTATATGCCTCAGAGGTATGAGGTGTGGGCCGCTACAGTATATGCCTCAGAGGTATGAGGTGTGGGCCGCTACAGTACATGCCTCAGAGGTATGGGGTGTGGGCCGCTACAGTATATGCCTCAGAGGTATGAGGTGTGGGCCGCTACAGTATATGCCTCAGAGGTATGAGGTGTGGGCCGCTACAGTATATGCCTCAGAGGTATGAGGTGTGGGCCGCTACAGTACATGCCTCAGAGGTATGAGGTGTGGGCCGCTACAGTACATGCCTCAGAGGTATGAGGTGTGGGCCGCTACAGTATATGCCTCAGAGGTATGAGGTGTGGGCCGCTACAGTATATGCCTCAGAGGTATGAGGTCTTACAGCCACATAATTGAAGAACTACTTGTAATGTTGTTAGGTGACGTGACAAATCTATTATTGGTTCCACAAAAAAAAATAAAAACAACTTGAACCTCTCGGAAAGGGACTTATTTAATATGTTGCACTCCACCGTACATGTGAAACTGTTTTACTAACAAGCGCAGAACCAATAAGTGTCACCTACAATGTATGCTAATGACAAAATATAGGAAGCTCTGGGAACTACAGATTAATTATTCAAGAAAGGCACACCTTCTTAGCCCACACCTTTAAGGAGTGTATACACAGTTATGGTAACACAGTACATTTATGGTCAAACCATAATTAAGGGCATGGCACTGATGAGAACCCTGGAACTACAAGATCAGTGTGTATGCATGCGTTTGTGTGTGTGTGTGTGTGTGTGTGTGCGTGTGCGTGCGTGTATGCGCGTGTGTGTGCACCTGCACATCAGCATCACTCTCTAAACACATCACAGCAGTCACACCTTCACCATCCTGCTGACCCACTACCATTACCTCACCACCCTGCTGACCCACTAACATTACCTCACCACCTGCTGACCCACTACTATTACCTCATCACCCTGCTGACCCACTAACATTACCTCACCCACTACCATTACCTCATCACCATCCACCATTCTGTCCACCATTCCAGCCTCTTGCTCCAGCCTCTCTATCTCCTCCCTCAGCCTCTCTGCAGATGCACTACTGGCTTCCTCCCCCAAGGCCTGCAAAAAGGCAGCCAATCTGGAGCTGGTGGGCTGGGAGGAGGGGGGCGTGGGTGTGGTCACCTCCCCATCACTGCCCTCTCCAGAGGTGGAGGTGGTGGGAGGAGTCTGGCTGTCATCAGCCAGGTGCAGATCATACTTCCCCTCAGCTCCCATCCTGTATGAGTTGGCACCTCCGTGATCCCACTGTACCTCTATCCAACCTGCGAAACCCAATAATGCAATGGCCTGGGGACTTGTGCATGCCATAGTAGTTATTACCATTTCTGACTTCTCCAATCACAGTGCCAGAACCAGGAGGGCGGCCATCTTGGTCCCTCCACTTCCAATCCACTCCCCTTATCACACGTGTCCCTACTGTTAGCCTTGACATCACCTAATGACAATATGATCACATCACACATGACATGCACACCTAGTATGCACACCTGGTATGCACACCCTTAACATAGGCACCTGGTATGCACACCTGGTATGCACACCTGGTATGCACACCCTTAACATAGGCACCTGGTATGCACATCCTTAACATGGGCACCTGATATGCACCACCCTTAACATAGGCACCTGATATGCATACCCTTAACATGGGCACCTGGTATGCACACCCTTAACATGGGCACCTGGTATGCACACCCTTAACATAGGCACCTGATTATGCACCACCCTTAACATGGGCACCTGATATGCATACCCTTAACATGGGCACCTGATATGCACATCCTTAACATGAGCACCTGGTATGCACACCCTTAACATGGGCACCTGGTATGCACACCCTTAACATAGGCACCTGATATGCACACCCTTAACATAGGCACCTGATATGCACACCCTTAACATAGGCACCTGATATGCACATCCTTAACATGAGCACCTGGTATGCACACCCTTAACATAGGCACCTGATATGCACACCCTTAACATAGGCACCTGATATGCACACCCTTAACATAGGCACCTGATATGCACATCCTTAACATGAGCACCTGGTATGCACACCCTTAACATGGGCACCTGGTATGCACACCCTTAACATAGGCACCTGATATGCACACCCTTAACATAGGCACCTGATATGCACACCCTTAACATGAGCACCTGGTATGCACACCCTTAACATGGGCACCTGATTAACATGGGCATCTGGCATGCACACCCACCACCAACATCACATCAGCACTCCACACCTATCACCACACTTCACACCTGTAGCACACACCTTGAAACCCCCCCCCCCCCCCCTCCCTGCCTACTACTCACATGTTGTCTGATGTGTTTGCGTTGCTTCTTAACAGCTGCTTCAACTTCTCGGGCAGCTTTTCCTGCACACACACACACATACACACACACACATACACACACACACACACACACACACACACACACACACACACACACACACACACACACACACACACACACACACACACACACACACACATCAAAAATGCATCTTATTTTGTAGTCCTATTTCTCACCAAGGTCATCATCAGCAAGACCTCTCACTTCTCCATATAACTCTAATCCAGATAGGGACAAGTAGTGGGTCTGACCAGAGGCATTAGGTCCATTCTGTTTGATCCTGACATGTCTCCAGCCAACTGCATCAGCTGGTGGGGTGAGAGCCCATGTCCCTGAGGAGCTATATGGGAAGGGAGGAGGGGAGGGGAGGAAGGAGGGGAGGAGGGAAGGGAGGAGGGGAGGGGAGGAAGGAGGGGAGGAGGGAAGGGAAGGGAGGAGGGGAGGAGGGAAGGGAAGGGAGGAGGGGAGGAGGGAAGGGAAGGGAGGAGGGGAGGGAAGGGAGGAGGGGAGGGAAGGGAGGAGGGGAGGGAAGGGAGGAGGGGAGGGAAGGGAGGAGGGGAGGGGAGGATACAGAAAGGAAAATGAACAGGGAAAATAACTCGTAATGGAGTGTGCGTGACATACAAGGACTTACCAGGCCCCATGAAGACTTACCCAGGCCCCATAAGGACTTACTTACCCAGGTCCCATAAGGACTTACTTACCCAGGTCCCCATAAGGACTTACTTACCTAGGTCCCCTAAGGACTTTGTACCCAGGCCCCTAAGTACTTACCCAGGGTCTCCCAGTGTAGTATCATTTTCATGAGTGGAGAGAGTGATCCAGTCATGGCCATCTTGAGATACCTGAAACAACCAATTGCGCAATGCAGACCTCCTGATGTGGTGAGGTTAGGAGATGAAGTGTTGGAGGAAGGAAAGTCAATACCTCTATTACTTTGAACAGTGTTCACCCCTGGTCCCCTCTGTACCCCCCCCCCCCCCCCCCCCCCCCCCCCCGTGTCTTGCCTAGCCAAAAAGCCTCCCACCTCATCTGCACAGCCACTCCCAGCCCCACCCTCCACAGCCACTCCCCCTGCCTCACCCTCCATAGCCACTCCCAGCCCCACCCTCCATAGCCACTCCCCTGCCCCACCCTCCATAGCCACTCCCCCTGCCCCACCCTCCATAGCCACTCCCCCTGCCTCACCCTCCATAGCCCCTAGCATGCCTCAGGGAGTATGCTGTCGGGTACACATTCAGACCAAGGTCCACTGCAAACCAGCTGGATTTGTCATCTTTAGTGTGACAGTTCCTGGCTCCTTCATCCCTTGACAGTATGTCCTCCAGTGTCCCATAGGGTAGGATCCTTCCTTCAGAAGAACTAACCACCACAAGACCCTTGGAGGCAGGGTTTATCCAATCAGCCGTTCTGCATTTGGTGGAGATCAACCAAGTTAGCCCTCTTCTTCCACAACCTCCTCCCACCCACTGGGCACCTTCTCTCTCCAATTCACCACCTCTCCCATTCATCCCACCTTCTCCCTCCCTCCAGTCACCCCACCTTCTCCCTCCCTCCCATTCACCCCACCTTCTCCCTCCCTCCCAGTCACCCTCCCTCCCATTCACCCCACCTTCTCCCTCCCTTCCACTACCCGGACATCTGCTCACTTTGCATTTGAACCAATCCAGTACAAGATGCCATTCTGATCGAAGTCTGACACCCTTCTAAAGACAAGGGGTGCCTTCAGCTCCTTTGCTACCTTCACAAAGTGGTAAGTGCTCCTCTCATAGTCATGCCACTGCTTAGCTACCTGTCAGGTGAATACCAGAGTGACACACAGCAGACACAACACATGGTCCTCACCAGTCCATTCAAGAACTTCTCTAATCCGTCCACTGAAACTAATGGTTCTATCTTGAGCACACGCCCACTTCTATCAAGAAGGGTCATGTCCCCTGGGGACTTCTCAAGGTTAAAGCGCAATCGCCTATGCACTATCTGTTAACAGACGATAATGGTACAGGCCTGCCCGATCAGTGGGGGCGGGGCAGGGTATTACCTGCAGGTTGGGGGGAACCCCAAGAGCATCATGCGTGTACACAGGCAACTTCTCCACAGCCTCCAACAATGCCACAAGCCTTCGCACCAGACTGACTGCTGGAGCCACTGGGGGCGTTGTACTGGCAGAGCTGCATCATAACAACATTCTAACCCTGGCTGCACCATTACTGTCACACACACCATCACCATGCACCCCTCCCCCCAAAAGGACACACATCACTTCCTTCACAACAAACCTGCTATTAAGGTCCACTGGCTCTTGAGGGATGTCGGCAAATGCAGAACTAAAGATCTTCTGCCTCTCCCTGGCCCGAGCCTGTGCCATGTGATCGCCCCCCTCAGCCGTCATACAGTGGATCAGCGCAGGTACCAGGCCTGATGACTGGATCTCATACACAGATATGCTGCGTTCATCCCTCATCAGAATGGCCAGCGCTCTCAGGGAACGCTCCAGTTCTTCATCCCAGTTCACACCAGACTCCAACCTCTGTGTGTGTGCATGTGCGTGTGTGTGTGTGTGCGTGTGTGTGCGTGTGTGTGTGTGTGCGTGTGTGTATGTGTGTGCGTGTGTATGTGTGTGTGCGTGTGTGTGTGGTTGGTTGTGTGTGTGGTTGGTTGTGTATGTGTGGTGTGTGTGTGTGTGTGTGCATTAGTGCCTCTTCAACCACAGTGCAGATTACTAACCACGCCTTTCTCATGGTTGTTGCAGGCCTCCTCCACACTCGATATGGTTGCCTTGAGCTCTGCTGCAATCTTCCTGGTAGTTTCCTGGTTCTGACTGAAGTAAAGGGTCTGCAGCTCTTGTGCAATAGCCTTCAGCTGTGCACACACATACACAAACCCATATATACACACACACACACACAGTTATCAATTGGTGCACAAACACAATCCAAATGTTCACACCTTATCCTTGGCATACACAGTCTTGGTCCTGTACTTAGAGCCTTTATCACCAACGAAACCAATCTGGAATTGAGATCCTGTCCAGGAGGCTAGCCAATACCTTCCATCACACACACAACCAGCACACTGCCCTGCTACACCTACCAAGTGGTGTCTCAGCCATGACAGGTACCCGAGTGCCTCTGTTGGATTCAAACACAAATCCCTTCACTGACTCTCTTAGAATGGTGCTTTGCTGCAGGAGGCAACACATACATACACCATCACAATGGAGCGGGGGGGGGGCTTATACCACTCACCTTGGTCCCATCTGAATTGTGGATGACCAGTTCCCCTTCTGTCTGACAGCTGAGGGTCCAGTTACCCACAACAAGTTTTGTTGAACCTGCTGTGGACAGGATGGGATGTGTGGGGCTTCTAGGAGACACCTGGGCACACACACGTGCCAGCTTTTCAAGGAACTCGATCCTGCTCTCTGTAAAAGAGAGTATACACCTTACCATCACAAGGTTGGGATATAAGGGGCCCTCCCCCTTACCAAAGGAATCTGTCCCCCTCCCCCTTACCAAAGGAATCTGGATCCCCCTTACCAAAGAAATCTGGCTCCTCCCCCTTACCAAAGGAATCTGGACCCTTCCCCTTACCAAAGGAATCTGGACCCCCCCCTTACCAAAGGAATCTGACCCCTCCCCCTTACCAAAGGAATCTGGACCCTTCCCCTTACCAAAGGAATCTGGACCCTCCCCCTTACCAAAGGAATCTGGACCCCTCCCCCTTACCAAAGAAATCTGGACCCCTCCCCTTACCAAAGGAATCTGGACCCTCCCCCTTACCAAAGGAATCTGGACCCCTCCCCCTTAAAAAAGAAATCTGGACCCTCCCCCTTACCAAAGGAATCTGGACCCTCCCTCTTACCAAAGGAATCTGGACCCCTCCCCCTTACCAAAGGAATCTGGACCCCCCCCTTACCAAAGGAATCTGGACCCCTCCCCCTTACCAAAGGAATCTGGACCCCTCCCCCTTAAAAAAGAAATCTGGACCCTCCCCCTTACCAAAGGAATCTGGACCCTCCCTCTTACCAAAGGAATCTGGACCCCTCCCCCTTACCAAAGGAATCTGGACCCCCCCCCTTACCAAAGGAATCTGGACCCCTCCCCCTTACCAAAGGAATCTGGACCCCCCCCCCCTTACCAAAGGAATCTGGACCCTCCCCCTTACCAAAGGAATCTGGACCCCTCCCCCTTAAAAAAGAAATCTGGACCCTCCCCCTTACCAAAGGAATCTGGACCCTCCCTCTTACCAAAGGAATCTGGACCCCTCCCCCTTACCAAAGGAATCTGGACCCTCCCTCTTACCAAAGGAATCTGGACCCCTCCCCCTTACCAAAGGAATCTGGACCCCCCCCTTACCAAAGGAATCTGGACCCCTCCCCCTTACCAAAGGAATCTGGACCCCTCCCCCTTACCAAAGGAATCTGGACCTCCCCCCCCCCCCTTACCAAAGGAATCTGGACCCTCCCCCTTACCAAAGGAATCTGGACCCCTCCCCCTTACCAAAGAAATCTGGACCCCCCCCCCCTTACCAAAGGAATCTGGACCCCTCCCCCTTACCAAAGGAATCTGGACCTCCTTCAGTGCTGCCACTTGAGTACATAGTGGCCAACTTGCTGTCCAAAAGAAACCTGAACCATCCATTGCTCACACTGGACAGCTCTATAGAGCAGTAGTCGTTCCAAATGTACAAGCAGTCTCTGGAGCGGACAAACATCCAGTCCCTCCACTGATATGGCATGTGGACAGCTAACTCTGTGGCATCCTCCGTCTCCATCTCTTCCTGCTTTGGGGCTTGAGTGGGTGCAGCTGGACCGCTGGGGGTACCCTCCCCCTGCTCCTCCTGCTTCCCTTGTTCCTCCTTCTCCTCAGGTGAGCCCGCCAGAGCAGCAATTTTGGCGGCAAACCCAAGGCGGGCAAACTGCTCTTCAAAAATCGCAGTGCTCTTCGAAAGCAACTCCTGCAGGATTTTGACAGCCAGCAGTTGTCCCTCAGTGTCCTGCAAAGATTCATAATCAGTAATATGCCCCTCCTACCACAGGATAACCTTTTGCCTTCCCACCACAGGATAACCTCTTTGCCCCTCCCACCACAGGATAACCTTTTGCCCCTCCCACCACAGGATAACCTCTTCCCCTCCTACCACAGGATAACCTCTTGCCCCTCCCACCACAGGATAACCTCTTGCCCCTCCCACCACGGGGTAATCTCTTGCCCCTCCTATCACGGGGACCCACCTCATTGTCAATGGTGACAGCCACTAGCTCACATATCTGACTGAGGAAGGATGGTTCCCCGGCTGGCTGGCATAGGTCCTGAAGCCACTCTTGCATAACATGATGGGAGAGCTTATGGACAAGGGATAAGATCTTCCTCTTAACAGCTGCTGATTGGCTGGAGTGGAAGAGGTCAGCAAACATGGGTAGCAGAGTCTTGATGTACACCACTGCCATTTCTGGGTCGCCTTTGACAGCTACTTCCTTCTCCTTCTGATCCTCGGTGTTCTGTAATTCACTGTCCCACTCATTCTTGTCCTCTGTCTCAGGTTTCCCCACATTCTGCTGGGATGTTTCCTGTTTCACTTCTCTCTGGTCAGTCGATATGGTGCCTGCCGAAGGGTCCCCATCCCTCTCCTTCCCTCCTGCCCCTCCCTCAATGATGCTCTTCCCTTTGGCTCCTTTAACTCCTCCAGTAGGCATTTTTTCCTCCTCATCAACAAATGAATCTTCACTCTCAGACACTTCTTTTAACATGTACTGACCTACAGGAAAGATTCCAACATCCAATCACCTTCTGTGTAGGCAACCATAGACTGGCACCTTACACTATGACATAATTGCAATGACTATAAACACACTGGCACTTACACACATACTATGCCAATACCCAATTACTGCCATTGAGGATACAATTACCACTCAATGCAAAGATATCACCACTTTGTCAGGGCCTGCCCAAATATGCTCACCTGGGTTCTCCAAAATCTCTATCACTTGTCGGTGCCACTCGTCCTCCCTCTCCTGTGCCTTCTCCATAGCAGTATGGCCATCTTCATCCCTCAGCTCAGGGTCTGCTCCATATTGTAACAACAACTTGACAATGTTGGGGCGACCAAAGCATGCGGCATAGTGCAATGACGATGACTTCAGTCCTCTGTTCACATCAGCACCGTGCTCCAGCAGGTACTCCACCTTTGTGCCAACGTCCCACGCGAGGTAATAGTCATCCCCCTCAACACTCACAAGACTCACCATCTCATAGGTACCGAAGGCCGAGGCCCAGTTGAGCATTGTTTGTCCCACATCATCCATAAAGTTCACATCAAAGCCTTTAAAGGAGTCATGTGTCAAAACTTAAGTATACATCACTGGCATATAATCATTATGTGGATGTTTCACACCTATTGTCTATACAAAGCCTGCCTCCTCCCCAGCCATACCTGCCTCCATGATCTCATAGAATTCTTCATTGTTGCCAGAGCGTATGGCTTCAATGACCTGCCTATGAGAGCGATCACCTCCCAAAGAGCCTCCTCCCCCTGCCCCTCCCCCCGGTCCTTCACCAGTTCTCTTCATCCCCATCACATGGGGTGCCTTGGGGAGACCCTCCCTCCCTTCTGTCACCAACACCAGAAGCAGCTCGACCAGATGTATCACTTCTAGACAACTCCTCTCATCTGCTCGCAATGTGGCCTCCACAGCCTTCAGTAGGTTAGAGCGCAGCAGAGACTGTTGGGAGAGAGGGGACACCGTAAAGATGAGCACTTAAAACGTCCCCTCCCCAGGCCCATACATGTGTAATGGAGGCTGACCCACAGCACAGGGTGGCCAACAGGTTGACAATCGTGGAGACTGTCTGAACCGATGACTTCTCCAATGTTCCCCCAGCTTGCCCCCCTGGAGCCAGCTGTGTTCCCACGCCACCAAGACGACTCACAAGTTCTTCAACCAAACCCTTACTGGCTATTGGGGCTGTGTCACACCCTCTCCGGATAAAGCGATCGGCCAACATCACAAAGCATTTCATAGCGGAGTCAGCGACATGTGTATCAGAATGCTTCAGCAAAGCGGACAGAGAGGCCACGGAGGTATCACGGCTGGAGTCCTTGGGCTCCATGCGAGGGACCAGCCGACCAATCACTGCCATGCATGCCTTGAGGGTGTCCTTGTGGAGGTGGGCGCTGTGAAGTCTTACAAAATCCATCATGACTGGGAGACCACCTGCATCAAAGACCTTGTCAGACTCCCGAGCACAAACAAGCTCCAGAACCTTGATACCGGGGCAGAGAATGAAAGGGTTAGGAGAATGGGTTTATTGAGAAGGGGAGAGGGGTGGTGGGGAGGTAAATGGAATGACTAGGAGGGGGGGGATGCTTCAGTACAAATTACACCGTTATATTTCTGGTATCATTACAAGCATTTGCTATGATACGACGCTCATCTTTGGGTTACAGCATTACTGTCACCACTCTCACACGTTTGGTAGTGTATCATAGATGGCATCAAATACAACTTGTCTCATACACAAGCCGCATCAACATACACACACACACACACACACATACACACATACACAAACCACACACACATACACACACACACACACACACACACACACATACACACACACGTGCAGGATTATACATGGAAGAACACTACAAAATAGGTAAGATATTCACGTTCACCCATCACTGCATACTTTCACACATTGCTCTGCCAGGTCCTTGCTAACACGGGACTCGATATCGATTTCCTTCAGTCTATCAATGATGGCCTTCAATGCGCCGTCTACTGCCACTATTTTGCGAGTACAGTCCACAGAGACGTCAAGATAATAGGTAAGGGCTCTAGCGGTGACTTCCAAAACATTCACTGGAGCTTCCGGGTCCATTAGTATTTTACACAACGCAGGGAGAAATGCTCTTGGAGGGCAGCTATTGGAAAACAGTTTCAACTTAATACAAGTAACAGATGAACAGTGTGACCACGTACGCCTCGAAGCATTTGTCGACGTTGTCGGACATCAAGAGGAGCATACAGAGCTGTTCAAGCCCAAGCAATTGTATGTCTCTATCGCCTGCCTGTCCGACCGATAACCATTCCAGCAACGTATCAGGGTCTACTTCACCCATTTTGGCAAGGGACAAATGAATGAACAAACTACCACCACAATAATCTTGTAGTCGCTGAAAGTTATTAGCATAACAACTTTGACACTGAGTCAGCAGGTCCTTCTAATTATTCGCGCGAAAAGAAATTTTACACGTTGTCATAGCGATAACTGTTATAAACATCATGGCTACAGAAGCACCGAAGGAAGACGTGGAAAAGGAGGAACGAATTACAGCAAGGAGAAAACGTATCCTGATCAAGATCGAAGCCCTGAAACGAGAAAGGTTAGGTGAAGAGCCAAAGAAAGAGGAACATGCCGTCGTGGACCCTGAAAAGGAAAGGATTAGCTGGAAACAACAGGAAAAAAGTAGCCAGAAGCTGCAAAAGCTGCTTGACGATGGAGCACAGCTTGTCACTAACGTCGCTATTGCTGGAGACTCTGTGGAGGTATCTAGGAGGCGTGAGGCAGAAGAGGCAAGAAAAGCCAGGTACAGTGGTAGCGATAGGAAGGGTCCACTGTAATTATGATATTCTGCACCGAATAAAGGTGTGAAAAGCTGGAAGCAGAGGCCAGTGCAAACGTTGAACGTTTTGAAGAGATCATGAAAAAGTGGTCTGGGGCTGCTGACAAAAAAGTGCCCCAGGCTCTTCAGGAGCTCTTGGACCAGCAAAGCACTAGTTGTGCAGCCATGGTGGATGAAAAGGACAAGCTTATATGCGAGCTCCAAGAAGACCTCAAGGCAAAAGATGACCAATACGTGAGGTACCTGAAGAAGCAAGCAGACGATGTAGACCTTTTGCTTGAAAGGATGGACGAAGAAACAAGAGTCTTTAAAAAAGCCTGCAAAGAGGAGCTCCTGGAAATTGAAAATGCCTTTGCCCTTGAGCGGAAAGAGCTGCTGGAGGGAAACAAGAAGGCATGGGAGGAAGCTGTGGAAAACAGGAGGGACAAGGAGGTGGAGTACCTACACACCAGAGAGAAGAGGATCGAGGAGAACGATAAAACCCTACAGCACCTGCGTGTTAGGAATGCAGAGGAGGTGACCATGATCAAGGTCAAACTGGAGACTGACATACAGGTTCTCCAGCAGCAGATACAACAGATGAAGGCGACTTTCCAACTCAATGCCGAGAAGCTTGAGTACAACTTCCAGGTGCTGAAGAAGAGGGACGAAGAGAACACAATGACTGTGAGCCACCAGAAGAGAAGGCTCACGAGACTTCAAGACACACAGAACACACTGAGGAGAAAGCAACGCAAGCAGGAGACAAGCCTCCAGGAACAGCTGGTAGCTGCCATGGAAGAGTACAAGAGGAGCATGGAGCAATACAGGGAGCTGCAGAAGAAGGTCAAACACTTCCAGTACTCAGATGCCAAAGTGTTCTATGATGTATGGGTGATGAACGAAGAGAGAGTGAGGTCCATGGCAGCGGCTGTCATGAATGCAGATGAGATCATTCACAGGCAGCAGCTGGGTCTGGGGTGGACCCCGCCCCCTGTCGTCGACAGTCCTATGAAGCCATTCAAATTCAAAACAGAAACAGTCAGTGAAGCCACATTGTTTGCATCGCAAGTACTCTCTGAGACTGACTGCAGTCCCGAGATAGCTCCAACGACCAAGTACCCCAGAGCACTTGTCAAACAGACCCTCGCACTGCTCTGTCAAGAGGCTGGGTTCCTGATAGAAGCAAAGTTGCTCCGTCTGCTTGAACCACTCGAGGAGGACGAGCGACTACTCATGAAACTTGACTCCATTTTTAAAGCCCTTGGCATAGAAACCCAGGAGGACATACTGCAGCTTGTTGGATGTTGCCTCCAATTGGAGCCCAGTGAAAAGAATGTACAAGACACTGTTCCCAAGGTCCACCCCACACACACCACACAGCCTCTTCTCATCCACCCAAACGATGTACCACAAATGCTGAGGACGTATGTTGAACACAGACAAACCAGTGCCTCCAAGGGGCAAGGCTCCCTGATGCCTTCACAAGCCACCCAGTCTCACTCTGAGCTCCTCGAAGGCAGCTTTTGGAAGCAAATGGTAACAGTCCTACCAAAGAGCAATGAGAAGGTGTGGTCAGCCTTGTTGGAACGTTTAAGTAAGTACCACAGCGTGCTGCTGTCACGCAGCCAACTGCTTGATGAGACAGCTGGCTTGAGGCAGCAAAACGTGGAGCTAAGGATGTTACTTAGGCAATACATGGATGCCCGCATTAACCGTGAGCTACACGTACCCCCCACCCTGGTCCTCCCAATGAATGTTGCCATGCAGTCTTCGTGACATTTGAGTTTGATGACAACATCAAGTTGGTTATCTATTATGTTGTGTGGTGACTAGAGCTTTGCCTTTGATGGCCCTCCTGTGTCAACCAAAGCCTCTGCAGTGATGCATGTGTGTATGTGCACATGTGTGTATGCACGTGTGTGTATGCATGTGTGTGTGCGTGTGTGTGTGCATAGGTGATGCATGCATAGATGAATGCACATGTGTGAAAAGGACGTAAGATGCCCCTCCCCCTACATGCCAGGAGCTAGCCATACCTAACTCTCTGGTGAGTTGCTGCAGACCCTTCAGATCATCCACCTTCACCAGCCTGTCCCTCCCCTCCACTTCACTGGTATGTTGCATGATGAGGCCAGCCTCAGTGAGGGACTGCAGAGCATTTCGGATCAGCTCCAAAGACAGTGTCTCATAGCTTCTCACCAGGCCTGAATCAATTAGAGAAGATAGTGCTATCTTGATTTAAGGGATCTTGATTGTGCTATCTTGATTTAAGGGATCTTGATTTTAAAAGATCAATTCCTATCATCTTGATTTAAAGGCTCTTGATTATTCTAGTATACTGTACTCATGTGAAAGCTGGTACAGGTTATGTGGCAGTAGTGCAGGTGTGAATGCAATACCTGCTTTTACACACTTGGCCGCTAAAGTCTTCGCACCACGCACAGTGGCTGTCACTGACTGTACCCCACCCTTCATGGAGAGTATGTAATGGCAGACAATCTGAGTGGGGGAGGGGCATGATGTAACTATACATCAGGAAGGGGGTTAACAGCACTCACCCACACACCAGACACAAAAGGAAGGACAAGGCTCTCTAAGAAGACCAATGTATGTTCTTTGTGGGGGTTAAGGGAGTATTCCCCCTGCTTGTAAGAGATGACCACTCCCCTGTCTAGCAGGCAGTGCACTGAGTCCTGGAACATCTAAGGGGTGGGGGGTGGGGGGGGGGGGGGGGGAGACGACGCAGTAATACTGTTGGGGAGGACGTGGTGTAGTTCACAGCACCTCAATTGGAACTCTCTTGGGCAACACAAACTCCTTGTACAAAGCACAGTGAAGAGCATCAAACCGTTTCACAGCGCTTGCTGTTGGCGAAGGGTTAATCATAAAAACCACGTCCCCACCAACCACACCCACTACCACCTGCTTACCCCTGTTACAAGGGAGGAAGCGGTACAGGCTAAGTGCAGCCATGGCCTCTGGGATCAGTGCAAACAGAAGCTGATTACGATAGTGAGCCACCATCAGATGGACAAAGCTGATCTCTGTGATGGCGTGAAGTTCTGGAGGATCCAAGGGAACACTGCACAGGTCTGCTATGGGAGGGGTGTGGTCAGGAGGAGGCAGCTTTGAGGTCAGGTGCTGCGTGCGAGGCCATACAAAGCCAGAGGGAGTGAGCTCAACACAGGCAGGAAGCATTTGGAGTGCCATGTGTGTGAGAGTGAGGGTGCTATCTGTGTGAGATGTGTAGGGGGAGAAGAGAGGAAGGTGAAGTTCCAGAGGGAGGGAGGAGGAAGGGAAGGGGAGGTAGGATAGGGATAGTAAGTTGTGGATGCACATACACACACACACACTACCTCCTTCCCAGTATACAGACACTCCCCTCTCCTCCAGTTCCCGGCGCAGCCACTCCAGCAAGGGTACTAGCTCATCTGGTCAGAAGGACACAATGATGTAATTGGCAGGCGATAGACATGTGCTCACCAAGGGCCATTCCACTGGGCTGGTACAACACTGCTGCGGCCACCAACGCTGACGGGTACACCACCATACAGTGGTACGTCCGATGGATGATCATGTGACCTAGCTCAGTAATCATGTCTCTCTCTCCCTGGAGCACCAGTGGGTAGTCCCTGAGGTGCAGACAGTGTCACAAAAAGGTGCGTGCAGTGCTCCCACAGCACCTTGGGTACATGGTGCGAGGTATGCGAGAGATTCCTTTGGACTGGCAGACATCGTGCAGAGAGATGGGTGTTCCAATGTTCACGATGATGCTGCCATAGTTCTCACTGAACAGCGAGCGTGCTCTCAGCAAAGCCTTCATATTTGAGATGGCCATTGAATGATGATGATCCCCAGGTTAGCCCACCCATAGCTCCACCCCCAAGCCCAGTTTGGTCTCCTTTACTCACCCCAGTGGACTCCTTTGGCTTTGGCACCCCCAGAAGCTCTCTTGCAAACAGTTCTTCTTCAAGCGTCCTCTCATAGCTGATGCCAATAGGTATCATGATTACGTCAGGCACTCTGCCATCAAGGTATGGCTCCACTATCATGTTCATTAATCCTTCAGGGATAGACGGTTTATTAACCCTTAAAAACAGACGGTTCATTAACCCTTAAGGACAGACAGTTCATTAATCCTTAAGGGACAGACGGTTCATTAACCCTTAAGGGACAGATGATTAATTAACCCTTAAGGAACAATGGTTCATTAACCCTTAAGGAATAGAAGGTGCATTAACCCTTAAGGACAAACGGTTCATTAACACTTAAGGGACAGATGGTTCATTAACCCTTAAGGGACGGATGTCATATGGTTGCACACATAATTATGTTCTCACTAGGTCACCTACCATACTTTGGATGGAGGCTCTTTGCTGTCCTGCTCCTGGTTCCTTCAATGAAAAATTCAATGGGTGATGTGGAGTTGCACAGCAGTGTTTGCACATAAGCCGTGAATACAGCCTTGTATAGTTTGTCAGAGCCAAAGGTACGTCGAAGAAAAAACGCTCCACTTCTTCTTAAAAAACTGCTGACCCCCGCCATATTCATAAAATCTACAAAATAAGGTTAATTTGAAGGTGTCCTCGCTTTGGGGACGAGGGGGGGGGGGGTCGTTCGAACCCATCGATTCCCCCCCCCCCCCCCTCCCCACGCCCATGATTTCCTCCTTCCCCCCCCCCCCCCATTACTTCACCCCTCGTCCCCTCACCTTGCCCAGCAGCTATCGAGGGCAGCGTGATGCTATGTTCGAACATAAGATACGTCACGAGGATGAAATCAAGGTACGAGCGGTGCGATGGTAGCAGCACCACAGGCCACCGCGTAACGGCTTCTTTCAACTGCGATATAAATAAAATTAAATAAATTAAAGACAACACACACTATTCAGTACACGACCTTTTCCAAGCCAGATCTGTTTATGTATATCCCTTTGAGTATCCTACGCAGAACGGACCGAAGTATCAGCGCTAAAGTCCTCACTGCAGGCAGTGCCATCTTGTGACCAATCTCCTCCAACAGCTCTTGAGCCTCCTTCTGCACTTCCTTCAACTCTCTGTTTGTCTCCACCGCCACCTGGTGTTGCAGGGCACAAAATGCTAACGTTTAACCTCCCACGTGAGGGGGACCTTGCCTCTTCGAGAATTCTTTGGAGACGCGGCGAGCTGAGTGCTTCCTGCTTCGCCTGTTGTGAGCTATGAGGCTGTCCGTGTTCGCCCGCCTCGGGATGGTGACGGCGCAACGCAAAGGTCACGTCAGCTGCATCGAAGTCCAACTTGAGATAGTTCTCCATATCCATTTATCTGTCCAATTGATATAAATAATAACGCGAAAATTATGTCTAATTTATAATGCACCAAAAAAACAATGTCGATTACTGGTTTAGTCGCCAACGATGGTCTGTCGCTGTTCAAGTGCATTATTGTAATCCAGGCGGTGGGTGTAACCGTAACGTGGGGACAATCCATCCCAGCATGCAACAGGTATGTTCTAATAACAAAGTGCATATTACACGTTGTATGCATTGGCGCTATTCTGGTGACCGCCCATATGTGTGGCAGAAAGAAGTTCATCAGTGCGCTTGATGGTTTGTGCTGCATATCTGTACTCAGTATTACAGGAGCGGGGCCGTACGCTTGGCGGGCGTGTATCATTGTTGTAAGGAATAATAAGGATGCCGAGTCACCTCATCTTTTCCTTACCCACAAAGTTGTGTGTAGTTGATTTAAGCTTGCGGTGTGTATATGTTTACTTCAGTGTTGTGCGCGTGTACGTGTGTGTACGTGTATGCGGGAGCATATGAAAGACCATTAAACAGCACTATTCTCTTTCTAGCACAATATTCTGCTCAGGTGATCTCCTAAACAGAGTCCAGAGAGAAGCCATCTTTAATGACTCCAAGGAATTTGTGGATCGCCCGCTGAAGGCTGACCCCAGTACCGTCCTGGCAGCCTTCTCTGCGCTCCCGGATAACTCATCATTCACCCTCAAGTCCTTTGTTCTCAACTGGACCAGCGATGCGGGTAGTGACCTGCAGGCCTGGGCCCCCGCTGATTGGGTGGAGGCACCTGCATTTGTTGCTTCCATCAGGAACCCCGGGTTGCGGCAGTGGGCGGGGCAACTGAACAGTCTGTGGAGAAACCTATCAAGGCGGGTATGTAGTTTGAGACCTCAGGGAAGGGGAAGGTGGGGGGGGGGGGGGGTGGCTCTAGGTTATCTTGTGACTAACCTTTTCTGTTCCAACAGGTCGACCCTGTGGTTGCTATGGAGCCTAATCGCCACTCACTCCTTCATGTCCCTAATCCATTCATTGTACCTGGTGGAAGGTTTATTGAAACGTACTACTGGTGGGGGTGTGGTCTTTCGGTAGGATAAAAAACTGTTTAATGTTCACTTACCACCACACAGGGATAGCTATTGGGTACTGCAGGGTCTGTTGCTAGGAGACATGCTTGAGACAAGCAGAGGGATACTCGAGAACTTTGCTTATTTAATTGACATGTATGTGATGTCTGTGGCATGTTGTGTGTGTGTGTGATATGTGATGTCTGTGGCATGTTGTGTGTGTGTGATATGTGATGTCTGTGGCATGATGTGTATGTGTGATATGTGATGTGTATGTGTGTGATATGATGTAATATGATGTGTACACTCACTGGCCTCATAAGGTATGGGTTTGTGCCGAATGGAGGTCGGGCATACTACACACGACGCAGCCAGCCACCATTACTAACTCAGATGGTGTACGCGTACTACCAAAGAACCAAAAACATGACCTTCCTACTTGACGTCTTGCCTCGACTAGATACAGAGTATAACTTCTGGATGGCCAACAGAACTGTCCCTGTAGGAGTCCACCTCCTCAATCAGTACTCCTCTCCCACCAATGGTCCAAGGTACACACACACCCCTCGGTCTACCAAGGTCATCTGAGCTATGTGTCTCTCTCTCTGCAGGCCAGAGTCATACAGAGAGGATGAAGCCACAGCATCACTGGTCAGTGAGGGTGAGCGGATCCACACGTACCCAAACACAACTAACTACACATACACACACATACACACATACACTCATGCACACACACACACACACACATACCCACACATATCCACGCACACACACACACACACACTCACGCCTCATACAGACTTACGGCCCCAGCTGTTCTCCAACTTGGCATCAGCAGCTGAGAGTGGGTGGGACTTCTCCACACGATGGCTGAACACCACTGGCCCCGCAAGTGGCTCTCTATCCTCCATCAGGACTAAGAGCATCATACCAGTGGATCTCAACAGTATCATGTGTGCCAATGAGGCCACACTTGCACTGCTTCACCTTGTAGCTGGTTTGTTTGCAATATATATTTTCCCACTTACCTAATTATTGCCTACTCCCTATTGTGCAACACTCTCCACTCCCTAATTATTGCCCACTCTTAATCTATAGAAAATGACACTGCAGCCAAGTGGTATCAACAGGCTTTGCAGCAGAGGCAGCAAGCATTTGAGGCTGTGTTTTGGAATGAGACAGCAGGACTGTGGCTGGACCTGGATCGGGACACGAACAGGCACCTTGAGTCTGTGTACCTGTCCTCTCTGGTCCCCCTCCTCTGGGGCTGCACCCCGGGGGTTAATGTCACCAGACATGAGCTAGTACTGAGGGCTCTCCAGGACCTGAGATTACTGAAGTATCCTGGGGGAATGCCGACGTCCCTGCGGCAGTCCTCACAGCAGTGGGACTTCCCCAATGCATGGGCACCTCTGCAGTGGTTCCTGGTGATGGGTTGGTACAACTCCAGCAGTGAACAGCTGAGGGCCACTGCCCGAGGGGTGGCCCAGACCTGGGTCACCACTGTGTACACAGCATGGAAGAGCTTCCAGCTCATGTTTGAGAAGGTAACTTTAAAAACAGTGCTGTTATGTATGCGTGGTCGTGTCTCACAACTGCTTCAACTATTACTCAGTACAATTGCACCAGTGTGGGTGTACCAGGTGATCTGGGGGAATACACTATTCAAGTAAGCCCCCCCCCCCTTCCTGTTGTGCTTTGGTAGCCCCTCCCCTTCCTGTTGTGCTTTGGTAGCCCCTCCCCTTCCTGTTGTGCTTTGGTAGTCTCTCCCCTTCCTGTTGTGCTTTGGTAGTCCCTCCCCTTCCTGTTGTGCTTTGGTAGCCCCTCCCCTTCCTGTTGTGCTTTGGTAGCCCCTCTCCTTCCTGTTGTGCTTTGGTAGCCCCTCCCCTTCCTGTTGTGCTTTGGTAGCCTCTCCCCTTCCTGTTGTGCTTTGGTAGCCCCTCCCCTTCCTGTTGTGCTTTGGTAGCCCCTCCCCTTCCTGTTGTGCTTTGGTAGCCCCTCCCCTTCCTGTTGTGCTTTGGTAGCCCCTCCCTCGCTCACTATGCTTAACATTACACTTAGGCTGGCTTCGGATGGACTAATGGCGTAACCCTTCACTTTCTATACCTCTATCCTGATATGATGATGAGTTTCCCTTCAAGTCAGTCATGGACTGGTGTGGGTGTGGGTGTAGGTGTGGCCCTAGTGGTCATACTTGGTGCAGTTATGTGCGTGCTATGGTGCCGGAATATATACTTAGAAGGTCACAGGAAGTACTGGGCACGAGTGAGAAGAGAGCAGCTCCTAGCAACAGGAGCCACTGAACACGTGCCTTCATCACCACGTGACCACTACACAGAGACAGATGCTATACTCCAGAACACAGATTGAAGCACACCTTTTTACTTATTATTTTGTACATGTGCATGTGTCTGTGTGACTACTATAATTGTACTTTGACATGAAAAACACCTGCAATACAGAGCAATAGAAACTAAATACATATCAAAAGTAACCATGGTAACCCACAGGCGGGCATCTGGGTCACTTCTGCTGTCACCTGACATTTCATTCCAATATTTTCCAGAGCTCCTTGCAGCAGACCACACGTGAATGCCAGGTACTGGGGGAGGGTCCCATAGTGTGCGGTGATGCACGCTCACCCTTCACATCTCTCCCACATCACACTCACTACCCTCACTTCTCACACTCCTTACCCACACCTCACACACCAACCCACTTACTATCTTGGCTTCCTCGCTGTACTGTGCACTATGTGAGATGTGTGTCAAGAGTCTGAATTCGTTATCATACAGCACGTACGTATCCTGGAAACACCAGCGTACTATACGGCAACTAACGTTGTCACCACGCCTACTTACCTGGTGATTTGTTTTGAGGTTGTCCATAGGCTTGTTGAACGTATGAACCCAAAATTGTTTGCACAAAAACACAATGGCCTCCAGTTCGTTTTTGAACCGCGGTGTGTCCTTGGACACCCTTTCGATTAAACCCTCTCCAACCCGATAACCGAGCCGCTCCAACGTCTTGGCGGCAATTTCCTGGCAAATCATTTGCCAGCTCATTTTTAAGGACACATCTAAGGCTCCTTGGTCTCACCCCGTTCGTTCGCTGCTGCAAATTCGATACAATTTCCATGTGAAGAAACTCGAACAAGGCCAAGCTGACATCAGACTGTATTGATGGAAATTGTTGCGATGGTTGCTGCGCCATCTTTAGCTGTTTTTTTTTTTTTTTAATTTACGTCATTATAAATCACTTCCCTTTCCATTTGTTTGTTTACCACCTTAGGCTCACGTGGTCAGTCAGCTTCTCGTTCCCAAATTTAATCTCGAATGTTCGAGCCATAACCGCAAGTCCGGCTGGTATATAAGAAAACAAAAAAATTATATTAAACTGATTTGTCCAGCGGGCGCGCGTTTATTAGAACTACACACATTAATGGCGAAGTGGGGAGAAGGCGATCCGAGGTGGATAGTGGAAGAGAGGGAAGATGCTAAAAACGTGAACAACTGGCACTGGTAATAAGGCGCTGCTCTACGCATTAATATATTTTATCATTTAACAGCATGTTCTCCATATTCCCGTATGCAGGACAGAGCGTGACGCGAGTGCCTGGTCGATGGAAAAGATTAAGAATTTGTTCCTTGGACTAAAATTTGAGGGCCCTGAAGGTAACTACATTACAACTGGTCTTCTTCAAATAATATATTGACGTATTGATGAAAAGGGACCTGCGAGATATCTGAAGCACGTGAGATAAAAGGCGAAGCTTCAGCAAAGTAAGTGAAACATGAACCCGTGCTTGCTTCTCGTCACTAACCCGCTACGTGCAGTAATCGGAAAGGCAAACTTATTTTCTTCTATGAATGGGACATCAAGCTGAATTGGAGAGGTAAAGGGGCGAGGACGAGGGGAATCCGAGGGAGGGGTGTGGCAACCTTAATCTGCTTACCAACTACAGGCAACTTTGTGGGGAGTGCTACCAACGTGACTGGTGAGATACATGTCCCCAACCTAAGTGAGGAACACAGCCTTGATAGTGTAGACGTGAGTAACTAATGGCTGCTGACAAGGGGCAAGTTTTAGTGACAACTTTTGCCTCTGCAGGTTACAGTGACAATAAAAGAGGAAACTATAGAGGCACAGAATCTGAAGGAGATGATGCTGCGGTTAGCGCCAGCTGCAGTGAGGAGCAAGCTGGATGAGTACCTAAGGGGACTCAGAGATGGTAAGTGCTTTATATACCTAAGGGGACTCAGAGATGGTAAGTGCTTTATATACCTAAGGGGACTCAGAGATGGTAAGTGCTTTATATTTGGGAATCCAATAACGTGTGTAATATGATTTTAACCTCCACGGTGTAATTACACAATGATAAATATTGATGTTTAAATGACAATGGTGGTGCTATGGTTGAGAACATCCTTGACCAGCCTATTTGAATATAATACTCCTCTTCCATTTAAAAAATAATAATCAGAATACACGCAAGGTATGATATTGCCCCAGCGTAAGACGGAGCAGGGTGGTGGCAGCAGTGGTGTGCCGAAACTTGCAAGGTCATCAAGCCTCACACCCACAGGAGTTCCAGCTGCAAAAAAATGTAAGGACTTAAATTACTGGATGTTAGGTGTTTGAGCAAATGTTATTCAGCTTCAGATCTTGGGTGCCCAATACCTACCAGCAAGATATCACTCACAGAAAACTTCATGTGCAGTGCAGAAGACCTATACAGTGTATTCACAACAGTTGAGGTAAGGGGGGCCCCCTTACAAGGCTGCTATAACTCGTGCAAGAATATATTTGTCTATAGAAGGTGCAGGCCTTCACACGAGCCTCTTCAGTGGTGGAGGCTTACAGAGGAGGCACGTTCTCATTATTTGGTGGTGAGATAGCTGGTGAATTCATTGATCTGGTAAGTGGGTATTAATTTAGGTGGCTTTGGTTTTGTTACCACGCACCCCCCTCTCTCAGCAAACAGATGTTAGGATAGTCCAGAGATGGAGGAGGAAGGGATGGCCAGAAGGTAATCCTTACCTCCTCCCCTCCACCAACCCCTAATGATAACCTCCCCTAGGTCACTATTCAACTGTTAGTATTGAGTTCAAACAGGAGTCTGACAGCACTAAACTGGTACTGCTGCAAACTGAAGTACCAGAATCAGATAATGAGGCTACCAGAGAAGGGTGGAAGAGACACATATTTGAAAACATCAAGTCAACTTTTGGCTATGGTGCACAACTGTTTTAGTGTCTCTGTGTCATTCTAAAACTTAATATTCATAATCATAATGATGACTTTTAACACCTGGCGACTACACCTCCATCCTGGAGACCCACACAGCGTGAAGGATTAATGCATGAGGAAGGTATACAATGCCTCATAATAATCAAAAGAAGACAAAGAGACCATTACAACCTGACAGAAGTGTAGAGGTGGCACAGCTCTTGTTGAAATTGTTAATCATCGGACTCTTCATCTGTTTCTCTCATCTCTCTCCCATCGTTGGCCTCACCTCTGTCTGTATCCATAGTAACCTGTAATCCCTCCCCCTTCCCCTCCTCCCTCATGCTCTCATCCATCTCCCCCCCTTCCAACTCCTGACCAGCAGGATTTTGTTGAAGGAACTGCTCCACCTCTTTTTGGCGCTGCAACATCCTACCTGTGAGAGCATATTTTGGAGTTAGCACACAATGAAGGGGAGAGGGGAGAGGGGAGGGACTCGCCTTCTATCAGCTGTTTGGTGTCATTCAACAAAGCAACACTCTGTGGGGTGTGCTCAGCTGGTAGGTAGAAGATAGAAGGTGTGGCCTTAGTCTTTATGTACTTACATAGCAATTGATCGTGGGTGTTCCACTCGACATACTGCAATGGATAAGAAGTATGCACACAAATAGAGGACAGTGGGGAGGGTGAGGAGGGGACAGTGGGGAGGGTGAGGAGGGGACAGTGGGCAGGGTGAGGAGGGGACAGTGGGAGGGTGGAGGGACAGTGGGGAGGGTGGAGGGACAGTGGGGAGGGTGAGGAGGGGACAGTGGGAGGGTGGAGGGACAGTGGGGAGGGTGAGGAGGGGACAGTGGGAGGGTGGAGGGACAGTGGGGAGGGGACAGTGGGGAGGGTGGAGGAGATTGGGAGGGTAGAGGGGATAGTGGGGAGGATGACATACCATCTGCACCGTGGCCATTTGACTTTCTAATTGGGCCACCTGCACTAGTTGAGCTTTTCTCTGCTCGTACAGCTCCTTACGCTGGTGTTGTGACACTTCTTTCTCCACCTCCTGCTCCTGCTGCAGCTTCTCTTCAATCTCCTGACGACGTTTCACCTGTGAGGGAGACATGTTATCTGATCAAGATCCTGACCTCCTCCCCAGGCCTCACCTTCTCAGATGCCTTTGCCGCTTCTTCTGCCTCTTTGAATTTCTGCAGGGTTCCCATCATGAAGCCAAACATGCGTTTATTTCTGCAGGGTACATGTGACATGCATGTGACATGCATGTGACACAAGGATACACAGCACGCACCAAAAATGCAATGTAATGATACTACAAGTATTAAGGAAAGGTTATGTGGTTCATTGATGATGGGTGTGGTTAATGAAAACGCATTGCAGTTAGTAGCTCTCCCAAATCAGTGGTCACATTTCATCTGGGGTGTGAGGGACTGTTTTGAATATTCCCAAGACAAATTATCAAACAATCTGGACATAGCATAAAGTTACTTCAATGCTTTCATATTACATTAGACAAAGCATTGTGTGCAATTAGCCACAGAACCAGGAACTATATATTAGATACTATAGGCTAAACCTGAAATTGAAGGCTTATAAATGTAATGTCAGCATATATGAATGGAAATCATAAAAACACTGTACACACACACACACACACACACACACACACCTGGTTCTACTCAGCTTATCCTCCGTAGGGTCCTGCTTTGGACGAGGTGGTGCAGTTGCCGTGACAACAGAGGATTGGACTGCTGGCTGTGTGTAATGGACTGATCAGATGAAAGTCGTCACTAAATAGCAATAATACTTTCAGACCTTTGTCGCATCCTGTTCACCTGGCTCCTCCCCCTCCCCGTCACTGTCCCTCCCCCTCTGGTTCCCAGACGGTGGTCCAAGCCGTCCAGCAAGTCTTGGATTTGTGTAGCAGTAATGAAGCGGGAAACGCACAGGGTATATACATCCATCGTACCTTGACCTCCCTCCGAAAGTGTCCCGTCTCTTTGCTGGAGGACCGGCCGCGCGATCATCAGACCTAAGTAAAGAATAGGCGTACTGGTATACACCATCCCCCTGCACCATGTACATACCAGGCTCTTAATTTTCCCGCACCGAACTTTTTCGCGGCACCTGGGCGGGAGCTGCAGTGTATAGAAGGCTAAGATGAATCACTGAAATTTCACCCCGAAGTATCGGTTCTTACGCTAACTGGTCAGGGTCCCGCCCTGTTAGCTTTTTAATTTTGACGTTGGTGGAGGATAGACCTTCCTGTGCCTCACGCAATGATTTCTGTAATATCTGCACGACACCAGTGGACATCTTTTTCTTTATCTTATAGTATATTTTGCACGAACATCATGTAATTAGAAAGCAAGGTGCGCATGCGTAAATGTCAGAATGGTTGGTTTCAAAATAAACGGCACAAAACGTTCCATAGGCATACTTAGCGTATATAAATAGCGTTTCTCAGAATGGATGTAATGTGTACGTTAGGTGATTTTTGTGTAGCTTACAATCTTCAGCTACATTTAATTATTCAAACCAAAGGCCTACGGAGTAAATTACTCCACCCCCATTTAAAAAGTACCTAGGAATCTTCCCGTTCAAACCGTTTATACTTCAACATCGGAGAAGTTAATAAATTCGTACAAATGCAATAAACGACACACCCACTTTCATTACGCGTGGTGCGTTAATAAGCGTACTACGTGACTATTATAATGCTTACCCTCCTACGAATGCAGGTATGGACTTGACCACTTGGAGCTACATACATTGCAACTGTACGTACTTCTGCACAGGTGTGTCGTCTAGGGGCACAGATTCGACCTTATTCGAAAGCCGCAGCAGCTGTGTCAGAAGTACGCAAACGTTCCCCGCCAACGTGTAGCACGTGTAACCAGCAGGGCCACACACGGAGGGCATGTCCAACGAAGCAGAGCGGATGGACACCCGTAACTAGTGAGTTTATAAGTCGAACACGGTACCACACGTTACGTGGTCTGGTTTCGTGTCGTCCTTGCAGTTGAAGCTGCCGAGCCAGGTAGCAAGCAAGCTTTACCATTCAGAGTGAAGCGCTCCAAGTTCAGTAACTTGCCTGTGTACTTGGACTACAGGAACGGAGGTACCAGAATCCTCACGACCATTCGAAGGATAGACGGAGATATCATGGTAATCCCCGGGCAGATGTGTGCGTGCTATATATTGTATTCCTTCATTGCAGGCAATGGAGCGTATGCTTAGAAAGAGCTTAGGAGACAAGAAGCTTATGACTCGTGTTGATGAACTTACAGGTAGTATAACCCTCCATGGAAACTACAGAGATAGCGTTAATGCATGGCTTAGGTTATTGGGTTTCTAACAGAAATTGTGTGTCAGAATACGTGTCATGAATTTCTCTGTCGCTGCATCAAACGAAGTACAAATGATGTTGCAAAAATAACTACACCTTTCAGTTGGCACAGAGCTCTTGTGCATACAGGCCTGCATGCTGAAGGATCTGTTTCTCACACAACCTGAGCTTAACTGCCTCTCGAGTGCATGGTGAGAGTTCTCCTTTAAGCAACGATATATCCTCCTGGAAGAAATGGTCTCAGCAGCTGCCCAAAATAGGCAACATTTACCTCCTGTGTTGTCTTGTAGGAGTGCAGTAGCAGCTGGCATCTAAAGAGGGCAGCACAAGGAGGCAACATGGGAACTCCACACCATAAAGCAGTTACTGATCAAACATCTTTTTTTTACCTTTTAGCTAGGAAGTCCAGCACCTTTGTGTCAGAGTTAGTAAGTTCAGCAGACAGCTTTGCACGGAGAGTAGCATCATCAAGGGCTGCATACTCTTGTAGCTGGGTGTGGTCTGTGGTAAACAGACGTGTGAACATCATCAGCTCAGGAACAAATGGGTTTGCCTTCTTCAGAATGGAGTACTGCCCTGAGCTGCTCGTAGATGGGACAATAAGCATTGATATAAAACTGCCATGTGTGTGTGTGTGTGTGTGTGTGTGTGTGTGTGTGTGTGTGTGTGTGACTCACACTGGTAGTCCAACCCTCTCCAACAACTGGCTACGCAGTAACTTTGTCGCAGGCTCCTCTCCAGAGCTTAGCCCTGAGGTGAGAATAAAGTGGTAATGGTTACCTATCTGTACATACACACACCTATCTCTAGGTACCTAGCTACAATACATCTGTACTTACCTAGCTTGATCTTTATGGAGTCATGGTTGTTCTGGAGATACACAAAGCCTTGGTGTAGCAACAGGTCTGAGTTTGGTCTTGCCCCATAAAAAATGGTGAACTGTGCACCAGCTTCCACATGGCTGCCAGCATAGCATATGCATCCGTGGTTCTCCAGGTCAAAGTCCGTAGTGATTTGGCCATTGCTGTGGTTACACATGTCCCAGAGTGGTATGAGAGCAAGTGCAGCTGCCCGACCATTGCTAGAAGGTATTTGGTTCTGTCGTGACATTACACAAGACACCACCCAAATGAAGTCCGAATAGAAGAAGCCATTAGCACATAAAACAGCTGGCGCTTCCTGATCCTGTGTGTGTGTGGGTGTGTGGGGGTGTGGTGAGTGAGGAATAGATGCAACACTTATATGGGTACTGTACCCTGATGAGTCTGTGCAGGTGAGTGTACAGTTTGAGAATGTTTCTCTTTTGTGCAAGGCTTTCAGCTGCAAACAATAGGACCAATGAAGTCACACACCACATTCATCTTGCCACGCCCACCTAGTACCGGAGATGATTGCAGTTGAAGCAGGTCCTCTCCAGTGAAGTAAAGAGGTGTGGCAAATGATGGAGGAAGGGTGTCTAAATTTAGAAGAGGCCAATGTAATGCCCGTGCACAACACATACAGGTACCACACACCAATGTATGGTTTCCAGAATGAACCTGGATTGTATGCCTCTGTCAACAGGTGGAGAGAGAGGACTACATTGGGCAGCTGCTGGAGTACTCTGTCATTAGATATGAACTTGCCTGCAGATGGAGATACACAATGTTACATTATGCACATGGGCCCAACCCACCACCGCCTAGAAGGGGGTACAGGAGGGAAACTATGCCTCAAAGCGAAAGATGGGAGAGAGAGGGCAAGCTGACTCACTTAGCTCTGTTTGGGCAGCACTCTCTGTAGTCATCATCAGTTTGTCAGGTATCACCATCACTTTCTCTGCCTCCTATTGTGTGTACACTGCATTTCAGGCTGCCAAATATTGCAAGGGGTCAAATATATACCTCCAGCTGGACTTTGGCTCTAAGACCATAGCCTGTCTCTGGAAACTCTGCTAGTTCTAACTGTTGACACAGCTGCTTGGGTCACTAATCTTAAGCCAAAGAACCTTTCTTACCTTGCTGTACTCGGCTCCATTCTCATTAAGCCATCGTTCCAATGCAGCTATACCAACCTGTCTTGGTGGGCGTGCTCGCGGTGTTCCTGTGTGTGTGTGTGTGTGTGTGTGTGTGTGTGTGTGTGTGTGTGTGTGTGTGTGTGTGATTTAATTGGTAGGGCAAACTAAGCAGGGTCTTTCGCCTATCCCCACCTTGCTTTTCTATCAACACCTTCACTAGTTCTGTAATCCCCTCGTACTCTTCAAGTTGCGCAGCCACAGTACTCGGAGGTGGGTGGCCATGGGTCTCTGCAATGTGTTACACGTGCAAGGGACGATAAGTCATAACACAGCTACAACGTTGAGTTCGCTACAGCGTTGCGTACTACTCCAAAGCTCATCGACGATCTTGATAATAGTTTTGTTGTAAATAGTTGGATGCGCCAACGACAGACTTCCCGGTTGCCGCTTGGATTTTTTGCCCATTTCTAAGTGAAGCGCACCACCAAAATCAATCGAAAACCATGGAAGAAACAGGTGATGCTATCGCTGCGTCGCGCGCCCATTTAATACGTTACCATAGACATCGTTCAAGAAATGGTTGTGTGTGACGATGGGGAGTGGAAGGTCTCGCAAGGCACTCAGACAGGCTTCTCAGACCTTGTGCAGATAACTGCATCATACGCGGAGGTAAGTGTATATCATCACTTCGAAGGTCCATGATGGGGGACATGTTTCACAGATGATGTACAGGATCGACTCTTTCGTTAGTTACAAGAGACAACAGGTGGACCTCTACAACCAAATGGAATTCTGTCACCATGCAGACGCCGGCACGTGGAAAATCAGCAATATTTCATTTCCTTGTTTATTTACATGTGCACATATCGCACACACACGCACACATGCACTCATTGGGCACACACATCCACATCAGAGAATACCTGTGCTAGAGTAGATGCTCTGTATGTAAGGAGAGGGTCCTCATCGAATCACATCGAGAGTGAGTCATGTGTCATACCAAGCATTCTCCATTAGTAGCCCAAATAGCTGTTAGGGTACACAATGATGGAGGCCCAAGTAGCAACCAACCCACACCTCTGGAGCTGTTCATGAGTGACCTAACACCGCAGACACGCAGACTACACGTTTCTTCATTGCTGGGACTCCCTGAGCGGCTGAGCAACCTGGAGAAGTATCTAGATCTCTACAGTGGCAAGTTGTGTGTGCACATGTGCTATTGAACAACATAAGGCATGTTGTGTGGGTGTGTGTGTATGTGCAGACAGTCTTGCCCCGCGCGACATGGTTGAGAGAATTCGCAGACTGGAGTTGAGGATACTGGAGTTAGAGGGCCACTCACCAGAGTACCAGAACCAACAAGAGGTATATAAAAGAGTTAAACATGTATTTTTTGCTATCACTATCTCCTCAGCAGGCATCCATGCAACCATCACACCAAAGGCTATCACATCATGTTCAACCTCGTCTCCCACATGGCCACCCAGCCTCATCACATGACTACTAAGGCATCGTTATAGTCTAGCTGCTTACAGGATGATCGAATAACAACATTTGATATGTACACACAGAGCGAGTAACACATACACACGCATGCACGCACAGACGACCATCAAAACACAAAGCATCACAACCTAAGCCACATAATTGTTATAGCAGTTCCCAATTGTCTTTGGTCTCTGGTGTTTCAGGGCCGTCTTCAAAGTCCTTACTTTCACATAACAACAGTTGAGAGCTGACTGCGATGGGCATAGGCTTCTGCACAAACACACACCCTTCACTGTCAATGACCCACATCTCTCCAGACGGTGTTGCTGAGATGTCAGTGTAGTTCTTGCCTGGCATCTTGCGCCAATAGTTACCAATCGGATTGCTCTCTGTAATTCCAATGCGACTAAGCAGTTCTCCCTTCTTGCTGATGGCGAACACTTTGCCATTAGCAGCACACAGTCTCTGTACCAGTTCTGGGTGGACTGGCTCCCACTTGATACCAACAGGGAAATCTTTAGTGACGTGCGTACGGGCGTACGAGCAACCTTCTTCGTCACAGGCCCAAACTGCCAGACTGTCTGGGCTCACAGCCATGCACACAAACGGCTTGGGGTTGCCTTCAACAGGTATCCAGGCGGGGGACATGCCTGTGCCCTTCTCCCTCGGGTGGACCCCAAACCTGAAGTGGGGCACTCCGGTACTGTCCACCACCCAGGCTGCATTGTCGCTGCACGCTATGTGGCGAATCTTCCTGTCTCGTAGCATGGAGCTGAGTTCGATGTAGTCCCATGAGATGCCCTCGGGAGACTCCGCAGTCATACCTTGTCGCGACCATATGTCATCAGACGCCACCACCCATATGCAGGAGGGTGAGGTGGCTATGTGCTGGACGCTGGAGACCAGCTCAATTGGGAAGAGTCCCTTGCTTGAGGTCAGGCAGTAGAGACTTTTGTCGTATCGCACCAGCCATTTTGCCACGTGTGCTGCAGACACCTTGGTCCACATGGTCACCTCAAACATTCCGTCCTTGCTGGCCTTCTTGTAGCGGTAGCCCGTGACAGATCTCCAACAGGCGTGGAGCTTGTTGGTCGAGTCGAGCACGCACACGCCTGCTTTGGTTGCTGCGTTCACAGCCACTATGCTGTGCTGTTCCGATGAAAGCAGCGACGCAACTGATTCTGAATGTATATTCCGCAAGCGATGCACTAGAGGTGTTGGTGCCTGGGGACTGATGGTCACCTCCCACCACTTGCCCTTCCCTTCAGGTCTCTCCGAACTAGCTCCAGTTCGAAAGCCAATTACTCCGTCCTCCTTGACGATAACCCACACAACGCCATTTGAAGTTATGCTGACTGTGTTCAGGGGTGGAGACTTTGCAGCTGCCCAGCCTGTTCCACTTATGTTGCTGCTGGAGATGCCAGTACGAACGTACGGTCTACCGTTGGAGTCTAACGTCCAGACCACTCTGTTACAGCAAGCGATGAATGAAAAGGCCATCACTTCTGTACCAGTTATGTCTATCCATCCACTCCCCTCGGGCACTAAGGATGACACGCCTTTACGCTGAATCACCTTCCCATCACTTTTGAGTGCCCAGACAGAGTCTTCATCGACGGCAAGGAGTTTGATGGACACATGAGACTTGGTAGTGGCCTTCCAATTCTGGCCGGCAGGGTGCGTACTGCTGATCCCTGTGCGAGCTTTTGCAACACCCTTGTGAATACCCCATACCACTTTACCTGAGGACGACGTAGCTACGTAGGTGACAGGTTTGTTCAAGGTCTGCCACGATATCTCTCTGTTGGCAACTGAGCTGTGGAATGTGGTGCCCTTACTGTCAATGGCCCACATCAGTTGGTCTGACATGCACACGCACAGGACATGGTGCTTTGAAGGGTTTGAAAGATGACACCATATGTCAGCATTTTCACTTCCCACCTTGTGAGTGACTTTGATACTCTTGGGGTTAACCTTGGGATATTCTGGAATGCAGTAATCATCAGGAGGAGGTGTGGTATGTTTCGTCTCTTCCCCAGACATCTTTGGTGCTGCACAGTGTTCCCGGGCCCCCTCATGGTAAGCATTCAGTGGATCGATAAAAGCGTCTTGTGGACTGTTGCCAGGACTACGGTCAATATCCTGAAGACTATCCTGAGGACTACCGGCCAGGTTGGGTTTGTTCCCAGTATTTTGTGTGACCTGCATCGGGTGTGTCAACTGAGGGGAATCCTCACGCCATGCCCCCTTCCCTCTAACCGCGCCATACTCATGGCTAACGGAGTCGTCAGACACACACCCTGTCTCAAAATCCTGCATGTAGAGCGGGTTATCTGCCACCAAAGTGTGCCTGTGCCTAGTGGCAGGTTCAGCACTACCCAGGGGGTCAGTGTGCCTTGTGGCAGGTTCAGTGTACCTGTACCTAGTGGCAGGTTCAGCACCACCCAGGGGGTCAGTGAAGGAGCTAGTGCTCTTGGTAAGCCAATCTGACTTAGTGTCGTTATCAATTCCCTTGAGTCCTGCTTCCACTGGCATTGCAAGAGACCTCACTTCTTCGTTAGGTAAGGGGAAGGACTCAGCCATGTCTTTTGGGAAGGTGGGTGACTTTGTCCCCTCTTCCTTATGGGAGGTGCAAGATGACATCATACCCTCATCATATGGGGTGTTACTAGCATCATTGTGCAATGTCCGCTGGTCTACTGCCCCTGGAGATTGTGCCATTGTGACCTCTGAAGGGTTCAACATTATGACTGAAAATCCTTGAGGAGCCTTGAGGTCAGGTGACATGTCATGTTTGCATGTGACTGGAAGTCCTTGGTCAGGTGATGTGTAATGTTCACATGTGACTGAAGATCCTTGAGGATCCCTGAGGTCAGGTGATGTATCAAGTTTGCATGTGACTGAGGCTTGCTCTTGTAAAGGACTATAGACTGGTGTTTCTGTGTGTTCTTGAATGCCTCGATGATTTTGTTCCAAATTTTTCTCCGAGACTGATTCTTGGTTATCTATAATTGGTTCTAGCACCGGCCTGTGAATGTCTAAAACTGGTTCCAGTGCCTGTTGTTGAATGTCCAAATCTGGTTCCAGTGCCTGTTTTTGGATGTCTAAAACTGGTTCCAGCACCGATCCTGGAGCAACATCTTTAGCATATGCTTGGCCATTGATTTGCTGCGGCACTGTACTGGTGTTGTCCAGGTGTGGAGGCACTGACTGTTCTACAGGTGTGCTGCCCTCCACTACTGTTTGCTGAGAAGCCAACATAGTAACCAACAGGTCTTGCCCAGGAGGTAACATTCTGGAGACAGATTCCGTCTCTACCTCAGGAATCTGGTGTGACATCATACTGATAGGGGTATCCCCTGACATCATACTTATAGAGGTATCCTCTGACACCATACTGATAGGGGTATCCCCTGGCATCATACTTGTAGGGGTGGCATGATGAGATGAGCTGGCAACCTTATGGGTTCGCTTTGTCCTCCGCGTCTTCTTCTTCTGGTCCCCTGACCCTCCTCCTCCTACCCGCACATGTAGGCTCTCCTCCTCTTCAGCAGCAGACATCTTAGCTATCCTCGCCAATTCATTTTCATCCAACTGCACAACGCTAGGGGTTACAGGTGCGGTTGGTGTGGGCGAGACCTCTGCTTCCTTGTGGAGCAGACCCGCTATCAGCGTCATGTTGGGTTTCAGCATGTCCTTCAGACCTGTGACCACACCCCCCTCGTTGGCGGCCCTACCGTGCAGTAAGTTGGAGAAGAGAGGCCTCAGCTTCCCCTTGATGGTCGGGCGGCTACCTGAATGCTCCTCCTCCCCTTGGCCAGGAGACTCCTCCTTCTTGTCATCCTGCCCGTCAACTGGTGACCCATTGGTCTGTGGTGGTACTGGTGACCCATTGGTCTGTGGTGGTACCGGTGACCCGCAAGAGGCCTGAGGAGTGCCTACAACTCCTGAAGCAGCTTCCTGTACCGATACCTGGCCATCTTGAACAGAACTTTTTGCACTTGGCACAGTGTTTAGTGCATCCTGTGGGTGCGTATCCATCCTATCTGCTATCCCATCTGCACACAATACCTGGTCAGCTAATGCTGTGTCCTCTGGTAGGCGTTCTCCTGCAGGCTTGCCTCCTCCATTGGATGCCTCACTTCCCAGTGAGGGATCACCATCCCTTTCCTGTGGTGGTCCCTCCAATGTCGTGACTGGCTGCCTCTGCACACTTTCATCTAGTGGGTTGGCGGTGAGGGCATTCCCTTGCAAAGGGGCATTCCCCTGGTCACTTCCCTGCCCTTCCCCTCCTGCTTGGGGGGTGGCACCCTCATTACTGGTAACCCTCTGCTTGGCCTTTACAAAGCTGTCGCTCAGCATCAGCCTGGTCAACAAAGGGTTACATCCATTGCAAAGGACATAGAGGATGCTCCCACACGTGCTGACACAGCAAATGTTGTGCGTCAATGCAACAAACCCTACCACTGAGACCTGCTCAGGGTCCAGCACCCACAGCAGTTGCTCGTGGTAAGTAACGACCAAAGGGTGGATCCAGGGGACGAGTAGTGTGAACTGCCACGTGCTAGCGAAGGTGGGGATAGGCAACAGCTGGGCAGTAACCTTGACGACAGGCTGTGAATCTATGCTGTCTCGAAATATGGAGGTGTGAAGAACCTGTGGTGGTGGTGTGAACAAGGGTGAGGGATACTAGAACGCTTCCGTGGCCAAATACTGTACCTGGCCCCCATAGTCTGCCGTGAACACCCTCAGGCCAGGACGTGCTACTAACACCTTGTCACCTGAGGCAAACGTGCCACCATAGCAACCTGCTTTACGGTCTTTTCTTCCAACCTATTTGAATCGAAGAAAGTGAGAGAGGGAAGGAGAGTAGGAGAGATAGGAGGAATGAAAGAGTAACGAGAAGAAGGTAAAGAGGTAAACTATATGCTAAGAGTAAGCAGTGGTGTGAGCAAGAAGGGATGAGGCTAGCTATCACTCACCTGTGTTATCTGGAGTGTCTTTGTGTTAAGCAAAAAAGCGCGGGCCATTGTTGAGATCAGGAGAAGGTCTTCAGAGTATGAGAGCTGTACCACTTCACTACCACAGTCAGGTAGTCTAGTAGCCTGCATTGTCTCAGACCTGAAGCTGAAATTAAACAGGACAAGTTTTCCAGACAGGTAGCCACAGTACAAGACCGGTTCATCCCTGCTCCAAGTAAGTGCCGTAACAGGCTGCTTCTCTTGTTCACAGACTGTGTACTTTTTTGTGGCCTGCGCACGGAAAACAATTGCTACTGAATAGTTCGATACGGCTGGGGCGTTAGTCATATGACCGCACCTGTGACTTAGTGGCGGGCTCTATACGGAGTGTGCCTTCCTTTGTTCCGTAGGCCGCGTAGCCATACTTCTCATTTATCTTCACTTTGGTTACCTGCTCTCGTCCTTCGTAGTCCTGCATCGTACAATCCTTAACAAGTTTCCAGCCACATTGAAATAAACTTACATTCAATTTACTAACGAGCTTCCCCGAAGATATATTGACGACGTACACAAAACCTTGCTCAGAGCCGACGGCTAGGTGGGCCTCCGATGCGTCCAGACATGTGTAGTTTACAGCCTGTTTCCAACGGCCGCCCACGGCTGTGGGCAACTTTTCCAGCACGTGAGAGAAACCCTGGACTTCGTAGATAACAGGCTGGGTAGAGACTGGATTGGAGAGGTGTGCGTACATCGTCACAAAGTCTGCGAGGGTATTCTAATGGATAATTTACCAGCCATGTTTGTCCAGCGACGCCCACCGTAGGTGAATAGAAGTAAGTGTAGGGCGTGGGTAGAGTGCTTGTGTCAGCTGCTGTTGTCACGCGACTACCATATATCTGTTATGTCGGGCTTGCTCAATGACGACTGGCGTTTGCACAAGCTATGCCAAGAAGGAAAGCTGAAGAGAGTGGAGGAATGCGTGAAGGTGTTGGACAAACCAGCTTTGGATTCGAAATTGGCGAATCACAAGGGCGTGTTTGGGTACACGCCCCTTCACGAAGCCACGGCGAATGGACATGCGCCGGTGTTGGACTACTTGTTATCTAAGGGAGGCGATGTTAATTGCCGCGCTAACAGCGGATATACTCCATTGCACCTTGCGGCCAGCAGCGGCCATGTGGACTGCGTTAAGGTTCTACTGAAGCACAGTGCAGATATAAGCATTACGGACGAGTTTGGAAAGACTCCAAAGCAAACGGCCGAGCTTAGTTCAAAGAACGGCATTGTTCGCCTCTTAAGGAGTGAAGGTAAGCCAATGGAAATTTAAGTACATGTATCGTCTCGTACTATGATAGCGCCCCCCCCCCCCCTCCCACGACAACAGAAGTGATAAAGGAGGTCGAAAAAGATGGAAACGGGCTGAATGAACTTTTGCGCGGCAACCCTGACCTCGAGTCGGACTGTCTCACTCGCGCTTTGATAGCTGCTGTGAAAAAGGGCAACCACTTCAACATTGGTAAGCTGGTAATCAAGGGAGCCACCAACATTGACGAAGCACTGGAGCTGTCTAAGCAGATGAGACAACACGCAGCGCGGGCCATGCTCCTCCTGGTCAAAGCTGCCATGAGCAACGACCGCAACCTTGTGTTGAAGCTGTTTGGTGAAACTGGAGGTGGTCCACCCAGTACTGGTCTTGACTGCTCAGATGAAGGGTTTGCAGAGGTTCAAAAGGTGGTGATGACAGGCAAGGTGTCCACAGTCGTTCCCATAGAGATAGCCCACCGCAGCAACCACCCGAGCATGAGGGAGGAGCTACTTCTGCGTACAGACGTCAATCAGAAGGAGGGGACTGTCTACTGGCATGGCCTTCGTCTGTTATCGCTTGATTTGGGGTGGCTGCGCAAGATTCAGTGGGTCAAGAGGCTGCGTCTGGCTCGTAATGGCTTCAAATCTCTTCCAAATGAGATGGGCGTATATCTTCGACAGGTAAGCATCTTAATTGTGGATGCATTTTGCACACACACACACACACACTACACACACACACACACACACACACTACACACACTACACTCAGCTACATCCTCTTTCTGCCAGGTAGTGAAGTTGGACCTCCAGTTCAATGAACTTGTCTCAATTCCCCGGAACATACTGGAGCTGCCAAGCCTCAGTGAGCTGAACCTGTCGAATAACAAACTGTTGGAGCTTCCAGAGCTTCAGGAGTGGTCTTCAACACTCACTGTCCTTGATCTCTCCCACAACAAGCTTACTGACATTCCTGGGAACCCCATAGCCCAAAGCATTCGATCCCTCAATCTTGCGGAGAACGACATCCGCAACGTCCCTCAGTGTGTCTGCAACTTTGTGACCCTCCAGACATTGGACCTCAGTGAGAACAAAGACATCTTGTCTTTGCCTGCACAAATGGGTAGGCTGAAGGAGCTCAGCCAGCTGAACCTCAAGGGACTTAAGGACCTCAACGACCCTCCACGAAATATGCAGAGGACCACCAAGGATTGCATCATCTACCTCAAGAGCAAGCTGCTTTCTGCCAGAGGGTTTTATCAAATGAAGCTGATGTTGGTGGGTAAGCAGAACCGTGGTAAGACCACTCTGGTGGCACGACTGCAAGGCAGGGACTATGGAAACGAGTCAACTGTTGGGGTGGATGTCAGTGAGTGGGAGTACAAACCCACTATTGGAAAGCGTCCCTTCTTTTTTAGCATCTGGGACTTTGGTGGTCAGGAGGAGTACTATGCTACTCACCAGTGCTTCCTGTCAGAGCGTTCTCTCTACCTCCTCCTCTTCAACGTTAAGCACGGTGATGCTGGTGTGGAAGAGCTAAAGCCGTGGTTGAATAATATTGCCTTGCGAGCACCTGATTCCTGTGTCCTGATCGTGGGCACCCATCTTGATGAAGTGGCAGAAAGAGAGAGGGACTCAGTGGACAGACTGCTGCAAAAGGTGGCTGATATTGCCTCCGCATATGGCAGTAAGCTTCAGATTAAGGAGGTCCTTGCAGTGGGCCTGAAGAACAGGCTGGAGAACGTGGGCCTTTTGAAGGATGCCATCTATAACAGTGCACAAGACTACGTTGTGAAGGGCCAGCACGTTATGGGTCAGATGATACCAGCCAGCTACTTCCAGCTAGACAAGGTGGTGACAGGGTTCCAGAAGGAAGTGCGCAACAATACCCGGGACCCCATTATGCACAAGGAGGACTTCAGAAACCACGTGCTGCAGCTGAACCTTGACATCCAGGATGAAGATGAACTGAAGACAGCCACTCTCTTCCTCAACAACGTGGGCACACTCCTTCACTACGATGACCGCAGTCACAATCTGGACGAGCTGTACTTCATTGACCCACGATGGCTGTGTGATTTGATGGCCAAGATCGTCACCATCAGAGAGAGAAATCCTTACATTACCGATGGCATCCTTAACACCAAAAATCTGTCCTTCATTCTTCGTGATGAGCGGTTTCCCTTGAAGTATTTTGAGCAGTACTTAACCCTTCTTGATCGCTTTGAGATCGCCCTTGCCCTGGACAGTCGCAGGATTCTTATCCCATCCATGCTTTCTGAGAGCCGTCCAGCAGGTGTTGATGTCAATGATGTAAATGGAAGCCCATTGTTTGCAAGGCACATCGTCTTCAATTCAAGCACACCTCCTGGGTTTTGGAGTCGGCTGATATCGCGAGTTATGCATTCAATCCCCCAAGTAAGGGTAGCCCTTGAGAGCCACACACCTCTGAGTGATGAGCAGGAGATTGGGCATGAACCACTACCTGTGAGCCTTCACACACAAGATACAGAGCCTGTTTCCTTACAAGGGGCCTCCACTGGTGACCTGCCGTCCAATCAAGAGCTGTCAGCCCCTCCACCACTGGCGATCAGTGGTCCTATTTTGGGAGCAGTTCCAAATGAAGCTGTTGTTGAGATACCAAACTTCTTAAGAGCAGTCCCACAGAATATACAGTACCAGGTTGATCCATCCCAAGTCAGACTGCAGTACTGGCGGAATGGTATATTCTATCAGGACCCTGAGCTTGTCTTTAGAGTTGAGTCCTTAATATACGCTGAGAAGAAGGAAGGTGTTCTAATTGTTGCCTCCCCAAATAATATGGGTAAGAAAACGATAGGTGTTTTGGTGGACCACGCCATGGCTTTGATCAAAGACTGGTACCCTGGCATGACAGACTCGGGACAGCAAACAAACAAAGGGATAGAGCAGCTTGTCTTGTGTCCTGAGTGCTTATGTCTTAAGCGTGTAGACCCGTACCGGTTTGAAATGCAAGAGTGTAGCAAGCTAATTGCTGGGGGCACCCTCACCATTGAGTGTCGTTATAACAAGGCTGAACAGGCCAAGAACCACATAGTGTCACTTGCCGATGTAGTTCCTGATCTGCTGTTGCAGGATATTGATACCGAGTTCCTGCTGAATGTAAGTGAGATAGTTTACAAGGAAGACGATGCATCACTCTTGGGACAAGGGGGGTTTGGCAAGGTGTACCGCGGAAGATGCAAAGGGAAGCCAGTGGCCATCAAGAAGTACCAGACCATCTCCAGCAGTACTCACAGCAGTGATGAGGCCTTCAATGAGCTACGCAAGGAGGCCATGTTGCTTCAGCAGTCCCACCATCCATGTCTGGTGTGCCTTGTAGGGGTGTGTGTGCACCCATCAATGGCCCTGGTGTTGGAGGAGGCTCCCATGGGATCCCTGGAGAGACCTCTGATCAAACAGAGACTAGCGATACATCGCGTGGTCATCCATCGCATTGTGGCGCAAGTGGCAGCTGCTCTCAAGTTTTTGCACAACAATGGTGTCATATTCCGTGACCTCAAGGCGGCCAATGTGCTCTTATGGTCACTGGACCCAGAGTCTCTGTGTCATTGCAAAGTGACAGACTTTGGCATAGCAACGTACGCAGCTCCAATTGGTGCCCGGGGGTTACATGGAACCAAAGGTTTCATAGCTCCTGAGGTGCTTCATTTGAGCAGGAAGAAGTCAGAACGCCCTGTGTACACCAACCAGGCCGACGTCTTCTCCTTTGGAATGCTCCTCTACCAGATGATAGCGCGCAGGCACCCCTACCATGACCTGGCGCCTGTAAAGATTGATAGTGCTGTAGATTCAGGGGAGAGGCCCAAATTGCTGGAAATCCCTCAGGCAGAGACTGCCTTTTTCTACCTCACAAGGCTGATGCAGAAGTGTTGGCAGGGGGACCCCAACCACAGGCCCACCACCAGTGACATCATTAATGACGTCTGCATGTCGTCCTTCCAGTCAGTGATGACCGTCCAGCCAGCACGCAGCAGACTGTCTCTGCGTCATGCCTGCGTCAGTGCTGGGGACCCGACCCAAGTGAGCATTGGTAACCGCCAAGAACCTGAGCTGTGGGTGTGTTGTGATGGGGACGAGGGAACGGAGATAACTGTGTATACAACCAACACCATGACCAGGCAGCCTAAAATAGCGATCAAAGACAACCAGGTCCAGTGCATCAGTCTGTGTGGGGACCAGGTGTGGGTAGCCTCCAGAGCTGGTATTGCGAGTGGGATGATCAACATTTATAATGCCAGCACGAGGGAGTGTCTCCATAACATCACCCTGAAGGAATACTCAGTGACGTGCATGACACCGTCAGATAGCCTGGTCTACTGTGGGACATTGGAAGGATTCTGTTTTGCCTTTAGTCGTGACATCAAACTGCTGAAAACGGGTAAGCCATTGCACAGGGAGATTGGTGACTACACCATTGATGGAATACTGGCCACAAAGGGAGGTCTGTGGGTGTCCCATACCCACTTCATCCACTTCTTGAACCTGACTACCCTGGCCGTGGAGGGCACGCTGAAGCCTAGCAATGCGTACATCGGCCAGCTCAAGCTGTCTCCTGATGGGACTACTATATTTAGTGCCCACCTTTCTTATCACAATACTGGAACCTACCTCTCAGCATGGAGCTGCACTGATAAGAAACATCTGTATGATGTGGATATCAAGAAACAGATGAAGAATATTGACCAGTCTGCTGACCAGAATATAGCCATTACTGCTATGACACCTGCTCTGGATACTGTATGGCTGGGGATGAGTACTGGACACATTCTGGTCTTCCAAGGGGATGAGCTGTTGACGTCGTTTTGGCCTTATAAGGATTACATTCGCTTCCTGGTATGCATCCCTGGTGATGGGCCGTGTAGAACAGAGAAGGCCATGGTGGTAAGTGGAGCCAAGGAGTTCAGGTCCCCCTTCATACCTGGTCTACCTGACTATGAAGTGATGGATGAGAGAGGTGTCCCTGTGGACAAAGGTGGAACCCTTATAATATGGGAGGCCTTCCCTTCCAAGATGTGCAGGCAGATCTCCATGATACAGTCTCGGTCCTCCACGTACCTAGAGAACCACCACTCTGTCAAACAGGTAATACAGGATGGTGGTTTTAAAGATGGTACGTGCTTGTTGAAGGATAGAACTGATGACTCCACCACGACTGAATCGTCTGAGGGAATAGTGGAAGCTGTTACTGTCCAGGGAATATCCACTGGACGGGACAATGTGCTTGAAGTGTCTACAGCGGTTACAACAGTGAATGGGAAAAGAATGGATGGCTTGGATACATTGTTGAATCCCACTGCCATGATGACTGAAGCTACTAAGGGAGACCCACTTCCATCCGTGCCAGAGGAACCAGCAGAACCTGTTTTCTTGAAGACCCATATTTCAAGTACCAATGTGGAGACTATGGACATAAAACTGCCCCCAGATGGTTCAACTGAGGTTCGGGTATCTTGCACAAAGCCTGCCCAGCTTCAAGTGTTGCTTACCCAGCTGGAAACCAACACTAACCTCACAGCTATTGCTGAAAGGTTCAAGCTCACGTATTATTCACTTGATGATGTTCGATGCATCATTGGCACACAGCTTGATCTTGAGAAGTACTTGGACATTACAAAACGACCCCAACTTTCCCTTGTTGCTAAAGATGTGGCTTTCTAGTGTGTTGTATTGTGTTGTATTGTGTTGTATGAATGTAACTTCTTGTGACCTGTTCTCTGTATATGTGTATAGTGTTTTTGATTTACATAGATCATTATTTCTTGATTCCACAAAAATGGTTCCTTACGTATAAATAAATCGGGCATAATTGACTTGTATGTTTCAGGTGTCAAGCTACACCATATTATCCCTTATGTTTTTACCTTACAACGGGAGTACCAGTAGGGGTTCAGAACAAAGATCTCGCTTGATCGTACCAAATCTTTCAAATCAGTACATACACTTAGAAGACCCCTGTCCATAGAGGGGTGCCCAGGCCAAATCTTCTACCATACATGTACATGTATATGGTACATGCACCGAGAAGACTGTGTGGTTGAAAGTACGTAACGGCACTGCGTATTCACTATATATGGCGCTAAACAACCGACGTCCATACAGGGCTTATCCTTAAGTACTGGAGACAGCACAAGAATGTACTTGTTACAGGCCGACATGGTTGAAGCAGAAACTTGCAGTGATGGGTCTAAAATGGCGAAACGTGTGTGAAACTCAGCTGTTGGTTCTGCACGACGCAATAAAGGTAGGTTGCCTATGTAGGTTTATGACTATTTTGATATTTTAGCATGTGCTAAGGACATCCAACTGCTTGTTAGGGTTAGGGGCCATGTGGAGACTACTGCAAACCAAACACGGTTATAAAACGAAAAGGTTAATGACTCTGTGGAGTGCATGTGTTGCTGGGACATGACCTTGTTGTCTGTAGAGCTACAGTAATGATGCTTCTTGCTGTAATGGACACACAAATATTATGGTAAAACATAAACATTGCATGCATGCATATAAAGTCACATGAATCATTTTACAGGTAACAAGCAGTGATTTGCATGCCTTTGTCTGTGATCTTGGTGTGGCTAAGCTGCAGAATAAGATAGCCATCATCAAGACGTCAGAAGGTACTGGTGCTGGGACTATAGCCTACAAGGCTCCGGAGATGTTCATGACTCAAAGCGTTCCACCCCAGTGGATATCTACTTATTTGGCTGCGTTGTGATTGAAATGTTTACAGGTAAAAGGCTATTTGAGTCTGCATTTGGCTGTTTGCCTTTTTTCTCTCAGGGAAAAGGGTATGGGGCGATTTGGATGCATGCCAAATAATGTGTCAGATTGTTGGAACTAGAGTGGATGAGCCCCAGTCACCATCTTGTGCAGACGTTGATGAAGAACACAGAGAAATCTGTGTTAGCAGTACGGCTTTAGATCCATCAAAAAGACCATCTGTACTGGAGCTGTTGGAATATTTTAATAAGCAAACATGAGGTGTGTGTATGTATGGGACATGTTAATGGCACTGAAAATAAATCGTAAAAGCAATAATTAATGGAAGACAGTACAAACAGCAGCTCGATGACAGTGTGTTATCTGCATGTTCCATGGTCACTTCACATTCACAGAGAGACACCCCGGATTTATGAAATACTGCATATTGCATTTAGTTGCAAATGCTGTGTGACAGTGTGAGTGTGTGTGAAGAGTACTAGTGATAACAATGCATCACCCTCCACTTATTAACATAGACCAGATTTAAAAAGGAAGGGAACAAGGTTTTGAGAAAAGGGTAATGAGACAAAAATCCTATATTTAGCACTTGTAAATGTAACAGAACCAAAAGAAGTGCTAAATATAGGATTTCTGTCTCATTTTTCTTTTCCACACACCTATGTCTACGGTACGTGTGCTAGATGAGTACTTGTGGAGTGTGTCCATCAAGTACACTCAATGTGGTCTGTGTACAATACTAGTGAAGAGGATTAATGCTGCAAACTGTGCCAAACAGATCTTACCAAGTGCTCTTGTGCCATGAACTCTCTAGCTGAACCAACCAGCATCAACAGGCTATGAGGAAGTAATAACCTTGTTTGGTGTTGGAGAGGCTAGTCGTGTTTTAGTAAGTTAAGCATCCACTCAAGTTAAGGTAATAGCGCCTCGTAACTCTGGTTCAAAAAGAGCTTGCCTTACGTGTACATATGCGTAGAAAAAAAGTTGTGATACGACAGAAAATGCATTTTTTAATGCGGAACGCCAAAAAACTGCTTCAGCGGGGAGAGAATAACCGCTGTGTCTTCTAATTATACGTGCACCAAACATTGAAAACATTGGGTACGAGACTGGCTGCGTATGTGAGCAGAATTTGGCAGTCCTCTGAAAATAGAGAACGTGAAAAAACCACATATTAGGTTCGTCCGTCGATACACTGTACTATCGTATGAAGTAGAGTAGTGTATTATAGGCTTCGGCCTCGTAGGCCTACCGCTTTAAAAAAAATAATAAACGGGTTATTGCGCACTTGTTTTCATACATGGCATGGCCATAACTACAAGAGTGAAGGCAAAATCTATGTACAGTAGTGATGCAGTATGAGTGGTGACACTGTGGTTTGAATTTGAACCTCTGGAAATACTTTTTAAGCACGAAACCATCGATGCTTAAGTATGCGTCACGCGTAACGTACATGTAAGTTCGTACTGATCAATCTATGATTAATGGCCTTTAATTTGACTCAACATCTTCGTTATGTAGAAGTATATATGTCATACTCCGCCTAAAATGGAAATGTCATTTCTATTAGACCTTTAACTAAGTCAAGCCATTGTAAACTGAGGACGATGGGGAACGTTGCATATATGGGTTTATTTAAGTGGACTTAATCTTCTAACCTTATTTGCATGTTCAATGTAATTGTTTACTATATGCTTTTATGTCATTGCAATGAACAATGTATAGTAGTGATTCGTTTAATGTCTATCACGTTCCTTAAAGCATAATTTGCGCGTAATGATACCGTTTGATGCAATTACTTGCCTTGTCCATTTGACTGCTAATATGCGTAAATAATATAATGAAGTAAGATTCATTAAATGTTGATTTGCATACATTATCGATCATTTTTATTTAGGTCTTTAAATAATTGTCGTGATCCTCGCAAGGAGATAAGTCAGCATTTAAGTAATGTATTGTTGGAATCCAGAGATTTTCCAAATGTATACAATTTATTGTATGAATCAAAAAATTGTCAACTACCTGCTATAGCAAATTCAGTGTTTATTAGTGAAGACTACCAAGCATTGACGAAGTTATCTGGAACAAAGCAAGAACTGGTACAGAACTAGTACAGTCAGGTGATCTAGTTGCACTCACAAGCTGTTTCTTATTTAAAGTCTGCATTATTTGCTTTTAAATACAGGTTCAGTGTTATCCAAAGACACCCAGCCACCATGTCCTGCACCTGTTGATTCCTGGAGTGTAGTACCATTACTGTGCACTGTTACCCATACTGCACGCTCAGTGTTACTGAATGGCCTTAACCCAGCTACATACATCACATTAAATATAGCAGTCAGAGAATCGCTTACCCGTGGGCTTAAGAAGTTATCTAAAAAACAAAGTTCTAAAAAGATGGAGGATTCATGTGAGGAGGCCAGTCCCCTTATGCACAGTGGTGATCTGGTGTGCAGTACTACAGCCGGTGCTGCTAAGGAGTTCAGAGGTGTGGATGCATGTGTCGTAACAGGTAGACAGGCAAAACCAGGTCCATCTGTTCTGGATTCACAGCTCAGGAGAATGCCTGCTATCCCATCTAACCAGTTTGCACCTCAAGTCATTAAAAAAACAGCTGTTTCCAGAGTTCCCTCCTCCAATGTAACTGCAGACAGTAGCTGTGGAAACATCAATCTCTGTGATGGTAATAAAGCAATATATAGTTCAGTTGTGGAGTTTTTAGGTTCAGAGCAGTACAGTCAGATAATTCAATTATTAGAGCCGTCCAGCCACCATCACTCATGCACCACTAAGCATTGCCAAGCTGTACTGTTCAATCACTTTGGCTTGGGACTGGCCAATTACAAGCTGACCCGGTACACACCAGCCATGGAATACTTCACAGAGTACAAGAGGCTTTCCCAAGTTTCCTCGAGGCCTGCAGATGTGGGCCTGGCTCATGTCTACATTGGAGACATCTCTGCGGCTAAATCAGACTACTCTAGTGCAGCCCATCACTACTATGAGGCCATCATGGCCTATGGAGAAGACAAGGAGGCTTCTGGTGCCAATAATGCCTGCAGCATCTTCAAACTGGCGGTGCCCTCTAAGTCCTCCCTCTATGTCAAGCAGGGCACAGCGCTGAGGCAAGTCTCCCAGATGGTCAGGGCAGTTGAGGCATTAAGGAACGCCATCACCTCGGCTCTAGACAGCAAAAGTGAGCTCTCAGCCCACAACAGTCTTGGCAACACCCTCCAGTCCATGGGTGACTACTCTGGTGCCCTTGAAGAATACACCCAGTCCATCAAGCTTGGGGAGGAGCTGAAGGACCTTGTCTCCCTTGGGTGGTCCCACGGGAACATGGGGAACGCGTACCTGGGTCTCCAGCAGAAGGACAAAGCACTCTACCACCTTAAGAAGGCCCTGGAGCTCACAGTTACCCATGAGTGCACTCCCCAGGCCATCAGTAGGGCATACAACAACCTTGGCACAGCCTACCAGAACTTGGACAACCTGCAGCTGGCTAAGGAGAACTTCCAATTGGCACTAAGCCAAGCCATATATGGTAATGATGCTGCTGGCCAAGCTAGGGCACGGGATAACCTAGGCAACCTATTGATGCTGGAAAAGCAATACAAGGAAGCAATTGAGCATTATTCAGAGGTCTTAAGCCTGTCCAAAGAGAGGCAAGTCTTGTCTACAGTGTACCATAATAGGGGGTGTGCCTACTATGAGTGGGCAGAGCAGCTGAAGTCAAAGCTGGATGGAGAGTCCACAGTGAGCCAACCTGACATTGGTAAAAGCTGCAGTGATGCAATGGAACAGCCTGAAGATGGAAAAATCAACTCACAACACAGGTCTGAAGTTACCAGTTATATTAACAGTGCAAACAGTAATGACAGACAGAAAAAATCGCAGAGTATGGAATTAAAGTCTGAGGTCACAACACATCCTAAAGTTACTGAGCTGTACAGATTGGGCATAGGTGATTTGACAGAGGTTGTCAAGTATTGCAATGAGGTATTTGAGAGCACCAAAGGCTCCAAACAAGGACTTACACTGTCTGTGTCACTGATAGAGAGCAATTCTCGCACATTCCACAAGATGCAGGACTGTCTGGTTGGCTTGCTGCAGACTGATGAAGCACTAGTTATTGCAGAGCAGTGCAGGGCCAGAACCCTCGGGGAGATATTGCTGGAGAAGGTGGGAGGAGGTGTGGCTGGAATCCACATGGCCCCTCCCCTAACTCTCTATCAGATCAAGCACATAGTTGAGCTCCAAGCATGCCCAGTTGTGTATTTCTCCTACACTGGATCAAGGCTTATAATATGGCTGATGGTTACCTTATATGGTAATGTGTCTATCCATCATAAAGTGGTAGAAGTAGAAAAATTGGAGCAAGTCAAATTTGGTGGGAGAACGTTCGACCAGTATGTCCGCCAAAGTCTGCAGGAAGCCATAGTAGGCCTGGAGTTATTCCATGATGTGTCCAGTGCCCAGGCCTCTCCCATAAGAGTGCTCTATGATATTGTAGTCCCACCAATCCTTGACATGCTCAATAAATGTGGAATGAAGAATGTTAAAAGCATGGTTTTGATTCCAGACAGTTACACCAGCCTAATTCCATTTATTGCCCTGCACCCAGAGGGAGATTACGACAATACATTTGGTAGTACCTTCAGCATACAAATCATGCCTTCCCTCCTGGTGATGGGCATTCTAAATGGAGCTCACCACACCATCCCAGTAACATACGACGATGAGACAACGTGTGTGGTTGGTAACCCCCACATTCCCACCTTTAAGCACAATGAGGAGGAATGGAACCTGGGCAGGCTGCCGCACGCAACGCAAGAGGCAAAGTGGATCTCACAGCTCCTCGGAGCGTCCCCACTACTGCACGAACAGGCCACAAAAGATGCTGTGTTGAACAAGGTCACATCAGCTCAGGTGATTCACATAGCCACACACGGCAGTGGAGTGTCAAGTTTCTTGGCCTTCGCAGGTCCAGATGCTTTTAATGGAGAGCCATCAAAATCAGATGATATTCTTCTCTTGCCCAGTGAGGTGGAGAAGCTGACCATCAGAGCTGCCATGGTTGTCCTCAGTTGCCGTGACAGTGGGCGTGGTATGGTGCGTGCTGATGGCATCATCGGCATGGGAAGGGCCTTCCTACTTGCGGGTGCCCAGTCCATCCTCACCACTCTGTGGAGGATCCCCGATGAGAGTGCTGGCATGTTCATGCAGTTCTTCTACCAGTACCTGGTGGATGGTCTGGGCACCACACATGCCCTCCAAAAGGCCACTATGAGTGTGAGATGTTTCAAGAAGTATTCCTCGTATTCACACTGGGGTGGGTTCCAACTGATCGGAAGGGAGATGTTCCTTAGCAGAAAGAAGACAGTTGAGGATACCTTGCTGCATCTCTTGGTCCAGCACATGTCTTTCCACAAGTATCTATTGTTGAAAAATTGGAGCAGGCCCTAATACAGATGGCAACTTTTCCCAGTAACGTTCAGGTAATGTTGGATGTAATGTGAGAGTGATGTAATGTGATGGGCGTGTGTTGTTGTTATGGCAACAGGTCTTGAAGGGAAGTGATGTCACCGAGCTGTGGGGCCTTGTGCGCTCCTTCATCCACACCTTCCATCACCACTTCAGAGGTGGTGTCTTCTGGGTCAGCTGCAGGGGGAAGGAAATGGCAGATGCTTGCATCAGTGAATATTATGACAAAGTAAGTTAAAGAGGCTTGGCTTTATTGGAAGGTATGTTTACATGCTTTTTGCATGGACAGATATAATCAACACAAGGTGTAGATAATGAAACTAATGTTATGCTCTACTATTAGTGGAACATAGGAGGAGGTGATGATAGTATATTTGGTCTGGGCTATGAGCCCTTTGTTCCCTTTCCCCTCCCATCTCAGGGATTTATCTGACCCACTCTTTACCCACCCGCTACCCACCTGTGACTTTTGGGCTTACCCACTTGTGAATATTGGGTGGTCTGCTTTTTGTAGTTAATCATGCATCACTTTCTTGCCAGTGGTGTGGGCGTGATTGCGTTGATGGTTAGATCTATGAATAATTTCATTACATATAAACCCCTCCGCCCCCGAATGCTATGTATGTGAACACTGGAAATCTATTTGTGTATGCTGTTATTTATACCTGTAACTATTACTACACTATGAATCATGAATTGATTGTACGAATTCTGGCATATTACATATAACTTCCATGGTTGACATAACCCACCCGTGCCCAGTTGCCTACCCACCCATCATAAATAAAAGTCAGATAAATCCCTGGACTGATCTCCACCCTCCACTCCCCGTCCCATTTGTAACCTCTATGTACATTCCACAGATTCTTGAATCCATCCATGATGACCCTGTGTTAATCATCCTGGATAATATACATCCTACTACCATACCCTACTTTACAAATGAAAAAAAGATTGGAAAGTTTTACAACCTCTTGAACAGAAAGCACACACACATTGTGGCTACGTTGTTTGCTGATGACTCTACTGCTGGCCTCAACAGTATCATCAAACAGACAGACACTCTTCTAACTAGGGGATCAAACGTCACAGAGGTGGGGTCACTCTCTCCCATCCATGCAACACAGAGAATAGTTTATGGTCACCTGCAGAGGGCTGGGGGCCACCCACCATCCACATCGGTTGGGGATAGAGCAGCATTGGAATCTCTTGCTCACTTCACCAAAGGGTCACCATCTGTCATTGGTGTCATAACCTCCAAGGGAATGTCCACAAAGTACCCTGAACCCTTAAGTGCCTTTGCACAAAGAGTAACAGAAGACGAAAATAATGCATTACAAAATGAAATGTTTTTACAAAGTAAATATCTTGCAGATTGGAATACTATTGCAAAACTAATAGACCTCTGTGGGTTAAACTCATGTGAAGAATTGTTTCTCTACTGCCTCTGCGTATTTCACAGTGCACCAATCCAGGAACGTGTGCTTGAAGGATTGGCCTGCATGATACGCCAATCCCAGGACCCGACCACCTCTCAATATAAGGAGGTCTCCCATACCACCATCTGCCAGAAGCTTGCTGACTTCAATCTTTTGCAGTGGTACCCACACCCCGTGGTTCTTCGACCTGCTATGCATGTTGGCTACCAGGTGAAGGAAACACCTATGTGCTATTGTGTATCACCTGCGGTTGCCACGGCGCTTTGGGCTCACAAGATGGATGACACTAACAAAGTTATGACTCTGGGCATTGTGTACAGAGTGCTTGAAGCTGTCTACTCAAAAAGGCGGGCTCTGAGTCCATCTGACCTTCAACATTTACTGGGCTTAGTGCGTGTGGCACTGGAAATGTATGACTGTAACTGCTCCCTGATAGGTACTGAGTGTTATGAGCTGTTGTATGGACTGCTGTTTAGATTTGAAGCTGCTTGTAGTATGAATGTCTCCATAGGTCAGTGATTACGCTGCTAAAACCTCCATTCTGTAGATTGCTAGCAACATACGCTTGTACATGTACTTGTGTAGGTTTGAAACTGGTTTTAGTGTTATAGGTCAGTGATTACATAGCAGTGTTATAGGTCAGTGATTACATAGCAGTGTTATAGGTCAGTGATTACATAGCAGTGTATGCTTTGTAAATGTACTTTTTACCCCCTTAAACCATACACGTTTAGCTTTCACTGGCTTCATCTGGTCTGGTTCCTGACCAGCCCCACCCTCACTGTTGGGTGTTTATGACAAGCCCCACCCCCAATGTAGGGGGGTATATGACATACTTAGGTGTACTTGTCATGTCAAGGAACCTTGAAAGTGATCATATCCATCCCTCCATGAGATGGGATCGTAGCAGTGAAAAGGGACCTAGCGCATAGTATAAACATTTTCCAGGAAGGAGCATCAAATTTTTGATGCATGCTTGGAATTAAAATGTACACATAATTAAAAACTCCATGATGGAAAGACTAATTTCCAGTGTGTAAGGTAGGGGACATAGGTGTCTTGAAAACATGCGCTATGTCCTTTTTGGCTGCCTTGATTATCAAGGCTATAAAAGCCCTACGTAGCTAGGTGCAGATGGGTGTGGTTACATTATTTCCTGTGGGTTGCTATGCCTTCGCATATGTACCCACCACCTGCCACCCCTCCCACTTTAATAGTGTGCAGTAGATCCTGCGTTCATGCATCATTAAATATATGACTATACACCATCACCACTCCCCTTAGGTGTGGTGACTATTCAACCTGGTACAGGAATGATTGCTGAACGGATCTGTTTCAGATTGTTGCGACAACATCCATGCCTTTGGCTGTGTAGTACATGTATATGATTAATGATTATATAAATAGCCAGAATTTCGACACTCAAAAGTTAAACTACTCTGACCGCGTTATCGAATTACAAGCAATAAACATTGTCACAGTTCCATGTTCATTTTCAAGATGGCATGGGCGCGCCCCCCCCATGTGACTGCCAACTGCAAGTTTTTAAAATTTAATTAAAAAAAAAAAAGAACACACACACAGGGACGGACACACAGGTTTGTCCTTTAAAAAAAAACAATAAATAAACCTGACAAGCAAATAATACAACAAATACAACTATCACTTCTCAACTTGGGCAAACAGTACAGGTCTGTTCTCCATCATAAGGTACACATCTAGGTCTTCCTGGGTACGCAGTTCAATAACTGCTGCTGCACTGTGTGGAAAGTAACCAACAACATGGCTGCCTTTGGCAAATCCTGCATTTGCCTCCAACTCACTCAGAAGGACACTTAGCTGTGTGGGCTTGGGGCAGGACACTGGGACACACCTGCTACCATCAGGAGGTAGCTTCACATTCAGTATCTCCACGTTGCTATAATGAGCTATCTTCATAGGGGTGTGGTCTGGTACCCCAGATCCTTCATCAGCTTCAGACACTGGTGTAAGAGTGACCTGTACCTGCTCAGTGTCCAAGCCTCCAGCACGTCTGCCCAACGTGGCAGTCCCACTGACAGGATATTCAGGTGTGTGTAAGGTTTCAGTTTCACTTCCACCCTCCAAGTCACGCTGGTCAGTCATGGATGCACCGGTGTAGGTGTGGCCTTCAATTAAGTATGTGCCATCTTTAAATTCACCCTTTTCAATGGTCTGCCTAACAGAATGATGGCTGTCCAGGTACGTGGAGGACTGGGACTGTATCATGGAGATCTGCCTGCACATCTTGGAAGGGAAGGCCTCCCATATTATAAGGGCACCAGCTTTGTCCACAGGGACACCATTCTCATCCAGGCTGTCGTAGTCAGGTAGACCAGGTATGATGGGAGATCTTAACCCTTTGGCTCCACTCACCACCATGGCCTTCTCTGTTCCACACGGCCCATCACCAGGGATGCATACCAGGAAGCGAACGTATTCCTTATAAGGACAAAACCATGTCAACAGCTCTTCGCGAATGACCAGGACACATCCACCAGTCAATCCTACCCAAAGCGTGTCCAGGGCGGGTGTTATGGCTGTGATGGCCATGTCATGCTCGTTGCACACACCAATAGTTCCCATCTGTTTCCTGATGTCCACATCAAACAGGTGACTCTTCAGGACGGCATTCCATGCTGACACTGACGTACCCCCCAGTTGAGCACTCCACACCACTGCTCCATCATCTGACAACTTCAGTTGGCCCACACACTCTGTCTGAGATTTGCCCCGGATCAGCGAGCCTTCCATAGCAAGTGTTTCCAGATTGAGAAAGAAGATGTAGTGTGTGTGTGAGAGCCACAGGCCGTCTTTAGTCACAACAATACCATCCACTGCATTCTCGGATACGTACTTGAAGCGAGGCTTTGCATTTGACTGGATCTGTTCAATGTCCCTACTGAAGGAGAAGCAGTAGCCTTCCAAGGTACCGCAGTACACCATCTTATCGGAGTGTGCTATGCAAGAAACAGAGTTGTCCTTCAAACGAATGTTGTGGACCAAATCTCGTGTTTTGATGTTGAATATGTCAATCACACCGTACTCAATACCAGCTCTGGAGGCTACCCACACATGGTCCCCACACAGACTGATGCACTGGACCTGGTTGTCTTTGATGAAGTTTTTGTTCACCTTGGTCATGGTGTTGGTTGTGTAGATACTGATCTCTGTCCCCTCTGCTCCATCACAACACACCCACAGCTCATTCTCACGAGAAATGTTGACTTCGCTGAGATTAGTGGATGTGATCGCGCAGGCGTGTCGTAACGATAGCTTGCTTTTCACTGGTTGGACGGCCATCACAGACTGGAAGGAGGACAGAGACACCTTGTCAATGATGTCACTGGTGGTGGGCCTTTGGCGGGGATCCCCCTGCCAGCAGCGCTGCATCAGTCTTGTGAGGTAGAAATAAGCGTTTTCAGCCTGTGGAAATTCCTGCAGCTTGGGTCTCTCCCCGTTCTCTATGGCAGAGTCTATCTTCAAGCCCTGCAGATCATGGAATGGGTGATGTCGAGTGATCATCTGGTAGAGTAGCATTCCAAATGAGAAGATGTCTGCTTTATGGTCATACACTGAACGCTCCTTTTTTTTCCCAACATGCAATATTTCAGGAGCCATGAAACCTTTAGTTCCGATTAACCCCCGGGTACCAATTGGAGCTGCGTGTGTTGCTATGCCAAAGTCTGTCACTTTGCAATGACACAGAGACTCTGGGTCCAGTGACCATAAGAGCACATTGGCCGCCTTGAGGTCACGGAATATGACACCACTGTTGTGCAAAAACTTGAGAGCAGCTGCCACTTGCGCCACAATGCGATGGATGACCACGCGATGTATCGGCTGTGCAATCTTGATCAGAGGTCTCTCCAGGGATCCCATGGGAGCCTCCTCCAACACCAGGGCCATTGATGGTTGCACACACACCCCTACAAGGCACACCAGACATGGATGGTGGGACTGCTGAAGCAACATGGATTCCCTTCGCAGCTCACTAAGGGCGTCATCCCCGTTCAGGTACTTCTTGATTGCCACAGACTTTCCCCTACACCTTCCACGATATACTTTGCCAAACCCACCAACTCCCAGTACAGAATTTCCCTCTTCTTCAAAGTCAAGCTCTCCGTAGTCCAACAGGAATTCTGCATTGATGTCCTGCAGCAGAATATCTGGTACTATCCTTGCAAGAGAGACAATGTGGTTCTTTGGTGAATTATCACCCGCTACACCGCACTGAATAGTCGTCTCCTTCTTGTGAAATGCAGCAAGGCAATTCTGAACATCAAACTCATATGGAACAGGATAATTCATAATTAGGCACTCTGGGCAGAAAACAACCTGTGCCAGAGGTCCTCGCTGGGACTGCATACCAGGGTACCAATCATTCACCAGGTTAGTAACCAGATCGATCAACACTCCAACTATCCTTCTTCCAACAATGGAAGGGGACACTGCAATGACCACGCCTTCCTTCTGACCCCGCCCCCTCGTTGCACCAGCCAGTGACTCCACCCTGAAGATGACATCGCGGTCTTGGTAGAACATCCCTGTGCGCCAGTATGTTACCCTCGCTTCAGAGGGATCAAAGTTGCTGGGCAGAGCAGTCGGACATGCAGCTCTGAAGCAGTCTTCATCAAGCTGGAATACGGTACCCTCCATTTGCTTAATCACAGATGTCACGCTGTTACTGGGAGACTGCACACCAGCAGAGTCATTGTTGCCTTTCCCAAACGACTCTGTTGGCCTTCTTGGTGGTTCCATTGGACTCCTTGGTGATTCCATTGAGCTCCTTGCTCCAGTAGATTCCACAGTAGAAGCAGCTGACAATGCATACCAGACCTGTGGTATGGTGTGCATTATTCTGGATATCAGCCGGCTCCAAAACCCAGGGGGTGTGGTTGAGGAGGTGAAGAAAACATGGCGGATATACAAGGGTTCACCATTCATCTCAGTGACATCAATACCATCAGGCCTCACATCTAACAGCATGGAAGGAACAAGTATCCTGCGATTGTCCAGGGCAAGGGCGATCTCAAAGCGATCAAGAAGGGTTAAGTACTGCTCAAAAAATTTCCATGGAAATCGATCATCACGAAACAGAAATGGAATGCTATTTGTAGGCAGTATACCATCAACAATGAAAGGATTTCGCTCCTTCACTGTGACGATCTTGGCCATCATTTCACACAGCCATCGTGGGTCAATGAAGTACAGCTCGTCCAGATTGTGACTGCGGTCATCATAGTGAAGGAGTGTGCCCACGTTGTTGAGGAAGAGAGTGGCTGTCTTCAGTTCATCATCCTCCTGGATGTCACTTAGCTCAAGCTGGCGGATAAGACTCTTGTACTCTTCTCTGTGCATGATTGGTTCACGAGTTCTATTCCTCACCTCCTTCTGCAGGTCCTGGATGTGCTTGTCCAGACTATGGTAGCTAGCCGGGATCTTCTGCCCCATCACTGGTTCACTATTCGCATGGCTTCCAATCTTGTACTCAGCTGCACACTGGTAGATGGCATCCTTCAGGATACCTACACCCTCTTGGCGTTCCCTTGCCAACCCCACAGCTAGCACCTGCTTTATCTGCAGTTTGTTGTGAAAAGTATCCGCAAGTTCGCCTACCTTCTGCAGTACAGCATCGGCCTTTGCTTCCCTCTCATGTGGCTGTATCTCATCTAAGTGTGTGCCCACTATCAGGACACAGGACATTGGAGCTCTAAGGGCAATGTTGTTCAACCATGGCGACAGTTCTTCCACACCTGCATTACCATCTTTCAGGTTAAAGAGGAGGAGGTAGAGAGAACGCTCTGACAGGAAGCACTGGTGAGTAGCATAGTACTCCTCCTGACCACCAAAGTCCCAGATGCTGAAGTAGAAGGGACGCTTTGCTAGACTTGGCTTGCACTCCCATTCACTGACATCCACCCCAACAGTTGACTCATTTCCACAGTCCTTGCCTTGCAGTCGTGCCACCAGTGTAGTCTTACCACGGTTCTGCTTACCCACCAACATCAGCTTCATCCGGTAGTAACCTTTAGACCCTAACAGCTTCCCTCTGAGGTACTTTATGCAGTCAGCGGGGTCCCTGTGAAAACTCTTTGGAGGATCATTCAGATCTTTCAAACCTTTCAAGTTTAGTGAATTAAGCTCCTTGAGTTTGCCCATCTGAGGAGGGAGAGACAAAATGTTCTTATTTTCACTGAGGTCCAGAGATCGAAGGGTGATAAAGTTACAGACACACAGTGGGACAGTGCGGAAATCATTCTCAGCAAGATTGAGGGTACGAATGCTTGGAGCAAGCGGTTCTCCTGGGATGGTGGTGAGCCTGTTGTGAGACAGGTCCAGGACAGTGAGCTGTGAGGACCACTCAGAGAGCTCTGGAAGGCTGACTAGCTTGTTGTTGGAAAGATTCAGGTCCACTAGACTAGGCAGCTCCAGCACACATGAGGGGATCACTGAGAGGTCATTGTACTGCAAGTCCAGTTTCACCACCTGTACAAAACACCCTCATGTGAGCTAATGAGCCATCACCTGGCAAGTCATGTGAGCTAATGAGCCATCACCTGGCAAGTCATGTGAGCTAATGAGCCATCACCTGGCAAGTCATGTGAGCTAATGAGCCATCACCTGGCAAGTCATGTGAGCTAATGAGCCATCACCAGGCAAGTCATGTGAGCCCCTTGACTAATCATGTGAGGAAATGGACCCACCCCTTCACATCATAAGCGCAAAGTCATGAGCACTTAAAATGCATAGCCCACATATTACAAAAAGTGGTATATCTGATTTTCTTATAGTTAGGCATGCAAAAAATGTAACACATTAATGCAACATGATTACTAAGTACCTAATTATACATGATAATAAGTATCTAATTATACACAATAATTAACCATTACTAAGTACCTAATTATACATGTTAAAATATTCTAATTTGTAAAGACCTACATATGACAACAGAAATTAAACTTAAGTAATTCTTTATCAGAAGTTAATCATGGCATTTATGTGATCATTGAAAAGGGACCTATTTAATAAGGCCCTCCTTTCTTGGAAAGTTCCCATTGGGTCCCTTTACGCGACAATGATCCCATATACAACGATTTCCTTTATCATAGGGTAATGCCTGGGTAATGCCTGGGTAATGCCTTGGTAATGCCTGGGTAATGCCTGGGTAATGCCTGGGTAATGCCTGGGTAATGCCTGGGTAATGCCTGGGTAATGCCCGGGTAATGCCTGGGTAATGCCTGGGTAATGCCTGGGTAATGCCTGGGTAATGCCTGGGTAATGCCTGGGTAATGCCTGGGAAATGCCTGGAAAATGCCTGGGAAATGCCTGGGTAATGCCTGGGTAATGCCCGGGTAATGCCTGGGTAATGCCCGGGTAATGCCCGGGTAATGCCTGGGTAATGCCTGGGTAATGCCTGGGCAGAAACTCATAGTGGTGCATTCAGCGTCTATTGACACAACTACAGGAGTACTTAAGATTTAAAAACTGTTGATTAGATACCCATAGGAAGTGGTGTTCATTTGTAAACATACAGTACACACCAACACTACTGACACACTTACATGTCGAAGGCAGGAACCAATCTCAACTGGAAGAGTTCTGAAACCATTACGAGCCAAACGTAGCTTCTTGACCCACTGAATCTTTCTAAGCCAAGCCACTTCCAGTTCATTCAGTCGAAGACCATGCCAGAAAACAGAACCCTCTGCTTGGTTGACGTCTGTTCTTAGCAGCAGCTCCTCCCTCACAGCTTTGAACTGCTTGCGTCGAGCAATCTCAATGGGAACGACCGTAGAGACCTTCCCTGTTCTCACAGCTGTCTGGACCTCTTGAAGTCCCTCCTCAGGTATGTCCCTTCCCTTCTGATTGGGCACAGGCTCTCCAAACAGTTTGAGAACAATGCTGCGGTCATTGTTCATGGCAGCCGTCACCAGGAGCAATATGGCGCGTGCGTGGTGCTTCTTCTCCCTTGTGGCCAGCTCCAGTGCCGCCTCTAAGTTAGGAGCTCCCTTGATAACCAGCTTCCCTATGTTGGAGTGGTTATCTTTCATCACAGCTGCCAGCAGGGCGCGAGGCAGGCAGTCAGGCTCCAGCTCTGGATTATCACGCAGTAGTTCATTTAACCCGTTTCCATCCTTTTCAACTTCTTTGATGATTTCTGTGGAACACAAAGGGTTAAGTAAAAATCCCTAGGCCGTAAACAAAAGGTACGCACCTTCGCTCTTCAGTAAACGAACAATACTTCCCTTGGAGCTAAGCTCAGCCGTTTGCTTTGGGGTTTTTCCGAATTCGTCTGTCATACTTATGTCCGCACAGTGCTTCAGTAGAACCTTAACACATTCAACGTGGCCGCTGCTGGCCGCAAGATGCAATGGAGTGTACCCGCTGTTTGCGCGGCAATTAACAGTACCTCCCTGACCCAACAAGTAGTCCAAGACGGGATAGTGTCCATTGGCTGTGGCTTCGTGAAGAGGCGTATAGCCAAACACGCCCTTGTGGTTAGCCAATTTAACATCCAAGGAGGCCCTGTCCACTTTGGATACATATTCTTGCACTTTTTTGAGCTTTCCCTCCTGACACAACCTGTGCAGGCGCCAGTCGTCATTTAAAAGGCCAGCCATATCTCAACAACACACTCATCAAATCAGAACTCACGTGAGCACATTTATTACAACTACTTCATAAATACCTTGTGCGACATATCACTATTATCGGTATTTAACTAACGTGCTAAATACACGTCCGTCTCCTAATATAATATTGAGAGGCAGCAATAGCAAGGAACAAGCTTGAATGAAGAGGAAAGAGAAGAACATATATTTGAGACTAATAGTGTGGGGACAAGGGAGACCTTTTGCACGGTACTTGTTTCCTCTATGGCTTCATTTGAATCGTTTGGTTCTTGATTTAAAAATAATAAAAAAGACCTTAATCGTGATTGTACATCGCGTCTTAGACCGGTCAATTAGATTAGGGGGTGGATTGCTTAATTTAGCACGTGCGCACGCCTCTCGAGATGAGGGGCGTGGCATAATTAGAAAGCGATGAGCAAGCTGTCCTTGCATTCGCTGTGTCGCGAAGGTAAGCAGAAGGAGGTGGAGGCGTACCTAAATGGCCTTGGCAAAAGTGACATGGAGATGGTCCTAAGTACTCCTGAAGGGTCCTTCAGGTACACGTTGGCACACACAGCCGCCCTCCATGGACACGCCTCCCTCCTAAACTTCCTGTTGGACAAAGGCGCTGACCCAAACACGCAGGCCGGTAATGGATGGACCGCTCTGCACCTAGCTGCCAGCGGTGGCCGCGTGGAATGCGTGAAGGTACTACTTAAGCACAAAGCAAACCCGTGTGTGGAAGACGAGTTGGGGAAGACAGCGAGGCAGTTGACGCCTTTGAAGAACATCACGCGGTGGTTAGTAAGCGAAGGTGTGTGCATTCGGCGGCAGGATATGTATAACTTATCCGCCTCTTGCACTGTACAGAAATAGTGAAGACGGTCGAAGCGAACGGAAGTGGATTGGCGGAGTTGTTAAGACAATGCAGCGTAGATGAGCTGGAACCGGGCACCTTGGACCGTACTCTCGTGACTGCAATACGTTTGAACAACATGGAGCACATATCCGCACTGTTGATGAAAGGTGCAAGCATCAAGATAGCGGTTGAAGCCGTTGACAAAGATGCGGAACATGCGGACATGTACGCTACTCTTCTGCTGGCCAAGGCCGCGGTGACCAATGACTGTGAACTTGTGAGGATATTACACGGGGAGGCTAAAGTATTCCCTGCATGGATCCACAGTAGCGTGCAGAAAGGAAATTTGCCGTATTCTCTGCCCATCCAAATGGCTCAGCAAACGCGGCATGCGGAGGTGATGGCTGAACTATTGGCTCTGACCGGGGTTCAAGGTAAGTCGGTCGATTGGGCTCAATTCCGACTCCAAGGCATAGAGGCGTGTGTGTTCGAAAGAATAGACTTCGTGGAAAATCTATCTTTAAAAGAAAATTACATCAGAACTTTACCTTCAATGGCAAGTCTAAAACAGGTCAGACTGACGTACACACACACCGGCATGTATCTTTATTTAGTTTTTTTTTTTTTTTTGCGCAATGCTACTCTTTTCTGCAGTTGGTTAAAGCAGAGCTCCAGTCCAACTGTCTTGTTTCTGTACCAGCATCATTACTAAGCCTCCCTCTCCTCAAGCATTTAAATCTTTCCAACAACAAGCTAGTCAGCCTTCCAGAGCTCTCTGAGTGGTCCTCACAGCTCACTGTCCTGGACCTGTCTCACAACAGGCTCACCACCATCCCAGGAGAACCACTTGCTCCAAGCATTCGTACCCTCAATCTTGCTGAGAATGATTTCCGCACTGTCCCACTGTGTGTCTGTAACTTTATCACCCTTCGATCGCTGGACCTCAGTGAAAATAAGAACATTTTGTCTCTCCCTCCTCAGATGGGCAAACTCAAGGAGCTCATGTCGCTGAATCTGAAAGGACTGAAGGATTTAAACGATCCACCAAAGAATATTCAGGAAGATGTCAATGAATGCAAACGTCATTTTAGAAATAAGTTATTCTCTGCCAGAGGGTTCTACCGGATGAAGCTGATGTTGGTGGGTAAGCAGAACCGTGGTAAGACTACACTGGTGGCACGACTGCAAGGCAAAGACTGTGGAAATGAGTCAACTGTTGGGGTGGATGTCAGTGAATGGGAGTGCAAGCCAAGTCTATCAAAGCGTCCCTTCTACTTCAGCATCTGGGACTTTGGTGGTCAGGAGGAGTACTATGCTACTCACCAGTGCTTCCTGTCAGAGCGTTCTCTCTACCTCCTCCTCTTTAACCTGAAAGATGGTAATGCAGGTGTGGAAGAAATATCACCATGGCTGGAAAATATAGCTCTTCGAGTTCCAGGGTCTTGTGTGATTATAATTGGTACGCATCTTGATGAGATCTCTGTAGGTAATCGTGCAGAGGCAGACAGACTGCTGAAATCTGCCGGAGAGATAGCAGCTAAGTATTCCAGCAGGCTTCAGATCAAGGATATACTAGGGGTGGGGCTTAAGAAACAGATGGAGAATGTGAAAAAGCTTCAGGAAATTATCTACAACTGTGCAGGTCAATATGTGGTGGAAAAAGAACAAGTTATGGGACAGATGGTTCCTGCCAGCTATCATATCCTGGACAAGCACATCCAGGACCTGCAGAAGGAAGTGAGGAACGGAACTCGTGAACCAATCATGCACAGAGAAGAGTACAAGAGCCTTATGTACCAGCTTGAGCTAAGTGACATCCAGGAGGATGATGAACTGAAGACAGCCACTCTCTTCCTCAACAACGTGGGCACACTCCTTCACTATGATGACCGCAGTCACAATCTGGACGAGCTGTACTTCATTGACCCACGATGGCTGTGTGAAATGATGGCCAAGATCGTCACAGTGAAGGAGAAAAACCCTTTCATTATAGATGGTATTCTCCATATCAAAAATATTCCACTTCTGCTCCGTGATCAGAAGTTCCCGGCAAAGTATTTCAAGCAATATCTGACACTCCTTGATCGTTTTGAGGTAGCCTTTGCTATGGACAGCCAGAGAATCATCATACCTTCACTGCTTCCAGACAGGCGACCTACAGGTATTGACATCAGAGATGCAAGTGGCCAGCCCTTGTACACACGCTACATCCTCTTCAACTCTGTACCTCCTGGCTTCTGGAGTCGGCTCATCTCGCGCGTTATGCACTCTGTCTCACAATTGCAATTTGTTCTTGACCAATATATCACTGCCTCCGATACAAACCTCCCAGATGAATGGGGGACTGGGGGAATCCTTGAGGACCATGAGTCCCCTGACATGTCTGATGCCACTTGCAGCCTTAATTATATCGATCTTTCACAAGTGCGAGTTCAGTATTGGCGCACAGGAATATTCTTTAATGACGGTAAGGTCCTCTTTAGGGTGGAGTCCCTCCGCAACTCGAAGCAAAGCTCAAGGGAAAATAAAGAAGGGGTCATCATAGCTGTGTCTCCTAACACTGACGGCAGGACACTGATTGGTCAGCTGGTTGACCTAACTGTGTCTCTGTTCAAGGACTGGTACCATGGTGGTTCAATAGAGCAGGTGATTCCATGCTATGAGTGCATGAAGATGAAGCGTCCTCTTCCATTTGAGTTTAAAATTGACAGCTGCCTCTCGTTGATAGAGCAGAACCGGAGCACTATTCAGTGCCAATACAGTCACCATGACTCCCTAAAGAACCACACAGCCTCCCTGCTGGACATTGTTCCAGATCTCCTTCTCTTCGACCTGAGTCCTCAGTTTGTCCTCAAGAGCTCCGAGATCATATACGAAGAAAGCAGAGAGTCCCTTTTAGGCAAAGGAGGCTTTGGTACAGTGTATCACGGTGCATGGCGGGGGCAGTCAGTAGCAGTGAAGAGATACCAGGGCAGCGAGCCTGAAGAGGCGTTCTGTGAGCTGAGGAGGGAGGCTATCCTGCTGGAGAGGTTTCATCATCCATGTCTGGTGAGCCTTGTAGGGGTGTGTGTGCACCCATCAATGGCCCTGGTGTTGGAGGAGGCTCCCATGGGATCCCTGGAGAGACCTCTGATCAAGATTGCACAGCCGATACATCGCGTGGTCATCCATCGCATTGTGGCGCAAGTGGCAGCTGCTCTCAAGTTTTTGCACAACAGTGGTGTCATATTCCGTGACCTCAAGGCGGCCAATGTGCTCTTATGGTCACTGGACCCAGAGTCTCTGTGTCATTGCAAAGTGACAGACTTTGGCATAGCAACAAACATGCTCTCAAGGGGGGCCCGGGGGATACAGGGTACCAAAGGTTTCATTGCCCCAGAGATGCTGTATGTGGGGAAGAGAACAGAACGTGGGGTCTACAACCACAGGGTTGACATCTTCTCATTGGGCATGTTGCTGTACCAAATGATTGCACGTCGCAACCCATTTCATGACATGAAGAATGTGAAAATAGACTCTGCCATAGAAAACGGAGAGAGACCCAAGTTGCAGGATGTACCACAGGCTGAAAACGCTTATTTCTACCTCACAAGACTGATGCAGCGCTGCTGGCAGGGGGATCCCCGCCAAAGGCCCACCACCAGTGACATCATTGACAAGGTGTCTCTGTCCTCCTTCCAGTCTGTGATGGCCGTCCAACCAGTGAAAAGCAAGCTATCGTTACGACACGCCTGCGCGATCACATCCACTAATCTCAGCAAAGTCAACATTTCTCGTGAGAATGAGCTGTGGGTGTGTTGTGATGGAGCAGAGGGGACAGAGATCAGTATCTACACAACCAACACCATGACCATGGTAAGTAAAAACTTCGTCAAAGACAACCAGGTCCGATGCATCAGTCTGTGTGGGGACCATGTGTGGGTTGCCTCCAGAGTAGGCATTGAGTACGAAGCCATCAGTATATACAGCCTCGACACAAGAGAGCTCCTTGACAGTGTTCCCATGAAGGACACCTCTGTGTGCTCCATGACCTCCTCAGGACATATGGTGTACTGCGGAACACTGGAGGGGTGGTGCCAGGTCTTCAGCACAGAAGCCGGGCAGATAAAGCCTGGGGCCAAGGTGCGCGTATCAGTGAGTGATGGTGTTAATGGCCTACGTGCGGTGGAAGGCAGCCTGTGGCTCTCACACACCCACTCCATCACCCTCCTCAACCCAGAGTCCCTCACTGTACAGACATCCTTTACGCGAGGAAATAATAAGAAGTTGTTTGTTGGGAGCCTAAAAATATCGGCTGATGGCAGCATCATATGGAGTGCACATCTTCTGTACAGTAGCTGTCTCTCTGCCTGGAGTGTGTCAATGAAGGGGCATATGTTTGATGTGGACGTCAGTAGCCACATGGCATCCATTGGGCTGAGTAGCAGTAGAGACACGCCCATCACAGCCATGACTCCAGCCCTGGACACTGTGTGGGTTGGCGTGGAAACTGGGCACATTTTAGTCTTCTGCAGAGAAGAGCTGTTGACATGGTTTTGTCCTTATAAGGAATACGTTCGCTTCCTGGTATGCATCCCTGGTGATGGGCCGTGTGGAACAGAGAAGGCCATGGTGGTAAGTGGAGCCAAAGGGTTAAGATCTCCCATCATACCTGGTCTACCTGACTACGACAGCCTGGATGAGAATGGTGACCCTGTGGACAAAGCTGGTGCCCTTATAATATGGGAGGCCTTCCCTTCCAAGATGTGCAGGCAGATCTCCATGATACAGTCCCAGTCCTCCACTTACCTGGAGAACCACCAGAATGTCCATGACATGACCAACAGAGGAGGGTTCAGAGTCCCTTCTAATGTTAACAGCATCCAAACAGACCACACCCCCTCTAATACCTCCCCTAGTACAGATAACACAGCTGATAAATCATCAAGCAGTACACAAGGCACCTCCCTTCCCAACCCTACAGCCACAGAAATGCTAGAATTGAAGGTGTGCTCTGAGGGCATGAGCAACACTGTGGTCCATCTCAGGTGTCCTAAACCAGTACAGCTTCAGACTGTACTACAGGAGGTCACCAAGGCAACAGCGGTATCTGGAGATAGACACTACATACAGTACCAGGAAGGAACCACTTCTGTCTGTATTGATAACCAGTCTGATCTCGACGCCTATCTTCAGATTCCAGTACCCAGGCCATTATTACTGTTAACTGTTTAGAACTGTATTGTTATAAAATTACAATGTGGTAAAATGCACATGAATAAATTTTCTGAAGTCAATATGTGTACTTCCAAATATGAGTACTTTCAGTCTGCGAACAAACAACAGGTAGCAGATATACTTTTCTTTCACTATCAGGTGACATCACATCTCCAGTACAGTTTGAAGGTAAGACAGATACATGTTGGCCTCCTCAGTAAGACCAGCTGCCCTTCCGCGACACAGCTCAACCAAAGTGTCCCTATGCACAGCAGTGATGACAGTGGAGGCTGTGTGCAGAGAGAAGGGATGAACCATCTCTCTCACAGCTACACATATGTGGGTCCCCTGGGTGTGTGCATACCTCTTAGAGTGCTACTGCTGATGATCTGGTAAAGTGCATACGCTCCCCACGTCTGCACAGCTGGTGCAGTTCTGTGGAGCATCACGGTCCCTATCACTGCCTGCACACACTGCACAGCAAGAGTTGGATCACTGAGGAGGTCTGGAAGAGATGAACACATTAACAATCAATACACCCATAACCACACACACTCTCTCTCCTGAGTAGTCACATGGGCTATCACCTTGCAACCCTACACCCCTCACACACACACACACACCTGATGCAGTAGTTACGTGGGCTATCACCTTGCAACCCCACACCCCTCACACACACACATACACACACACTCACCTGATGCAGTAGTCACATGGGCTATCACCTTGCAACCCCACACCCCTCACACACACACACACACACTCACCTGATGCAGTAGTCACATGGGCTATCACCTTGCAACCCCACACCTGCAGAGCTTCACATTGGGGGAATGCATTCATTGATCTAAGTACTTGTTCCACCACTAGCAGTAGCAGAGTACACTCCATCTGATGGCAAACTATGGGGTAAGAACGGGTCTTATACACACGCAAACCCTAAGTGAGAACTTAAAGGGTTGAGATAAGACTGCTGCTCACCTCCCACCATTAGCAGGGCAAAGAAGGCACAGCTGCCCTCCATTAATGCAATGTTCTGTCCATATAACTTCATGGAAGTGATCACCCAGTCCACACTCCTGGCATGTTCTGTCAAAAACTTCAGTCTTCCCTCGGGCTCTGTAGAGTAACAACCTGTGACCAGTACTGAAAGTAACCACACCCACCAACCTCCTGCAAAAGCCACAGACAGCAACGACAGGCCAGCAATTTGGATTGAAAAGTTGTCATAGAAACGTTCTGTGCCCGCCACCACAGCAGACATGCCACCTCTGAACACAACAGCCTTGCAGCTCTGGGGAGCTTTGAGGGTTAAATAGGCATCACATGAAAACACCACAACTGGGAGATGTGGCTATCTAGATAATAAACAGGGTTCCCAGCATACACTGTTCCTCCTCCAGTACAAAATAGTATAGTCGGCCAATGTACAATGACTCACCTGTTAATAATCATGACTAACCTGCTCGGCCTATGTTGGCAGCCGCTAGATATGCTTGTAGCTGCACTCTGACCTCATTAGGGTGTGAGCACATGGCATCCAACACAGCCAGCATTGCACCAGAAGGAATGGTACATCTACCTGCGGACCAACGCAACCCATGGGAAGCAAGAGTTGAAACTGGGGAAGAGGGAAGTGTTGGGACTGGGGAGGAGGTGCAGCTTACCTCTTGTCAGGAGCTTGATAAAGCGACACCCTCGCTCGGCTATTGACACATCTTCGTACCACAGCTGTAAAGCTTTCACTGTCAGCTCTAAACAATCAAAACCTGACAAGACAGTCTTTAGCTCTGGTTGCTGTGAGTATGTTTGGCAGAGTAACTTCAGTGCCTGTGCTGCTTCATCGTAGTCCTCACTGAGCACAGCTTCTGCCAGCGAAGATGAGGCAGAGAAGGAAGGAGGGCAGTTAACGACCACGGGACAGGAGTAGGACCGTATCGGCAGGCTGGAAGTAGTGGCAACGCATGCGCACAGACCCTCTGGTAATGACAGGCTGCTCTGTAGTGAGGAGCCTTTTGACACCGCGATGGACCACCTCCTACTCGCAGCCCCATCAAGCTGGTCTGAACTGTTGTACCGCGCGACGAAGTGGGCATCTGGTGTGTCTGCAGGCGACAAAAGTTTAACCTGGGCTGCATTTCTGGGTGGAGGCCCGTTGTCACTTGTACTCTGGCCCTGACTGGTAGTTCTCTTCACGTTACGTTTCCGAATAGCGAGTGCCTCTTGTGGTGGTATCTGGCGGATGTTGGCGCCTTGTCGCACCGGCTTTAAAGGAGCCGCGGACCTGGGCTTGTTTCGGTGGTAATCGGTGAGGGCCTTAATAAGCCTGCTGGTCATTAGCGGTGTTAGACCACTCGCTTTTAGCCTATCTTCGTTCGTTTTTAATAGGTCCTCCATCGTGTAGTACCCGGCAAGTCGCAGGCGATACTCCAGTCCTGATAAATTGCTGTCTCTTAAAAATGACTTCAGACCGTGACCAAGGTTCGCGGGTTTCCTGTCCGCTAAGGACCCTGGTAAGCTAGCGCTTGATGCCAATCTGGCGCGAGGTGGCGCCGAGACAGAAGCAGCGTGTGGACGGCTCTCGTTTCGGCTCTCACTTCCCCCCATATCGTCCTGCGGATCTGTGATTACGCGAAACGTCACGTCACGTCATCACACACTTTAATTAATTAGTTAATTAGTTATAACTGGTACAAGACCATGCATACGGAAGTTCCCACAGTTCATGTCTCAACTAAGGAAGATTTTATGACGAAGGTCTACTGCAAAAGAATACCAATGGTACTAAAAGGCATAGACCTCGGTGACGCGCCTTCCTTATGGACGCCAGACTACCTGTGCAGAAAATGCGGGGAGAAAGCGGTAAAAGTTCACGTGACACCCGTTTCCCGTATGGACTTCATTCGAAAGAATTTTGTGTATAGGTATGCAATTTGCCGTGCATATAACAGATGCACTAATGACATGCTTTCAAGGACTCTGCCGTTTGATGAGTTCGTCCGACGTGCAAATAGATCCGTCCAGGAACAGTACTTCCTTTGTGCAGTAAGTATGGCGGTAATCGCAGAAATATGCGGTTAAACTTATGTTGGGCCAGGATGAGAAGTACTACCTACGGTCGTTAGGCAATGACCCTCGAAAGGTAAGGGTAAGCCGAATGATATGCGTATTTTTTTAAATTTAAATTTTCCCTCTATTTATCCGTCTATAGGATGTGGCAGATCTGTACGCACAATTTCCGGAGCTTGCTGATGATATAAAGCTTCCGTTTTTCTTTGAGCACAATCAGTATTTCTCCTCTGTGTTCAGAATTGGTTCGGCACAAGTAACACTGTGGACTCACTTTGACGTATGTTAGACCCATTGCCTGACTGTATGTTATGCCCCAGCCACCTGTCGTCACCCACTGTAGGTGATGGACAACTTATTAGTACAGGTAACAGGGAGGAAGCGTGTTGTCCTGTTCAGCCCTAAGGAGGTGGCCAATCTTTATATGGTGGGGGACAAGAGTGCAGTGTTGGACATTGACAGTCCAGACCTTAAGGCATTCCCTCTGTTTGAGCATGTGGTGCACCATAGCTGCACACTGGAGCCGGGAGACGTTCTGTTCATCCCTGCCTTGTGGTTTCATAATGTGAAGTCTGAGCAGTTTGGAGTAGCAGTTAACATATTCTGGCGACATCTGGATGCACCTTTCTATGACCCCAAGGATACTTATGGCAACAAAGACCCACTGCATGCTCAGAAGGCTATGCAGATGGTTGAGAAAGCTCTCGCTGCCTTGGATGAGCTACCTGAGGACTACAGGGACTTTTATGCAAGAACATTGGCCTCTAAAATATCATCCAGATATGTACACAAACAAGACATGGCATCATAGTCCTGTGCCCTAATTTGAATGTTAACACTCTATACATGTCAATCCAATATATGGCTGTTGTAAGTCTGGGCTCTGGGGCTGATAAGCTTTATTCAAATTGCGATCAAATGTGTGTCTATCATTGCTAGCTTTGCCCTTCTTTGGCACTTGGTGTACATCTGGGTGAAAGGGAAAGAAGAGTACAGTACGTACATGTACCAGTAAAAGACAAGGGTGTGCACTTAGCAACATCGGTGGGAACGAGTCCTACTTTCCCGTTGCGCATGCGCCTAAGTCCAGGTGGTGGCGCCGTCGCGTGAATCGTTGTGACTGTGTTTGTAGCGGCTGTACTCAAACCCAACGATCAAATTGTGTTACTTAATGCCGTCGCTGGGAAGACGGCGTTCAAGGCTTCTACCGTCATGAGCACACAGACCACGTAAGTGGAGTGATATTAAAAGCCAGTGAAGATTAGTTTTGATCAGTTTTTTTTAAACACCGTAGGCCAACCTTGGGAGTTACCTCACCTCTAAGTTTAGCGTTGCCAAAGCCGCAAGTAAGGTCCATCGCATTAGCATTTGACCGATAATCAGGCTTGTTTATGTCCTGGCTGGCATTAAATAGGACTTGAAGCTAACCAAAGACCTTGTGGAATGTCTGGAGCGTTATGACATGTTCGACACCAAGCAGGGTCAAGAACACAGGTGGGTAAGGTAAACCTGTAGGCTGTTCAAACTATTGTGTGTATTCTGGTGTAGGCTTTTGGTTCTGGGCAAGCTGAATGAGTTGGTTAAACGCTGGATATACCAAATAAGCATTGAGAAGGTGAGGCAGCTCTGGCAAAAGCTTCTGTGTAGTGTCAGGTACATTCTGTTTAGGGAAAGACTGAAACTGAAGCAAAGGAAGTTGGTGGCAACATCTTTACATTTGGTTCATACAGACTTGGTGTTCATGGGAAAGGTTGTGGTGTGTTGTGTGACATGCATACCTTACCGCCTGTTACCTTTGCCTAGGTGCTGATATCGACACCCTCTTGGTGGCACCCAGGCATGTGGATCGAACAGATTTCTTTTCATCATTTATTGAAGCACTTACTAAAGAGAAGGGGGTGTCAAACGTTAGGGTGAGCACAGGTGATGGGTTGGTATGTTAGGGTGAGCACAGGTGATGGGTTGGTATGTTAGGGTGAGCACAGGTGTTGGGTTGGTATGTTAGGGTGAGCACAGTTGATGGGTTGGTATGTTAGGGTGAGCACAGGTGTTGGGGTTGGTATGTTAGGGTGAGCACAGGTGATGGGTTGGTATGTTAGGGTGAGCACAGGTGTTGGGTTGGTATGTTAGGGTGAGCACAGGTGATGGGTTGGTATGTTAGGGTGAGCACAGGTGTTGGGTTGGTATGTTAGGGTGAGCACAGGTGTTGGGTTGGTATGTTAGGGTGAGCACAGGTGATGGGCTGGTATGTTAGGATGAGCGCAGGTGTTGGGCTGGTATGTTAGGGTGAGCACAGGTGATGGGCTGGTATGTTAGGGTGAGCACAGGTGTTGGGTTGGTATGTTAGGGTGAGCACAGGTGTTGGGCTGGTATGTTAGGGTGAGCACAGGTGATGGGCTGGTATGTTAGGATGAGCGCAGGTGTTGGGCTGGTATGTTAGGGTGAGCACAGGTGATGGGCTGGTATGTTAGGGTGAGCACAGGTGTTGGGCTGGTATGTTAGGGTGAGCACAGGTGATGGGTTGGTATGTTAGGGTGAGCACAGGTGTTGGGTTGGTATGTTGGGGTGAGCACAGTTGATGGGTTGGTATGTTAGGGTGAGCACAGGTGTTGGGTTGGTATGTTGGGGTGAGCACAGTTGATGGGTTGGTATGTTAGGGTGAGCACAGGTGTTGGGATGGTATGTTAGGGTGAGCTACAGTTTAGTTACCATTTCACTTTCTGATCCCCATGGAAATGTTTTTCTTGTTCACATGCTTGATGGATTCTTATTACAGCCCATCCCTGATGCATTTGTCCCTGTTATCAAGTTGGAATATGAGGGCATTGAGATGGACCTTCTATTTGCGCGATTGGCACAGCCCTATGTCACTAAAGAGGTCAACCTACTGGATGTGAGCCTTCTTAAAAACTTGGATCCTAAGTGTGTACGAAGCCTTAACGGATGTCGTGTCACTGACGCTATTTTGAGCCTGGTTCCAAACCAAGACAGCTTTCGGTGTGCACTTAGAGCGATCAAACTTTGGGCCAAAAGTACGTGTACCCTGCGACATTGTATGTTCAAGTACACATGCACACTCACACCCTCACACATGCACACACAGACAGGGGTATTTATTCTAATGTGCTGGGATACCTTGGTGGTGTGTCTTGGGCCATATTGGTGGCGAGAACATCCCAGCTATACCCCAATGCTGCTGCCTCCACCATTGTACAGAAATTCTTCTTTGTGTTTGAGCGATGGTAAATGAAAAAATCATTGTATACTGCTGTTGCTATGGAGCAGGGATTAACCCTAACCTAACAGGGACTGGCGCACTCCTGTTTTGCTTAAGAAGATGGATGAAGATGTGTTGGGTCTAAATCATCCTGTCTGGGACCCAAGGGTAAGGAGGGGGGAGGACCAAGGGTAAGGTTTGTGGGGGGACCAAGGGAAAGTGTTTTGATCATACAATATGTGAATGTGTAAACATTGCAGATTAACCCCAGTGATGCCAGTCATCTTATGCCCATCATCACTCCGGCTTATCCTCAACAAAACTCAACATTCAATGTAACCGTATCGACTAGAAGCATTATGGTGAAGGAATTCAAGAGAGGTTAGCTGACATCATTGTTTTAGGGGTTGGGGTTAGGGGGGGGGGGGGGCACACAGGTAGTACATTACATTTGCCCCTAGGTATGGAAGTGTGTGAGGACATTGTCGTTGGTAAGAAAAGCTGGGATGACCTGTTTGAGACCCTGGCATTCTTCACTTTATACAAGTAAGCGTATGTCTCATTCTCACTGCTCCCTCATCCCACCCTCTCATCTCCATCTCTCCCTCATCCCACCCTCTAATCTCCCTCTCTCCCTCATCCCATCCTCTCATCCCCATCTCCACCTCTCCCTCATCCCCACCTCCCCCTCATTCCCACCTCCCTCATCCCTCACCTTGTTCCATGTGGTGGCAGACATTACATCGTGATATGTGCCAAGGCCTCCAGTGTGGAACAGCTGAAGAAGTGGTAAGCTGGTGCAAAGCTGGTGTCTTCTGGTGCTCACATCTGTTTGGCACAGGTCTGGGCTTGTTGAATCTAAGATACGCATCTTGGTCAGCAAGCTGGAGATAAATGGAAGCATTGAATTGGCTCACGTACACCCAGAGTCATATGGGGCTCTTCCTTCTGACAGGTATGTTTTTAGTACTTAGTTTGTAGGTTTGACATTAGTTTGGCCTTCTCAGTATGGACCATCTTCGTCGTTGGTTTATTGGACTTGAGTTTAAGAAGTCCGATGGAGAAGTGCTTAACTTAACCCTCACTTATGAGATACAGATGTTCACCAATGCAGGTCTGCAAGTGACGTATGTTGTGTGCGATGTTGAGTGCTCTAACTTATCTGTTAGTGATGGGCTCTGGGCCTATGATCAACAACAATTCTGAGCTGATGGAGGGTACTTACGTTGAGGTCAAGCATGTAAAGAGGTGTGTGTGGCTTTGCTGCTGGTCACTTCCATGTGCAGGCTATTCTTCATTGCTCTCAACAGGAAGGAACTACCTACCTATCTCCCCACTAGTGTGCTCCCATCTGTAAAGAAGAGAAAGTCACTTCTAAATGTTTCAGCGTCTAAGTTAAATGATGTAAGATCAACGAGGGGATTAATAATGATTTGTTGCCATTCACTTTTTTTACTCCCCTGCTGCCTATTTGTACTGACACGTGTGTCTAGAATGACCTGCAAATAAAGCGTACTACTTCAGAGCTGGACAATGATTCTTTAGTTAAGATTGAACTGTTACCCTCCAAACGATCAGGCATTCAGTTAGAAGATGAGCCGTCCATAAAGAAGCCCCGGCAGTGTGATGATAGTGGCGTGGAGGGTAGTCAGAATGAATCATCTACTTCAGTGTCCACCCCTCCATGCTTTGGTCACCTCCAGGATGAGCAATCTTTGGAGACATCAAACAATGGCTATGCCAGTGTCAGTGGTTACTCTGAGAGTTCAAATGGTCCAGTGGAGCACATTGTGTCAAATGACTGTTTTGTGGTACCACCACCAGAGCTGGAAGATATGAACACCCTTGGCTCTGGTAGTGGTCCTCTACAGCAGCCATCTTTATCACCAGGGAAACTAGGTCAGAATGCGGAAGCAGAAGTAGCAGGTCAGACATTGTACAACAGCCAGCCTTTAGCAATTGGGAATAGTTCGCTTGACACTGAAGCAAGTCAGCAAAGTGTATGTTCGGAAACTGAAAAGAATGTGCTAGCTGTGAAGAAGCCAGAACCAGGTATGCAGCGTGTTAATATTAATAGACTTCTGGGCATCAATGTTTGTGGTTAAGCTTATAATGTTATATAAGTATTTTTAATGTCTGCTGATAAGATAGGTAGTATTATTAACGTAGTTTGGTTAATATTTGATAGCTCAGTTATCAAACTTCAATGCAGTTTTTTTTTAATTTTAAGGAATGAGGATTAAATGTTCTGATTGCATGAAAATGTATATCACCTTTCTCATATAAATAATTGTCATTTCTAGGATGTATATTTGTGGTGATTGTCATGTGACTGCAAGAGATAACAGCAGTGACAATTCCATTTCACGCAATGTTAATAACTTCCATGATTACCATTTGCATAAAGGGTAATTATAATTAAGGCTTGTTGATTTCATTGTACCTTCCATTTTACACCATGTCCCTAACATTGTTACTTATTGCCAACCAGCTAACCAGCTGCTCTTTCTTGGTCTTTGTTCACTCAGCGACTACAGGGTATGAAATTAGCACTTGAGTACAATGGCTTGTAGTGGCCATAGTGAATAGGGCTTTTATGTGAATTTGCAGTGTGCAACAGTAACCCCGGTTATCAACAATTAATGTCTACCGGTTATTCATCTCAGCATTTTAGGAAGTGTTAAGTGATTTGACCATCATGCTTGCACAGTTTCATTGACTGCACAAGAAATGGTTACATGTCGCACTTCCCCAACAGAGGCAACCGTTTCACAAGGACAGGACAAGGACAGTAGGGTAAGTGATGCGGAGGGGAAGGACAAGAGGAAGGTTAGTTTTTTGTGAGCATATTATGACACAGTGACTTAGATCTATGTCCTAGCCTGGCCAGAGATTAGCTGAGCTGACCGACACATCAAAGCTAGCCCCTGTTGCACCAGTCAAAAAGACTATGATACAGTTGAACCTGAAGTCAACCTAGTCTCTTACAAGCTCCCTTTTTGCCCTTTTGTGTTTCTTTTCTGTTTCATTGTTTATTGTTTGTATTTGTACAAGTTGAAAAGCAAACTTGCGTTATACATGTACGTAAGGCTGTGGTCCATGTTTATATTCCATGATTTGTTTAATGGATTCATCGCACCGCGCAGTGTAATGTTATGAATTCTATTAAATAATCGTGAATCATGAATAACTAAGGCGTCTACACACAAAAATTTGTTTATCCTACTTCTAACTAAACTTTTTAAATTTCCTTTTAGGTGTACATATGAACAGCATTACACATTATGTAGATATAAAAAGTTTAACTTGCAATAATGAAACACTTCTTGTTTTTGTTATTTTCAGCGTTACGTACGACCATTTCCATTACTTGAAATTCGTCGGTTTTAGCGAGAGTTTTAGGACATGCATCTTTCACCCCTTTTGTCACCTCAATTGATGGTGTCCTTTCTCGTGAAGCTAACTCTGTCATGAAACTTTTAGCAAAAAAAATAGCATTGAAGTGGGAAAAACCACTAAGTGAAGTGACTGGATGGGTAAGGGCGAGGTTGGCATTTGCTATAAGAGCCACAAATCTGTGTATAAGAGGAAGCAGAGTGAAATGGAGGAGTGCTATACACATAGATGATGGGGCTGGACTACCAACATCAGCTTATGAGTAGAATTTGTATTTGCTAATGTGCATAAATATGTTTATTTGTATATTTTTAAGTTCTATCTATATGTATTATGTATATCCATGTATATTATATTATATTTTCTATCTTACTATACTACATGATTACGTAAAAATTAAATAAACAAACCCTGCGCGAGCATGTGCATAAAGAGTACGACGTTTTGCGCATGCGCAAGAGCAGGGTAATGTCCAATTGGGCGTGCCTCTGTATTCGCACTGCAGCGTTGTATTCCGAGTAGAAGCTACAGCTGCAGCAGAACAGGATGAGCTCGCTACTCGACAGGCCACGACTAATCACAGAAGGTACGTTATAACCGTGCAATTAGTACGACTGTTGTTGGATGGTGCAACAAGGGGGCGTAGCTAGCGAGCGCTTTTCCCTCGTTGCAGGTGCCACGCCCCAAGATGGGGTTCCAGATATGACCGTGATCAGTGAAATCGACGAATATGGAATTAACACGAATCTCAAAGTGCGCTACCAAAGTGACAGAATCTATGTAAGCAGTGACGGGAGTGTCCGATAACGTGGTGTACTGAAAATGTTTGGTTTGCCAGACCTACACCGGAACAATCCTGGTAGCAGTCAATCCGTATCACCAGCTAAGAATTTACGAATCGGTACGTAGCTCGGATAATTTGCCTGTGCCATGTCGTGAGTCTCCAACTATTGCAGGATACTGTGAAGCAGTACAACGGCACGAAGATCGGGGACCAACCGCCTCACGTGTTCGCTATTGCAGAGTCAGCTCTTCGCTATTTGAGGGACCAGAGCAGGAACCAATCCTGCGTCATCAGCGGGGAGAGTGGTGCGGGAAAAACGGAAACAACGAAGTTCATCCTTCAATACCTATGCTCCGTAACGAGCAGTGTCACACAGTGGGTCGAACACCAGATCTTGGAAGCCAATACGGTGCTGGAGGCCTTCGGTATGTTTGAGTGGACGTTTATAGATAGAATGAGACTTAATTTCAATGCTATGCATTGCTTTAAGGAAATGCAAAGACTGTTCGCAATGATAACAGTTCTCGCTTTGGCAAGTTCATTCAAGTGTGCTTTGACGACAAATTACAGCAGATTAGTGGTTGTATCATACAAGACTACTTGCTGGAACTGTCGCGTGTAACCTTCCAGTCTGCAAATGAGCGCAACTATCACGCATTCTACCAGATGGTCGCTGCTGCTATGAACAATGCAGAACTCAGACAAGAGTTGATGCTTGAGCCCGCCAGCACCTTCGCGTACCTCAATCAGAGCGGATGTTACGAGTTGGATGGAGTCAACGACTCGGCAATGTTCGATCAGTTACGGCTGGCCTTGGAGGTAATGGACCTGCTTAAAAAGATGATAATTGAATAAAATAGTGTTCCCTCTCCAGGTTCTTCAGGTGGCTCCTGAGCTGACCACCGGAATCTTCCGTGTGCTTTCAGCCATATTATGGCTCGGAAACCTTAAGTTTAGAGATACTGAAAATGAAACTGGTGAACTACTACCAGAGGACAAGCTGGTGGTGAAAAAGATTGCAGCCTTGCTTGGTATCTCAGAAGCTCATGTGACCAAAGTCTGTACCACCAGACAAATAACAGTGAAGGGTACAGTTACTGACATTGCTTTGAAGTACCAGGAGGTATGACATGGGGTGTGGCTGTGTTTGGTGCAGTTACCATAGTGACCATATTGTAGGCACGAGAGAACAGACATGCCATGGCCAAAGCTCTGTACTCGAGAACGTTCACTTGGTTGGTCCAACAGATCAATTCTTGCACCAATCCTGGCACTGAGCTAACGCGATTCATTGGTGTCCTTGACATATTTGGATTTGAAAACTTTAAGGTGTGCATGTAACTCCACCTCTCTCACAATGTGGTGATGTCACTACTAAACCTTTTGGTTCCAAACAGCTGAACTCCTTTGAACAGTTGTGTATCAATTACACAAATGAAAAGTTGCACAAATTTTTCAACCATTACGTGTTTGCCCTTGAACAAGCCATAGTAAGTGAAAGGTGACGTTGGAAAAGGTGACGTGATTATCCTACCTTTAGTACAAAGAAGATGGGATCAAGTACTCACACATCAACTTCACTGACAACACACTTTGCCTGGAGCTCATTGAGAAGCCTCCCAAGTGTATCCTCAGACTACTCGATGAGGAGTGTATGTTTCCCGGGGTAAGTACATGGCTTCCCGGGGTATGAATTACATGTAACAGGAATAGTAGATACTTCAGGGTTAATTGTATTTCAGGGTTAATTGTATTGGACTGTCCCTACAGGGCAAAGATGAGTCCTACCTGAGCAAGCTCCATCACGAGTTGGGGACACACAGCTACTTTGTCAAGGGAGAGGACAAGAGGCGTTGGGGGGTGGAGTTCACAGTCCGCCATTACGCTGGTCCAGTCACCTACACAGTCAGAGGCTTTTTGGATAAGAACAAAGACGTGCAGCAAGACATGTTGTTTGATTACCTAGAGCAGTCATCATTGGAGTTTGTGCAAAGGATGTGCAAATACCGAGTAAGTTATAAAGAGGCCGGTTATGGGGTAGCAATGGGGCAAGTTATGGGGTAACAATGGGCAAGTTATGGGATAGCAATGGGGCAAGTTATGGGATAGCAATGGGGCAAGTTATGGGGTAGCAATGGGGCAAGTTCAGGCAAGGTATGGTGGAGTGTAAATGTATTATTAACAAACAGATGAAAGGCCAGGGTGTGTGGGTGTGTGGGTGTGGCTATCTACTAAATTACCATAATAAGTATGCATTAAAGAGTTAGTACTCACATTGCCACGCCCACCAGGATTTCCTCTCAACTTACCTGGAGCTAGCCAAAAGCAAAGCTACCAAATCCAAAAGTCTGATCAGTGGCACGAAGACAAAGGTATTGTGATGGGTCATGTGATGGGTCATGTGATGGGTCATGTGATGGGTCATGTGATGGGTCATGTGATGGGTCATGTGATGGGTTATATGATGCCTCCTACTCTAAAGGGTTCTGGGAAGCCAACGGTTGGAGATACTTTTCGGACTCAGCTAATCGCATTGGTCGATGTGCTTGACTCCACCACTCCCTGGTAAGCCACAGCAGTGTGGGTGTGGCAGTGTGGGTGTGGCAGTGTGGGTGTGGCAGTGTGGATATGGACATCCCATTGATGGTGTGGGTGGGCATCATGACGTGGGTGTGACACTTTCCTTAGGTATGTGAGGTGTTTGAAGCCCAATAATGCCAAGCTATCCAGTTACTATGACGATGACCTCATCATCATGCAACTAAGGTACTCGGGGATGTTGGATATTGTGCGAATCAGGAAGGAGGTATGTTCAACACCACTTGACAATGTGACATGACTCTACTCCCCCTATCTGCCCCCTCTGCTCCCCTCTACCTGCCCCCCTCTGCCCCCTCTGCCCCCCTCTACCCCCTCTGCCCCCCTCTACCCCCTCTACCCCCCAGGGGTACCCTGTACATGTGGCTGCTAAAGACTTCCTCAAGAAGTATCGTTGCCTTGCCGACAAGGATACCAGCCTACCCCAGGATGACAAAGCTGCAGCTATGTACATTCTGAAGAGCCTTGCATTACCTGAAACTGAATGGCAAGTTGGAAAGACTCGCGTGTTCCTGAGAAACAGTGTTTTTGAACCACTTGAAGACAGACGTAAGATCTTACTAGCTCAGAAGATGGTCATCATTCAGAAGGTGTGGAGAGGGTATTCAGCTCGGAAGCAGTTTGTGAAATTGCGAGCTGCAACTATTGTCCTGCAAAAGCATTTCAGAGGAAGTCGACAACGCATTGCCTTCTTGAAGATCAGACGTGCGGCTATCACCATGCAGTCTCACTTCCGAGGCTTTCTGGCCAGAGAACTTGTGGCTGCACTTAAGAAGAAGAAGCAAGCTGAGGAGGAGGAGAGACGAAGGCTTAAGAGGCTTGAAGATGAGAGGGTAGCCAAAGAGAAGGCCGAGCGAAGCATGGAGGAGTCTTTCAAGGCAGCTCAAATGGAGCTGTTGACATTAGCTAGGTTGGCAGAACACAAAAGCCAGAAGGTGGAGACTGACGTGGACCTAAATGATATATTTAAGATACTGGAGGACACAACCAAACATCAGGGCAAAGAGGAAAAGGCTTTTGTTGATGTAGTGACTGCAGAGTTGGAGAGTCAGTTCCAACAGGCACAAGAGGCCATCCCTCCCTCTACCCGCAAACCTACACGCCCAGCTCCAAAACCACCTCAGGCTGGTGCCCAGAGCAGAGGCGAGGCTACCAGGACAGGTCCCCAGGCCAAAGGAGGCGAGGCTGGTTCCCAGGCCAAAGGAGGGGAGAATGTCAGGACTGGTCCCCAGGCCAAAGGAGGGGAGAATGTCAGGACTGGTCCCCAGGCCAAAGGCGAAGGAGCAAAGACTGGCTTGCCAGCGGAGTTGTCTAGGACAGAACGGAGGAGACGCAGGGTGGAAAGGAAGCCATTGGGGATAGAGGAGGATCAGGGACCAAGGGAGGAGCGCTTTGACCCCAGTGCTTATCCCATGCTCAAGTTTGCAGAGATGTACTTCAATGATTTCCCAAGGGACACTGGGGGGTTCAGTACCCTTACCCTCCGCAGGGCGCCTAAGGTCACTGATGCCATTCCCAAGGCTGAGATGTTGTCATATTCTAAGTCCGGGAGCTTACCAACATCATTGGTCCACATGCATGACCCAGAGAATGTTAACCTGGCTTGCAACATCTTTAAAGACCTTTGTAAACTGTTGAAAGGAGAGCTTAAGCCAGAGCAGGCCATCCTAACCATCCAGAGCACCATTGCTTATGGGATCGAGCGACCTGAACTGAGAGATGAGATATTTTGCCAGCTGATTCGTCAGGTGACTGACAACCCTAAAGAAGACGCAGTCCTAAAAGGCTGGCACTTTATGGCTCTCTGCACTGTAGCCTTCTCTCCAAGCAAGAACTTTAACAAGGTCAGCCATTTTCAGACCACCTTTGTCAGCTTGTGTCCATGCGGTGAATCATAACTCACAAGTGAATGCGTTTCCTTTGCAGTTCTTACAAGCATATTTTCAAGTCAGTGCAACCAGCAAACTGGTTGGTTCATATGCTTCCTACTGTCTCAACACGATGAGGCTTACAAAGGTCACTGCCAGAAGGTTCCCACCCTCGTCTATTGAGATAGCTGTGAGCCTTTTTGAGTGACGTGATGTATTCAAACTCTAATCTTGCTCTTGCCATATATAGGCCGTGAAGAACCTGAATCCCCTGATATGTCGCTTCTACTTCCTCGATGGCAAGGCAAAGGCCATGAGTGTGCACCCATCTGACTCAGCAGGAGATGTAGTGAAAGCTTTGGCAGAAAGAATCGACCTTCACAACGTAGATGGGTGGGCTCTATATGAAGTAAGCACCCCCCAGACGTATTAAGCAGACATCCATCCAAGTCACATTAATGTACCTTCCGCCGCAGGTGAATCCTGAAAAGGAGCACTTCATAAAAGCACACGACTACATAGCTGACATACTGTCTCAGTGGGAACGAGATAAGAGGTCTTCTGTTACCATGACAAAGTATGTAACCTTGTCCCACAAGCCATCATACGTAGCTGCCCTCGGAGGGGGAGACAGCAAGTTTGTGTTCAGAAAGAGGTTATTCCGTAAACCTAAGGAGATACCAGAGGACCCTGTGGAGTACCATCTGATGTATGCGCAGGCTGTACACTCAGTGGTCAAGGTTAGATTTACCTTTTTAGGGTAAGGCTATTAGATATGACAAAGCTTTCTCTCTACAGTTGGATGAGTTCCCAGTGAACGAGAATGTCGCTTTGCAGCTAGCTGGACTGCAAGCTCAAGTCTTGTGGGGGGACTACGATTCAACCATGGCTTCACGCTACGATGAGGTTGAACAATATTTACCTGAAAGGCTGATTGTCAACAACAGGGTGCAGACCAGAGATGAACTGAAGAAGGCTATCGCTGAGGCTCATAAAGTTTGTCAAAATCGTAATCAGTTAATTATTAAATATTAATTAAAATGCTCTGCAGAAATATGGAAGGGGGAAGACAGACATACAAGCCAAGGTGTGGTACCTGACATCAGTCAAACACTACCCCCTCTATGGAAGCAGCCTGTTCCCTGTACACTACAAAGGGTTCTGGTCACACCCAAATAACCTCATCTTGGCCATTGCTGTGGATGGAATCAAGTTTGTGAATCAAAAAAACAAGAAGGTATGTCACATGACCGAGCACATGACCTCAAATATAAGAAAGTTTCACAATTGCACAGCCACTCACTGAATATCAGTACTCTCTGCTTGAGTCTGTTGCCGTGGACATGGTTGATGATGTCATAACCCTAACCATGCAAACAAGTGGTCCAGAGAAGCAAACCAGCTTTGCCTTTGAGACAGACCATAAAGAAGACATAGCAAATCTTATTGCTAGTTATTCACCGGCACACAGCAACTGGCAGAGGGTTGGAGAGGCAAAGACGAGAGTGGTAAGTCCACGGGGGGAAAGGGGTTAAAAATAGAAGGTCATGATAAAAGAGGTTGACTGCCAACACTATTAGGTTCATGTGTCTGAAGAAGACAAAGCTAAGATGTGGCAGGAAGTATGGAACTGCAGGAAAGCACTTGTTGAAAACAGTATGTTGAAAGAACCTCAGGAACCAACAGGAAATTTCCTTACAACTACCCTTCGAAGGTACCTTTTATGCTGGTCCCCAGACTCATTTTCATTGCACAGTTTCACTTCTGCACAGGTACAACCGTGCAAAGATTGAAAGGCTCAGGAAAGAAAAGGAAGAAAAAGACTTTGAGAAGGTGTACAAACAGTCGTATTGGTCGTACACAAAAAGCATGATGAAGCAATGCCTAACTGTCCTGGATGGTGACCAAGAAGACCCAATGCAGCTGGAGGACACAGCACTACGCATGTTCTATACCATCCAGCAACATGCAGGTATCCAATGGCAACTAGCATGTAGAATGGCAAGGGATAGAGGGGGGAGAGAGAGGGAAGAGAGGAGATATATAACTACATATATGAAGGAGCTGAAGTACACACGCTATATTTTTGTACATTTCTGTAGGTATTCCTCCTCACAATGGAAAAGGGTTTGATGAAATAGACCAGGATGACTGTGTGACAATGGTTCAGCTTGCAATTCAAAAATGTATTGACAAAGAAGCTCTTTGCAATGAGTTCTATTTGCAGCTCATCAAACAGACCACAGACCAACCAGGTACTGTCCCCTCACAGACCACACCCCTCCCCCTCTCAACCAAAACCCTTTGTAGAACCCAATGGACGTATTAATATCCAAAATTGGAGATTCCTGTCCTTGGTGTGTGGTGTCGTGGTCCCACGCAACAGGGCTATCTTAGACTACCTCCAGGCACACCTTAGGAGGTGCAGCATTGATGCGCACAGCGAGGAGGGACGATTTGCTCAGTTTTGCATGCAGGTAAGCACACAAAACCATTAGCTGATATAACGACATGATGACCCCGCACACGTGTGTACAGTGCTTGAACCGCACGCTCCTGAGGAAGAACAGGAAGTACCCGCCCTCACATGTTGAGGTCCAGTGTGTCATCAGACGGTCAGGCAATCATTTTGATCCATAACAGTTTATTATTAATAATCTGTTTGCAGACGCCCAATCCATGAGAGATTTTACTTCAGTGATGGACAGTTCAGAGCTCTGGAGTTTGATGGTGCCTCTACAACAGAAGAAGTGAGTAATTATAGCCTCTTGCCTAAGTTGTGAACTCTGAACCCTTTGGGACATAGGTTGTTGAACTTGTGATGGAAAGAATCGGTTTGAAAAAAGACAGCTGTGGGTATTCCCTGTTTGAGGTGTTTGGACCTCTGGAAAGAAACATGCTACCTCAAGAGAAGGTGGCTGATGCAATGTTCAAATGGGAGAAATACGCCATCAGCACACACTCAGCAAAGATGCTTAAGCTAACATTCAAGGTATGCTGGCTTCAGGGTGGTGGGCTGGTGATGGGCTGATGGCAGGCTGGCAGTGGACTGGTGGCGGGCTGGTGATGGGCTGATGGCGGGCTGGCAGTGGGCTGGTGGCGGGCTACACTTACTACATACATTCAACCAACAGAAGCGCATATTTGTGAAGCCATACCTAAATCCCCAAAATCCTGTGGAGTTTAATCTTCTTCTACATCAGGTGAGCTTACTAGATAGTGCCACCAGCAGACCACACCTAACACACGTTCTTGCTGCAGGCCATTGATGATGTGGTAAGTGACAAGTTCCCAGTAACTCTGGAGGAAGCTGTGCATCTGGCAGCTCTGAGGGCACAGGCCACCCTGGGTAACTACACAGACACCACAGACCTTGTGGACTACCTGTAAGAGATACCACATCACTTGTGCACCCTCTGACCACACCCTGCCCATAGAAACATCATAGAGTGCTATGTACCCAAGTACATGAGACAGAGGGTTCGGCCTGAAGACATAGCTGCCAAGCACAGAGAGTACTCTGATGTTTCTGAGACTGAATGCAACGAAACGTACATGTCCTTTGTGTCCCAATGGCCTTTGTATGGCTCCACCATATTTGAAGTGGTGCAGAGTTACACAACCACTCTGCCCAAAAACCTTTGGTTGGCAGTGAACGAAAGAGGTATTCATATCCTCCCGAGAAGAGAGAAGGAACCATTGGTCACTTATGATTATAGGAATATAGTGAATTACAGGTAAAGGTGTGTAAACAGTTCTAATGGTATTCTCACACACATCTCCTCTGAAGCCCTTCCCTCAAGAGCTTAATGATTGTAACAGAAAGTCTGACAAAAGGAACTAAATTTGTATTCAACACAAACCAGGTATGCCAATAAGCTGTGGCCATAACACTCAATAACTAACACCCTAACAGGCATCGCAGATCGCTCATCTGATCCGAGACTACACCCACCTGATAGTCGAAAAGCAGAGGAAATCAGCCACCTTCCACTAGATGTGCTGCATGCTGGCTTCAGCAGTGGGTATTACCAAGAAACACCAATATTACATTATCTATGTCCAGTACACATGTTGTGAATGTTATTAAAATATTTGCATAAAAAAAGAATTGTTTACAATTGATTTCTCTCATCTCTCTGTCCTCTATTTGGGTGACTGGAAGGATTTATAGACCAACACAAGACTAAGTGGGAGGGGCCAGGCTAGGCCTGGGCTGATCACCACAGACAGCAGCCCATAGGGTGAGGTGTAGATGCTCCTCGCCAATAGTGCTACCATGACAACATATGCACTGTGCCATAACCCTGAGCACAACCTGGACTGCCTGGTACCATCATGCACCAGTAGGTGATTGAGATAGAGGGTTAAGGGCAGCTGGAACAGTACAACCTGGTGGATGGGAGGAGGGAGAGGAGGGGAGGAGGGAGAGGAGGGGAGGAGGGAGAGGAGGGGAGGAGGGAGAGGAGGGGAGGGGGAGAGGAGGTCAGGAGGGAGAGGAAGGGAGGAGGGAGAGGACGGGAGGAGGGAGAGGAGAGGAAGGAGGGGAGGGGAGGAGGGAGAGGAAGGAGGGGAGGGGAGGAGGGAGAGGAAGGAGGAGGGAGAGTGAGGAGAGAGAGGGGGTAGGGATGGGTGATGGTGCAAGGAGATAAACATGGTCAGCCAGTTCTGAAGGACATACATGTGTTAAGCCATGAAGATAGGTTATTGAACCAGGTATGAAATGGCCATCTATGATGATGCCATGAACACTGACCACTCCAATATGCCCAGTCATCAGCTCTCCAATATACCAAGGACCTAGCCATGTGCACATCATCACACTGTGACCATGCCCCTCAATATAACACTTACCTACACCATAGAACAGAACATACACAAGCAATGGGTAAAACACATGCTTACGCTTCACCAAGGGGGCCAGGTAAGAGTGAGATCCTGGAAACATGATGATGTCATGGTCACATGTGCTCAGATGATGTCACATGAGCTCACTAACCCTTGGTAACGGCTGCTAATATCAGACATGATGAAAGGGAAAGCCACAAGCACAAGAAACCAACTTTCATCTTGATCAGACAAACAAAACATAAAGTTCACACAGTTTCCAAATAGTGCCCCTCACCAGTGGTTGAAAATGTGTAAGGATAAATAATGAAGGGAACAGCTGCAGGTGTGTGGGGTCACCTGTTGCAGAGAAGACATGAGAAGCATTGGCCTCCTGCCCTGCACTGTCCTGTATAAGCCACACCCATCATCACAGAATGTGACAGCGAATAGACTGGACTCCTCACTTTTACATTCACATAAATAGTGTGGGCTCCTGTGAGGTACATGTTTGGTTGCCATGGTACTACAAACAATGGACCACCATTAACAGGTGTTGCCATAGAAACCAGCTTGCCATCCAGCCACACCTCTACAGATACAATCTGGTGTGGGGAAAATGCCAGGACCCTGCACATTGTTCGCGTGCAGGTGGCACAGAAAGGAGTGAACATAGGATGACGATCATGTCTTACCCACACCTGATGGCAGACGAGTGTTTGATCCTCCCCACAGGCTCATGAGAAGGCATCAAAAACTGGGCATCTTTTGGGTTAGAGATGTGCACCAAAGGCCATGTACCAAGCTTGCCATCAGTGAAGGAGAACAGGTCATGGTCATATACCAGCAGACGATACCTAAACACAGTTGGATCAAAATAAAATAGCATAGGAGAGGAGGGGGAGGAGGAGGGGGAGGAGGAGGAACATACGCTCTGGTAAACCTGAAGTCAGCTAGCTCCAGTTCAAGGTGGCCATCTCTGTGTTTCCCAAACATCTTGGTGACAAGCCCTCCCAGTGTGTGCAGGTGACCACATACATGAACAGTGGAAGTTCCCAACAGTTTACTGAGCTGTTGGTGGTCTGTGGTGATGATTGATGACGGGTAGTGGCTGAACCATAAGGTGTGGTTATCATTCCCTGTGCCTGCTGAGAGTGTGCTCAGTGCTTCAATGTCTTCCTGATCACAAAGGAGAGAAGGAATACATCATGTGGCTGCAGTTATTGGATGAACTAACATCACTGAGGAGACCAAAGAAATTGTAAGGTCGCTTAAGACCAGGAGACGGGCAAGCATCGAGAGAGATAAATGAATATGTCCCAAACGATGTTGTATGAACATAACGATACGTATAGGATTTGTAGCGTTCCCAGCTAGGAGAGATAATCCTAGGAGAGGGGAGGGAGGGGAGCAGGTAGGAGAGGAGGAGGGGGGGCAGGTAGGAGGGGAGAGGAGGGGGCAGGTAGGAGAGGGGAGAAGGGGGCAGGTAGGAGAGGGGAGGGAGGGGGGCAGGTAGGGGAGGGGAGGAGGCAGGTAGGAGGGGAGGAGGCAGATAGGAGAGGGGAGGGGGCAGATAGGAGAGGGGAGGAGGCAGGTAGGAGAGGGGAGGAGGGGCAGGTAGGAGAGGAGAGGGGGCAGGTAGGTAAGGGGAGGAGGGGGCAGGTAGGAGAGGGAGGAGGGGGCAGGTAGGAGAGGGAGGAGGGGCAGGTAGGAGAGGGGAGGAGGGGCAGGTAGGAGGGGAGGGGCAGGTAGGAGAGGGGAGGAGGCAGGTAGGAGAGGGAGGAGGGAGGCAGGTAGGAGAGGGGAGGAGGCAGGTAGGAGAGGGGAGGAGGCAGGTAGGAGAGGGGAGGAGGGGGCAGGTAGGAGGGGCAGGTAGGAGAGAGGAGGAGGGGCAGGTAGGAGAGGGGAGGGGACAGGTAGGAGAGGGGAGGGGAGGAGGAGGCAGGTAGGAGAGGGGAGGAGGCGGCAGGTAGGAGAGGGGAGGAGGCAGGTAGGAGAGGGGAGGAGTGGGGTCAGGTGGAGGGGAGATAAAGCAATGGAACATATATTAAACATTTCAAGTTAACAAACCTGAAGTGGTTGCTTGCATGAGTAAGTGAAGGAACGTTAAAGTTATCTACAAAAACAACAGCACTTGTCAAAAGACAATTCCAGACAACCTTTTCCTCCTCTACCATGGTTGCCTCTGATGTCCAGCCATGGAACTTTCTCTGCCACGTTGGTCTGCTTCAGTATGTCTTTGTACACTTTCCATTCTTCTTCCATCTGCTTGGAGTTTACGTCATCAGCAAACTTGGCGTGTGTAATATCTCCAGTAAGCATAACTAGTGATGGGCCAATCACGCTAACTGTCTCGCTGCAGAACGTATGGAAAGGTTTTGCGGAGACCAAACCATCAGCAACGCTAAGGTGCACATCCGATATCTGGAATCGTTTAATATACGGTGCACAACGGATGATAAGGTGGGTACACGTTAGCTATGTACCTGTAAAGCCCAGAATGTGTTTTCCATCGAGCCGCCAGGGAAAGGCGGGAGCTCATTTAGCTTGTGCTGCTGCAGGTTGTTTGGCTCGTATTGGTAACATTCCCGCCCAAAGATGATTAGCCACGAAGCGCAAATCGAGCAAATGACTGCAACAGCATAGCGCTCTCTCATCGCGTGATGGGCATTAAATGAAGTTCGAAAACGAGTGCAAAATTATAATGTGTATTAGAACTACAGTGTATAATGCCTAAAAGGAAAAACCCATTTGGTGATGGAACGTCTCGGCAGCTAAAGGTTCACGTTGGATTTAAGGAAACTGCCACAAACGCTGAATTACAAGAAGTCTACGGTTAGACCTTTAGTGGAGATTTATACGCGCTAGGTATAGCTAGCTGTTATTTGCTTCGTACAGATCGCACGCAAGCACTACTGTTCAGAGGAGCTAATCCAACGAGTACAGTCAAAGATGCTTCTTCGGTGACCTCACGCAATGGCGCGACCAAAGGACCGCTGAAGCACCAGCCTTCAATAATATGCTGCTATTGCAAAAATATTTGCGCGGTTACTTCTAAGTGCTGGTTTTGTGAACGATTAGTATGCAGCAGTTGTGTAGGCGTTTGTGCTCGCTGCAAGCACACCTGCTGTGCGCTGTGCTCCGTCGTCAAGTAAGTGAGCAATGTTCGAATGATTTATTTACAATTCTTACTTTGCAGTTACGACCAAACGGACGCTCGCTTCTTCTGTCTTGATTGTCTCTAAACTATGGCCTGTAACACAACCATGTATATCATGTGACGACTTGTTTTAAACTTTCATCATAATATTCCATCACAGAAGTGAATACGTGATTTCCAATACGTAAATGAACACCGAATTAGTGAATTTTTGCTGTATGTGTTGGTACGACTGGTTTGAGACACAGCCCACAACTCCAAGAACCTACAGTAGAAAGGTTTTGGTAAAAAACACAACACAAGGGTTAACTTTAAAAATACCCTCAGGTGGTTCCTTGATTGGTGGATTGAGGCAGTACATATGGTAGCCTCGGTCACAGTCATCACAGAAGAGTAGCTGGTCCTGTTAACATGACACCAGGTGTGAAGAGGGGAGATGGTCACAACGTTATAATAAACTTACATCATTGTCCGAAGTACCACAAAGATGGCATGACTTGCACTCTATGCACTGCCATCGATAGGTGAGGACAACTTTGGCCAATGGGAATGTAAACTGGAGACAAGAGGGATGTGCAGAACGGCCACAATCAGCACAAGACACCATTTTTTCTGGTTTGCCGGTTTTTTTGTTTGCAGAATCTTCCCCCAGGCAGAAGTCGCAGTATGGATTAGGTTTAGCACAAGGTTTTCCCTGAAGGTTTGGTGGTGGTGGCAAGACCACAGGGACCTTTTCCACTACAGATGGAGCCTCAGGACCTCCTCCATGATTCTGAGTGGTATGGGCCTTGAGTGTTGATGCTGTTTTATACCTACGATTGCAAACTACACAACAACATGCTTCAAATTTAATACACCAATTATTCAAACACACTAACCGTTGCACAAAAATGGCTTGTCATTATTTTTTGAGGTCTTTTGCTGTGAAGGAGTGGATTTGGCTGACTTGGCCAGTGCCTAATACAGAAATATGTCATGTGATTTTACAGTGTAACTGAAAACACACCTTCTTCTTGCGTTGACGTCGCTCTTCTTCTGAATCATACTCCTCTAGATAGTCAACATCCGGTGATTCTTCCTCATCCCCTTCACTGCTCTCAGAGGTTTCTACAAGTCATTATATTAAGAATCATAGTAAATAGCCTTTACCTTACCTTCATCTTTACGACCCAAGCCTGCAATCCGTGAGCTTTTCTTGGCTATTACCACACTACTTTCAGGCACGTGTATGGAGCTACTGCTGACAGAAACTGGTACCCCAGTGACAACAGTGACGGTAGTGGCAGGTCCTGCACTTGTTACCGCAGGTTCTGCTGTTACAACCTGAACTGGATCACCTGGAAAAAAAAAAAAAAAAAGGAAACATTCCCTTAAACAACCCGCGGTAGACATACCTTTTGCGGTCGGTTTCGCTTGCGGTTTAGCTTCAACTCGCCATCTCCTGGGTGGGTAGGAGTAAATTTGACCTGGAAGCACACCTCTACGTCTTTCCAATCTCGTGCGCCAAATGTAGCAATCAGATTGGGCTATGCCAGTTTGAGCATCGTGGTATGGAAGCCGCGCCTTTCTATCACGCGACAGCTGAGTGTTGTAGAATATCACATTGTCTACCGCCTCACGGTAAAACGTGCTAGGATTAAACTCAATTCAACCACCGCGGATCGCATATGTTTTTATACATACATTACCTTTCTTTCCAGTTGGCGGGCTGTATTACGGTCATGGTCTCAACATTTCCTGATTTCGGACATTTAGAATACAAGATGATGTAATGCTATCTACAAAGCTAACGATTCAGATATTGGGTGTGTGCAGACCACGTTTTCTTCATGGCGGAAGAAAATACAATGTCTGAATAAGTTCTCATTTTGCTTTCAAACTCCGAGATCAGCTGAACCAATATTGATGAATCATTTGTGTTGATAAGCTTTTCAAATAGCTTTGTCCACAGAACTGAAGCAAAACGCCTGTTGAAATGCTAATATTATAACTGCTTGTCTTTAGTCTTATTATTGTCTAACCTTGGGCAGTTCCTGTTGGGCTTGTACAGACCAGTGACCATGGTCTTGGTCACTTTCATGTAGTTGCCTGCAACTAACACATAAATAGTTGCAGCTATGCCAAACCAGTCAATCTGAAGGTTTGGGGGTTCAAACACATGTTAAGTGAAAAGACGTGCACACACCTGCCACTTCCAGGGCTTGTTCTCCATCATCTGAACACACTGAAAGTCTTCTGTGTTGCAAGACCCAGTGAACATGGTGCTGGCTGAAAATGCAGTAGTGTCTATGGCTCTACCAAAATCAGTTAGACACAGGCCACGACTCAGGGCCCCACGGGAGTCAGGGAACAGCCTAGAAGTGAAGTGGTGAAGTAATGACAAGAGATGGTAACCAAAGGGAAGAGATGGTAACCAAAGGGAAGAGATGGTAACCAAAGGGAAGAGATGGTAACCAAAGGGAAGAGATGGTAACCAAAGGGAAGAGATGGTAACCAAAGGGAAGAGAGGGTAACCAAAGGGAAGAGATGGTAAACAAAGGGAATCACTAACTGTATATCTCTGAGCATGAAGTTGTCAGGTTTGATATCTGCGTGGATCACACCTATGGAGTGTAATTCATGTACAATGTGCAGTATCTCCAAGGTGTAATAAGTGGCTACACACTCCTCAATAGTCTGTGACCGACAAGCATTGCTCAAGTCCTTTAGTGCGGGACAGTAGGGGACAGATAGATAGATAGGATCATCACAACTTTTACACCTTACACAATACTTACCAGCAGTGTTCCACAATCAAAGTAAGGAAATGATATAACCGAGCAATCAGTGAAAATGAATGCTCTCTCTATTTCCATGAAACAGTGCTGTTTTGTATCAGTGACATAATTACGAGGTCACAAATTTAGCTCTACTTACCAGGAACCTTGAAGAAGCTTTTGTCAAGCGTTCTCTTATTTCAGTCATGATACCAATCTCCCATTCACATGGTGGGCTTTGTATTTTAAGTGTGTGAGGACTTGAATCATCATTCTCCCCTTTGGCCATGAAGATACTTGCAAACCCTCCTTCAGTGATCTTCTGCAAGTTCATTTTGTGCCCCTCCAGGCAGATTGAGGTGCCAAACTTTGGAAGAGGTGAGTTCAAACGAAGTGTAAGAGAAGAACCAGCAGGGTGGTTCAAAGTGTTCAACATGGTGTTCACATACTGAGGGAGAAAAGGGTTGAACTCAGTTGGAAGGTGAGTAGGACCAGAGAGCTGATGGTCAGAGGGGACAGAACTGCCAGTAGAATTGGATGACCGACTGCTGGAACTGCTTTTGAAACTGTTAGGCTCCTCAGTGATAGGAGAAAGAGCGCCCAGACCTTTGGCCATTGGTGGGTGATGTTCAGTTATGGCCGACACGTCAAAAGTGAAATCAGACCCTTTTGTTGCCACCATTGGTGTGGAGGTGGGATCAAACTGTTTAGGATGGCAGATACCAACTTGTGTGAAGCTGGCTTCAACACAGCTGGAGTTCATAGTGTGACCCATGATAGGGGCTTCAAGGGGAATATGGTGGACGGGTTGGCCGAGTGGCTTTGAGACAGCACTGCCATGTAAAGCATACTGCTGGTCCTGTTTAGAGGTACCGGTCCATGAGTCATGGAACGGAGCAAAGCTTGACTCTTGGACATCTGTAGCCATGGAGCTCTGGTGAGAGGTCTGTTGCCATGACTCCTGGATATCTGTAGCCATGGAGCTCTGGTGAGAGGTCTGTTGCCATGACTTGCTGTCAGGGTTCTCTTGATTACAGATGGCAGTTAGCAAAGGCTTTGAAGATGACACCATTGGCAGCGACCTTAAACATTGAGCATCAAATAAACATGTGCACACACACAGATATGCACACACACACAGATATGCACACACACACACACACACACACACACACACACACACACACACAGCTTACCTTTTTTCAGACAAGGACTGCAATGGTCTGCAGTAACATATCAACAACATCTTCACTCGTCAGGCATTTCAAATGGTTTTAACCAACCTTCGAACATTGCTGGTCTGCAATTGCAGGGGTTCCCCTTTGACATGCTGTAGCTTGCTTGTGTCTTTCGCCACTGAGTCATGGAAGACCTCAAAAGACTGCATACTCTCACCAGCTGTGTGGTGCAGGGAGGATCTTGAAACGCTAATGCTATCAACATCGCTGAAGTTAAGTTTTGTGGAAACTGAATCACCTAACCTGTGTAAGGTCAGTAATTTACAATTGCACCAATGATATTAATGTTACCCACCTCGTGTTCCAACCCAGACTGCCTCCATCCATGGGCACACATCCAGGTGCTGTTGGATGCTGAACTGCTAACTTCTCAGTGGACTGGATCTCAAGCTTTTCCAGCGCCTCACTGAAAGAATCATCCTCAGATAACTCTTTTGATGCTGAAACTGGCGCAAACTGTTCAGACTGATATGGCTTCTCTTGACACAGCCGATCTAATTCTGAGTCAACATCTTCTTGCTCAGAACTAGCCAACACACGCAAAGGTTGTCTTGAGTTTGCCTGAAATGTGGTTCTCAAGGCTCCCTTAGTGGTGATGCCTACAGGCTGCTGAATATCAAAGTTTTCCTTATTGGCAGGGGGTTGGTATGACTTGAACATTCTGCCCATCATTGGAACATGCAGGGTTATGTTTCCAGAGCACACCTCAGTCATCTCCATTTCCACCGGCTCATTTTCCCTTGGTGGTGGTCTGTACTGCTTCAACATGGCTCTTATCTCTTCTATTTGGTGCTCACCCCCTGCAGGGGGATAGACTTGTCGCTTGTCATAATGGACGACAACTCCAGGTGTGCTATAGAAATCCTCAGTGCGTGGTGACTGTCGACAGGATAGGAGGTAAAGGAGTTAAAGCTACATGACATGTTACCATAGCTACATGTTACTATAGCACAGTTTGTAGCAATGATAGTGCTGGATCAAGGAAAGGGAGACTGTGTCGTGAGAGGTGGGAGGGTGAGGGGTGGTGAGGGAGAGGATGAGGGGTGGTGAGAGGTGGGAGATGAGGGTGGTGAGGTGGGAGGATGAGGGGAGAGGTGGGAGGATGAGGGGTGGTGAGGGAGAGGATGAGGGGTGGTGAGAGGTAGGAGATGAGGGTGGTGAGGTGGGAGGATGAGGGGAGAGGTGGGAGGATGAGGGTGGTGAAGTGGGAGGATGAGGGGAGAGGTGGGAGGATGAGGGGTGGTGAGGGAGAGGATGAGGAGTGGTGAGAGGTAGGAGATGAGGGTGGTGAGGTGGGAGGATGAGGGGAGAGGTGGGAGGATGAGGGTGGTGAGGTGGGAGGATGAGGGTGGTGAGGTGGGAGGATGAGGGGGTGGATCTAGACTGAGCTGTCATCTCTCTCACACAACGTACATCTTGGTCACAATTTTTAGCATCAAGTTGAGAAGAATGTTTCAGTTTATTGTCATGGGCCACCTCACTAACTTGTGCAGCTCTGACCTTCAGTTCTCTGTCACAGAAAATATACCAATAATAAGTGCTGCACAATTGAAACAGGGTAAAGTCACATCTGCTCAGCCATTCTCTAACATAAGCTAATTCAAGTATCAGGTTAAGTCTGAACTAAGAGATGGTATTTGTTTTGACTAGTACCATGTCCCACTTACTCCAATCTTCTATTCAGACGGGCGAGAGGTTGAGCTTTGCAAAGGACTCCCTGTTGCAACACGAGAACAGCTGCTTCTAAGGATCCCGCTAGCTCCAGGCTCTTGGCATATGCGTCATACACAACAGCATGTTGGGTGCACACGCCTGCTCCAAGCATGTGCTTGAATACAGCCTCAGGGTCTCCGCTAATACCAGCCTAATCCACATAACTGTTAGCTAACACAGAGGTCACGTGAATGATTTCCTTACCAGTTTGATGTATATATTAGCGAGCCGAACATCAGAATTAAAGTGGCTGAATTTGCCAAAGTACTTTATGCTCTGCATGAGAGCGTCACTGTAGCTAGGATGTGACGTATATCTGCGTTCTTCTAGCCACTCATGGTACCTTGTGAACAGGGTGCTACTTAGCTATACCCGTACATATTTCATCTACTTACTTTGTCCACACCTCCATTGGATCTCCATCGTCTTCCGCTGATTTCAAGTCATTCTCAAGCTGTCTGTGATGTCATAGCATTCGTCAGTTTGCCCACAGTGCTAGCTAGTTCTGTACCTTGATTTCTGCGTCAGGTCCATGTTTCCCCCCAACAAAAAAAATTTAAATTCGAGCATGCGCAATACGTCACGCGGGTTATGACGTAATGCAACGTTTTAAAATGTTTACAATGTTACAATGTTTGAACACAACCACCATTCAAAATAAACTTAGTGTCTGACAAGCACTTAATAAATTCAGTAGCCAGCCTAGTCAGGAACATGCTAATAAAGTAACATGCCCAAGAATTATTGGGATACCACTCAAGGCAATATAACTCTGTCAACATTTCTGTCTCTGTCTGTCACTGGGATGTTTTCACACAGCTGACAACTGAATGATAATGATACCAGGTTTGGCCTCAGACCGGCGTCCAAACATCTTGCTATGTATGCATCATAGTACCCCTGTATGGTATAACAACACAAAATAGTTTTAGCCACCCAGGCCATCATTTTTACCCACCTTCCCTCTTCCCAACCTCACTCCATCCTGTGGAAAGAAAGTGATAGATGGTCAGTTCGTTACATGGTTCTGTACATACCTTGGTAAAGCCTAGACCAGGTACTAGGATGAGGTCCAGCCCAGCCACAATTCCTTCCTCTCTGTTGTCACAGCCTGCTAAGTTAGCCACTGGACACACAAAGGGTTAACACATAACACACTTTCTGGCTGACGGATGTTCCATTTGTTTAGAGGCAAGCTGTAGTAGTCCTCCAGAGAGTGAACTCTAAGCAAGTCCATCCTTGTACCGCCAAACCAAGGGACAAAGCACTTCCTTGTGCGGTGGTGACACAGCAACTGTTTGGTTATCTCATCTTACCTGTCGTTTCTAAATATGTCCTGAGCGCGTAAGTGAGATATAATCGCATGCCATACAAGGGAAAAGCCTACCTGTACAATTTCTCGCGTGTCGACTTCTTCAGGCATGCTAACGTAAACAGAGATGATACGACTGTTCTGGTATTCGGGACTAATAAGGAACTGCGCACAAACAAATCAGGACGGCTGACTAGCAGTATACCAACCCACCTTTTTAATCAAACTCTCTGTCTCGCGCTGCCTCTGCTCAGGTGACATGGCAGACAAACCATTCCTAATCGCCCTTCGCAATTCGGCCTTCGCGGCTCGTATTGTTGTCATTGAGAAAAATGATATATTTATTTTTAATAATATATTTGCGGTGCGCGCAGTTGGAAAGCACGAACATGAGGTTGGAAGCAACCTTATCTAATTTGGTTTGGCTCCTTATTGTACCGTGTTCGACTCTTGCAGAATTACGGTGGATGGCCTGCCTGTTCTCTTTCCATACGACTATGTGTACCCAGAACAATATGCTTACATGTTGGAGCTTAAGAAATCGCTAGATGCCAAAGTAACTTTTTAATGCCGTTTCGTATAATATTTCAGCACTAACACAGGGCCACTGTGTGTTGGAAATGCCTTCGGGCACAGGGAAGACCATTACAATTCTCTCACTAGTCGTGGCTTACATGAAGGTATATTGTCTTCTCTGTAGACATTATATGTACATATGTATGTGTATGTACGTGTGTATATGTAGTAGTATACTGCACTTTTCTTATACGTATGTATATGCGTGTATGTATGTGTGTATGTACGTATGTATGTATTATGTATGTATGTATGTATGAATGTATGTATGTATGTATGTGTGTATGTATGTGTGTATGTATGTACGCACGTATGTATGTATGCATGTATGTATGCATGTATGTATGCATGTATGTATGTATGTATGTATGTATGTATGTATGTATGTATGTGTGTGTATGTATGTACACATGTATGTATGTATGTATGCATGTATGTATGTATGTATGTATGTATGTGTGTATGTATGTATGTATGTATGTATGTATGTATGTATGTATGTATGTATGTATGTATGTATGTATGTATGTGTATGTATGTACACATGTATGTATGTATGCATGCATTTTGTTGTGCATATATTGATAGATGGCTATGTTATTTAGGCCCATCCTAGCAATCTGGAGAAACTTATTTATTGCTCCAGAACTGTACAAGAGATCACCAAGGTAACCACATAACCAGTGACCCAGTCATAAATGATTATTGAACCTAGACTTTACAAGAACTTCATGTTCTGATTGATTACTACACAAGTGTGGAGGGGAGGCCCCCAAACTTCCTTGGATTAGCACTGAGTGCAAGGAAGAACTTGTGTATCCACCCAGAGGTTAGTCAGGAGGAGGAAGGCAAGGGGGTTGACAGCAAGTGTCACAAGCTGACTGCTTCCTTCGTGAGAGAGAAACATGCACACGACCCATCCATTGCTGTCTGCCCATTTTACGAGGTAAATTATCATAGCCTTTGGTATGGGGTGTTCAGCTGCACTGCCTTTACAACCAGGAGTTTGAACATATGGGAAAGAAAGAATTTTCTCCCATTCCACCAGGCGTCTATGACTTGGTGGGTGTGGTACCTGTTTGTGCTAATGTGCAATGAACTGTCTTTTCAGGATGACCTGAAGACTTTTGGAAGGAGCAAAGAATGGTGTCCTTACTATTTGGCTAGATATGCTGTAAGGTTCATTGTTAAAAAGTGTGGTGGTCTATACCAATGGCAAACCTATTAATAAGCTCATTGCAGCTAGAACGGGCCAATGTGGTGGTATTCAACTACTCATATCTGCTAGACCCAAAGATTGCAGAGCTTGTTTCAAAGGAGTTCACCAGGAAGGCTGCTGTTGTGTTTGACGAGGCACACAACATTGGTATGTGAGGGGTGCATTGTACCTGTGGGTGCATGGCATCAGTGGTATGTGAGGGGTGCATTGTACCTGTGGGTGCATGGCATCAGTGGCTGTGTGTGCTGTGTGTGTGCTATGTGTGCTATGTGTGTGTGTGTGCTATGTGTGCTGTGTGTGCTATGTGTGCTGTGTGTGTGCTATGTGTGCTGTGCTATGATGTACCTCGTTTTCCTAGACAGTGTGTGCATTGAAGCCATGAGCATCAACATTGGACGGAAGACTTTGGACAGGGGACAAGCTAACTTGGACAGTTTGGTTCAACATATCAGGGAGTAAGTAGCTCCTCCCCCTTTGCCACACCCTTTCTTTGCCTCTGCTGACAATGATCCAACCTCAGCATCAGTGAGGAGCAGTTACGAGAGGAGTATGGCCGGCTGGTGGAGCGTATGCACAACAGCAATCTCGCAGTTGTACAGCTGCATCATTTCCATTCCTTGCAGACTTGCGGCAGACAAAGAAGGCTCGCGAGACAGATATAGTCATGGCCAATCCTGGTATGTGGAGACATACATACTGTGTGCGGGGTTTATACTTTATGGCCATGTGTGGTTATAGTCCTCCCCGATGAGCTACTTCAAGGTAACAGTGTTTAGGGTGGTGTACACTAAATGGAATATTCTTCTGCTCAGAGGCTATGCCAGGAAGCATTCGTAAGGCGGAGCACTTTATTGGCTTCATGAGGAGGGTTGTTGAATATTTAAAGGTGTGTTGGTGATGAAGAGAAAGGTGAGGCTGACATGTGCAGGTATTTTTTTGTTGCAGACGAGGCTTGCAGTCCAACATGTGAAGGCTGAAACCCCTACGTGTTTCCTTCAGGATATCTACCAAACTGTGTGTATAGACAGAAAGCCACTGAGGTGCAACTTGTGGTGTGCTGCCTGTGGTTTCGTTTTCACATATTAGTGTTTTGCCTTTTTTTGTAGGTTCTGTTCAGAGAGACTTCAATCACTTCTCCTCTCTCTTGAACTGGTTGACCTTGGTGATTTCTCGGCACTGTCTCTGATTGCTAACTTTGCCACCCTTGTCTCCACATACACCAATGGTAAGCCATATATCAGAGCTGCTGCCCACACCCACTGCTGGGTACTATAAAGGCTTCAACATTATCATTGAACCATTTGATGAACGTGCTCCTACAATCTATAACCCCATTCTCCATTTCAGGTGTGTGTGTGTGTGTGTGTGTGTGTGTGTGTGTGTTGGTTTAATTGACTTTCATTTGGTTTCAGTTGCATGGATGCGACAATTGCTTGCAGGCCAGTATTTAGAAGATTTCAGAGCGTGATATTAACTTCTGGTGTATGTTTCTCTGTTATGTGTGTGTCTGTGTGTGTGTGTGTATGTGTGTCTGTGTGTGTGGGTGCAACCCTAACCATCTCCTCCTCTACCACTCCCCTATTTTCTTTCCCAACACAAACACCAATGCTATGATCAGACTCTTTCCCCCTTGGAGATGTATCCTAAACTATTAGACTTTCAACCAGTCACGCTTAGTTCTTTCTCAATAACCCTGTCCAGGCCTTGTGTTTGCCCGTTGGTATGTGATGGGTGGGCAGTGATGGTGTGTTAATTGTGTGTGGTCATTGAAGGTTGTAAGTCGTGGTAATGACCAGGTAGCCATCACTTCCAAATTTGAGGCCAGAGCTGATGCAGGTGGGCTTGTAGTGACCTAAGCTCGCATTTATTGGGCTTCTTTGACAGCTGTGGTTCGTAACTACGGAAATTTACTGGTGGACATGTCTGGTATTGTCCCTGATGGAATAGCCTGCTTCTTTCCAAGCTATGAGTACATGGTAGGTTACTGGGAGTGGAGTGGTGTGGTGACTGCTATTATACTGCAGTTGTGTCTGGTCCAGGAGTCAGTGGTGACTTCCTGGGTGGACCAGGGGATAATGAGCAAGGTACAGAAAAACAAACTGATTTTTATTGAGACCAGAGACAGGGGAGAAATATCTTTGGCTCTCCATAACTATTTTAAGGTATGCCAGCCAACTGTTCTGTGCTAAGTCTTAATCTTTTTCTTCCATTATAGGCCTGTGATAATGGTCGCGGGGCTGTCCTTCTCGGGATAGCACGAGGGAAAGTGTCCGAGGGAGTTGACTTTGGTGTGTGGATCACATGAGATCACATGGGACTTTTGTGCATCACATGGGATCACATGAGATCACATGGGGCTTTTGTACATCACATGGATCACATGAGATCACATGGGGCTTTTGTGCATCACATGAGATCACATGAGATCACATGGGGCTGTATTGTTTGAACAATTGATGCATGGCAGCCTATCCCACCAATGTCCCACCAGTATCCCACCAGTATCCAGTATCCCACCAGTACATTAATGTTATATGTGTGTTGGGTGCAAGCTAACATGGACTGTCTACAGTGCACCATTATGGCCGTGCTGTCATTATGTTTGGAATTCCTTATGTCTACACACAGAGCAGAATACTAAAGGTATTAGAGAACTTTTTATGCAGCTGCTTACAGATAGCATGTTCACTTCTAAAGGCACGACTAGAATATCTGAGAGACAACTTCCAGATCAAGGAGAATGATTTCCTAACATTTGATGCTATGAGGCAAGCAGCCCAGGTGAGCAATATTAAGGATTAAGGTGAGCAATAATAAGGGTTGATGTGAGCAATAAGGGTTACTTAGCAACATAAGTGTGATTGCCTCAGAAGGCTAACAAGCGCCCTGCCCCTCCCTGTTCATATGTGTACATAAGTGTGTAGGAAGAGCACTACGTGGGAAAACTGACTATGGAATAATGATATTTGCTGACAAGGTGGGCGAATGCATGCGTGCACTATCAGGAGAGGTGTAAACTGTTTGTTTTTAGAGGTTTGGACGCCATGATAAACGTAGCAAGCTTCCTAAATGGATACAAGTAAAGTTAATGGACTGAAACAGTGATGCCCTGTTGATGGATAATATAACTTCGTAGGAACACCTCAAAGAATCACTTTGCAATCTTTCAACGGAAGAAGCTGTTCAGGTGTGTGTGTGTGTGTGCGTGTGTGTGTGTGTGTGTGTGTGTGTGTGTGTGTGTGTGTGTGTATGTGTGTGTGTGTGTCTGCATGTGTGTGTGTGCAGGTTCCTTGTTGAGATTAATCTTATTTTCTCTCTCACCTTTACTTCTTCTAACATACCATCTCTCTTCATGCACTAGTATTGTAAACGATTCCTGAGGGATATGGCCCAGCCTTCGAGCCTGGTATTATTTGTAATGCACACATGTTTGTGATCATGACATATCTATCCGTCAGGAGGAACAGGTGGGCGTGTCCGTCCTCACAGAAGACCAGATCCTGAGGAAGGAGAAGAACACACCGTTTCCATAGTAGCACATACCTACGACTGTAATCACGCAACCTGTTTTAGTACTTCCGGTATCATTGTTTATAACGTTAACTATTTCAGGTGGCTTTTCACCGCTTGGCAAATTGTTCTCGCTTAGCGCCAAGTGCATGTATACTATTAATGGAGCGAGCTAGCGGTTCTGTGCTGTTCAACCCTACCGTAAAAATTGCAGGACTTTGGAAGCGTTCGCAAGGTCTCTCGTGGATAGGTTCAAAAAATTACAAACATCGAGTATTCATTCTTACCGAGCAGGTTTTATCATACTATTCTGGAACCGTCGATGTGAGATAATGATCAAATCGCTGTATTACTGGTAGTGAGGAATTTCTGTCTTTTTTTTTTTAGCGCATTGGTCAAATGAAGAGGCGGATACCCATTGAGTCTATCCGTGCAGTTGAGTTCGTTAGCGAATCTGCTTTCAACCTTGCCCATATGCTTCAGGTGAGTCTTAACATAGCCTATAATATGCGCGTGTTTTAAAATAGCAGAAACCAATTCCCTTTCGAATGGTAACCCAAAAATATCGATACAGTGAGTAGTCATTACAGCTGCCCCCAAGAGGCTGCATTATTATTATTTTTATTTTTATTTTTATTTTTTTTCCAACTGGCAAGCTACAGCTCACGTGGTGTGTGTGTGTGTGTGTGTGTGTGTGTGTGTGTGTGTGTGTGTACGTGTGTGTGTGTGCGTGTGGTGCGCGCGCGCACGTGTGTCCATGTGTGTGTGTGTGTGTGTGTGTGTGTGTGTGTGTGCGTGTGGTGCGCGCGCGCACGTGTGTCTGTGTGTGTGTGTGTATGTGTTTGATAATTGAACTTCTCTATCCTCTATACCAGATCGTGTACGTGTGTAAGAAGCACGGATTTGTTACATTATACGTCATAGCCAGGGACAAGGCAGAATGTGCAGATTGGGTGTCATCAATAAGAAATGGTGAGTGGATGTCCACACCAGGGGGGGGGGACTGACATGTCATTGTGGGGGGGGGGGGGGGGAGGGGGATGTTGGTATGAATGATGGAGGTGTGTTGGTATGCAGAATTTTGTTTGGTGTGCACATAATTCCATGTTTCCTTAGTTTCAGCACCTGCTTGTGTTTGCATGCGTGAACATGAGTATGTGCGTGCGTGTGTGCATGCATGTGCGTGTGCACATGTGTTTGTACTTTGTATGTGTGTGTGCATGTGTGTTTGTATGTGTGTGTGCACATGTGTTTGTATGTGTGTGTGTGTGTGCAATCAAATGTGTTCCTGTAGCACTTTGATATCTTGTACCTCACATGTAGCGTGCTATTTTAACCAAGACATGCTGATGCATTACCACCCGGGAATCCTGATCAAGAGCAAGTGGAATTGCTGCCAGCAGTCTGGGAAGAATGCTCTCGGCTGTCAGCCATCTTACCACCTTCTCACCAGGAGCTCATCCCGCTATGCTCAGATGAGACGTAAGGACACCCTGTACAGTGTGTCCAGTAAGCGTTCTTCAAGTCACCAAGTTGAAGGGATGAGGAGGTCAACAGTGTGCGCGGAGAGGCCTGAGAGTGACAGGATGACGAGGATGATTGCTGTCAGCAACAGCTGTGTTAACCTCACTAGCTGCACCCCGAATACCATTCACTCGTTAACTCTTGATGAACCAAATGCAGTGGTGGGAGTGGAAACTGTGTCAGCAAGTCCCCAGACCCCTAACGGGGCTTGTAGTTTGTCATCCTCCCACAGCCATGAAAATATCCATGTCATTGAAGGTGCTATTTGCTTATCACCTTCACACAACCATGAGAATTCTCACAGTGACAAAGTTCATCAAACGATCAGTAGTGCAGCTGTTAAAGAGCATACTAACAACGTTACACATTTCATTTTGGGTCACACTTCAGGTGTCCGCCAGAGAAGTTCAGAACCACTAGCACACAGCTTTCATTCTTCTTCAGATGCAGGTTTTAAGCGCATAGACTCCTTAGGTCCATTGTTATGGGGAACTTGTATACATAAAAGGAAGGCTGACCATCTCAGCAGGAGCTGTTCAACTCTTTCCAAACCGGTTATTGAACCTAAGATTTCAAACTCAGACCCAACTGTGTTTCATGTATGAATTTGAAGTGTAATGTTTTGTGTGTATGTTAATTATACCATCATAAATAGTTGTCTAAATGGTTTCTCGGCCCCAGGCCCTAAACATAACATTTACATCACCGTTCGTTAACGCAACGTGCGGTCCACATTAGGGCCTGGGGCCGAGACTTATTCAAAGTATTTATATAATTATTTTTTTAAAATAGTTGGAAAAAAAATTATAATACACAAAATTATAATTACTTCTAGTTAATTCATTGGTTGGGTTCTCTTGCTTTCTCTTTTTTTCCCCCCACGGCAATATTTTTTGTAGAAGAAGTCAATAAAGAGTAGGGTGTAAGAGCCATAGATGAAGAGTGCCATACACACAAGGGTACCATTGTAAGAACACTTCTCCCCACGAGAGAACTGCATGTGTGCCAGAACATTAGAGGCAAAGCCAAAGAACATTTGAGATATTTGTAGGATGGTGATGAACAAGGCAATGCTCTCAGGAACACTGCGCCCACTGGCCTTCACAGCGTAGTAAGAGTACATGAGGGAGTGAACACAGAAGTTTATGCACCCAAACCATATTGACACAGCTGTGTCAACAGTGAAGGCGAACCAGCTGAGAATAAGGACAGTGACGTGGTGATACCAGTGCAGGAAGTTGAGCGGTGACTTGCGCAGCACCACGAAGGCAGTGTCACCTAGCTCGAGAATCTTGGACAGGGAGAACAGCCACACCCAGAGGTGCAGTGATGGGTTCGAGAATGCTTCGGTGACACACACTGTTCTAAGGAACCCCTCGCGAATACTGACCAACGCGCGTTCGTACACAAATGAAACCGCTCCGATAATGCTGAATGCAGCCAGGCCAACGTTCCACATGGTAAGTGCTGTGAACGGACTTTTAATTAAAGAACTGCTAATTTGAGAACGTACCTCTTCTGAGTTCGTATGCAGGCTTGTTACGCATGAATTGCGTACCCGCGTATATCAGCACCAAATATATCATACTGGCGTATAGGGACCAATGCCAGTGTTGGTCCATCCATTCTTTTACGGACGCAGAGTTGAAACGTTTCTCGACGATGTGAAGTGCTGGAATCGACATGCTGCTTTGCCTATTTGTTTTAAAATAAGAGAGGTCACCTTAATAAGTATAGGTTTAAATTTTTATCACGTGCGGTGCATGTGGTTGTGCAACTTGTGGGTAGGGCTGGGGCAATTAGTTCCGCTAAATTAAGGTCCAGGAGATATTCGGTATACGCGGAAAAATAGTACTTATTTGAAGCATATCATATGTTGGATAGCGTTCAGTGCTGCCTCGTTACCCGTCTAGTCTACGTCGGAGAGCCATGTGGCGTGATCGCTCCCTTCTGGGTCCAGAAAGCCTTCTAGCCATGGTGGTGTGCGCATGCACGCTCTTACTGAGCAGAGTCGGTACGTGTTCTGCGCGACCTCGCATAATTTTACGCTACTTCCTGCGTGCACACGTTTAGGTTCAGAATTTGCGCTGCAGCCGTTGAGCGTGGTGGTAATGGAGGGACAGTCAGCTGTACTGACGTGCGCTCTCGCCGGGATCGGAACGATCCAATGGACATTTGAGGCAGCCACAATTCCGCGGACTAGCTCGCTGAATACCACAATCTCGCGGAATAGCTCACTATTCGCAGTTACAAGAAATGACACTTATAGCGAGCTGCGTATCGCTCGTGCTGATCACTTACGACACTCGGGCTATTATCAATGTGTGGACGACAGCGGCTATGTATCAATTCCTGCTCAAGTGCGGGTGCTGTGTGAGTTGCGTTCACACAAGCCGTGAATATGTTATATTGCGTTCTTTTTCGCACAGATCTTAGTGATGACATAAGCATCGACAAAAGCCTAATCACTGTCTATGCGGGGAGTGACGCTACATTCATTTGTACTCCTCCGAGCGCAGAGCCGTTACCCGCCATAAGGTGGGAAAGTAATGGCATTGTACTAACACGAAATCAACACGTGTATCTGAGTCGGGATAACACGGTACTTCGTCTAACTGCTTTGACGCTGGCAGACTCGGGCATATACTATTGTATTGCTGAAAATGGACTTGGCATATCTGTAAACGCTTCGACAGAACTCCGTACATGTAAGCGTTCAAAAGTGGTACCCACCCACACACGTACAAGGCTTCTGTTTAGCATTCTTTACATATTATTATCAGTAAAATTGGTAAACTTAGATTTTCAAGTGCAGTTCAATGCTGTCTCTCTAGTCTTTCATCTTTCTGCTTGTTCCCTCTATCCCCTCTCCACGCACACACATCTTTCCTATTGCCATCCTGTTGCCTCACAACTTCTACCACCTCTCCAGTACTATCACCAAGTGGTGGACTCTATACAGTCAAAGTCCCATATGATCAGTTTTGTGCAAAGGCAGGACGCTCTTTGTCCATTGACTGCCTAATTTCTCCACTGCCAAAGATTGAGGTACAATGCACGACAACCATGTGACAACCATGTGACATGTTATATGTTTACACTCCAGATGGTTCGATGGCTGTACAAAGGCTTAGCTCTGACTTCTGGCATAGATGGATATTACCTTAGGCAAAATTTCACTCTCAAAATCAATTCTGTGTCTACTCGACATGCAGGAGCATATTGTTGTGTCGTGGAAGGTTTTCCAGCAGCTACAGACTGTACTGAAGTCATTGTAGGATGTAAGTCAATTGGAGGGCTATGCTACAAGTCCTTAACTATTTGGTTACTGCCTGCAGGTGAGAACAGGCTGCAGGTGGAGGTGGTCCCTCCATACTTTAGTCCTGCGTGGACACTGCTTTTCAACTTCTCCTACACTAATGTGATGCTGAAGGCCAACCCTGTGGTCAGATGGTTCAGAGATAGCATTCCTGTGCAGCAGGACAAATACACGTCACTACTCCCAAATGGAAGTCTTTTGATACAGCATGTGAACCTGCAGTCTGATATTGGCTCATATACTGTGATGTCTGAGCACATTTCCAATTATGTGTTAGCGACGTATGTAGCCCTACCTTCTGCTACAGGTAATGGCATAGTTTTCAGAAATTGATACTTTTACTTAATTACTGTGTTGTCATTCCTGTGTTGCCACGTCCTTCAGTAACGCCATCGTTACAGCTGCTGGCCTCAAACCCAGTGATACAGCTTCAGTCTTCTGTTACTCTTACCTGTTCCTTCACATCAAGTTATTACCGTGGATTTACATACAGATGGTTTTTGAATAATTCATCTTCTCCACTGTCCAGTGACAGCAGACATGCCATCTATACCTCAGGTACAAACAGCACCCTTTACATATCAAACCTAGCAGAGCAGGATGCTGGGAAATACCTCTGTGCTGTGTGGGAGGCTAATGTTTCTGTTAGCACCAACTTGACTTTGGCGTCTTACCTGTATCAACTGCCTCTCACACTCAACCAACAACCCACCTTGGTGTGCAATGGATCAACACTGAATCTTGAGTGTCCATTTGCTGGGGGGAGGGGAAAAATCAATGTCCGTTGGTTATTAAATGATGAGCTACTAATCAATGATGTGGGCGGAGTTAAGCTGGGTCAAGATGGAAGAGTACTTACAGCTGCATCACTGCAAAGTGGAGGTGTTTATGCATGTAATGTGTCTGATGGCTTCACATCATTCTACCAGTCGCTACCCGTTATTGTGGCCTGTAAGTTTGTATAATGGAGTGTTGTATCTGAGTGTATTATGTGTGTGTGTGCGTGTGTGTGTGTGTGTGTGTGTGTGTGTGTGTGTGTGTGCTCTGCAGTCCCAGGAAGTATAGAGGCAGTACACAGTACCTTTGTTGGCTCAGCTGTTCGACTTGATTGTATTGTATCTGGAGGACTGCCTTCCCCACATATCATATGGCTGCAGGGCTGGGTACCCGTGAGCGATTTAAATGATTCATCCCTGATACAGCTGCCCAATGGTTCCCTTTTGATTAACCCTGTGACGGCCAAGGATGATCACACCTATTACTGTGCCATACAGATGTGCTCAACACTCGACATTAAGAAGTTCAATTTTAGGGTTGTACCAGTAAACACCTCGACAAGTAGGTTATGTTATGTGTGTGGTTAGATATGCTGTTTTAACATTATCCTGATGGACACACCACACTGCACCCACCCCTTACCATGCTTCCCCACCATATCCAGCTGAATCCTCCATCAAAGTGAATGATATAGTTCTTCCAGCTGGCCTGGCCTTCAGTGGCGTTGTGTTGGTTATAGCCATCGCCATTTTCATCAGTGTGTTCTGCTGCTGTTACCATGACCACGTACGCGAGCAACGCACAACCACCATACGACAGAGAGCACAGCTGGCCGGGGCCCTAAGGCGTCAAGCTTCCATGCGTGCGTCAGGCCGCAGAGACAATGGGAGTCTGTTAGCTCCCTCTGTTGTGGGCCATGAGGTGACCACTTTCACCATTGCAAGGGGGAACCCCCCACCCCCTGGTGCTGCCACTCAATCCTCTCCATCGTCATTGTCAGTTGCCCCCACTCCCGTCACTGTCCCCCACAACACCCCCACCACTGTCCCCCATAACACACCCCCCACCAGTGTCATTACCTCATCTCCTGATGCTGATATTTGCCTGCTACCCAATTTTCCAAGGGTAAACGTGCAGGTAGGTATGGCTGTGTGTTCCAACAGCTTCTGGTGTTACACTGTTACACTTTTTCTCTAGTTGAGAGAGGTGATGGGTGAGGGGGAGTTTGGCCCTGTTGTGTTGGGGTGGGCATACAACATTTCACCTCTGGAGAGGTCAGAGGTTGCAGTGAAGGTGATCCACGCACACAATGCTGGAACACACAGAGCGGTGCTTTTAGACTTTGCCAGCCAAATGCAACTGCAGAACCCCAACATCTGTGGCATTTTAGGCTTGTGTACGGATGTGGAACCATACTATGTCATCTATGAATACTTGGACAAGGTGAGGGATATGCATGGTTATGTGTGGTTTGTAACTTGGCAACTGTGCTTTAACAGGGAGATCTAAAAAGATTCCTTCTTGAGGCCAAAGAGACACAGAGCACATCTCAGAAGGATCTGTGTAATATTGTGGCCCAGATAACTGATGGAATGGCATTTTTGTACTCACAAAGGATAATTCATGGTGACTTAGCAACAAGAAACTGTTTGATATCATCAGAACTGAAAGTGAAGATAGCTGATCTAGGAATAGGTCATGATCTCTACAAAGATGATTATTATGATAATGGAAGCCAGCTTTTACCAATCAGATGGATGGCACCTGAGCTACTCACAGCTAGCACCTCTGCTGGTCCTAACTTCTCCCTGCACAGTGATGTTTGGTCATTTGGAGTACTGTGTTGGGAAGTGTTCACATTTGCTGCACAACCCTACGATGACCTGTCCGATGTACAGATACTTGAGCAGGTTCCCAGAGGCCACACCCTCACATCCCTAGCCAAAGTGTGCCCCGCCCTCTTTCATTCCATTATGCAAGCTTGCTGGAGCTACAAATTAGACGAACGACCAAAGTTTTCAACTTTGAACGCAGCCATTAGGAAAGTCACTGCTGACAACTATCAGTGACTCCACCTACCAGTAACCCCACCCCCTTCCGTCATGCATTATTATAATCTCATTATCAGTTAGTACCATAAATGTTAACACCTATCTAGGCCATACTTGTGGGTAATTTGGGGGCACAGTTGAGGTTCTCATTGTGGTACCAGGGGGTGTGGCAGCCATAACAGTGTGCAGCTCAGTATAGGTCATTCCTGGTACAGGAGTAGTGGGTAGAGGTCTGTACTGAGGGACCAGAGGGGTCTGGGCACCCATCACTTGCGGCTGGTACCCGATAAGCACAGGCTGTACCAGGGATGGTACAGCAGCCTGGGTGCTGATGAACAGCTGTGGCATGGACGAGGTTGCCATGCCGACATTGAGGGTGGAGAAGGCAAGAGGTTGCTGGGCTGTGGGAGTGGCTGGTGTGCTGACAGCTGGTGCTCTGTTGTTTGCACTTCCTGGGACAGTTGGATTGATCAGGTACTGCCCACCAGTGGTAAAGGTGACAGGCATTCCTGATGATGCCTGCTGAACCATAGCTGGCAGGAGCAGAGGAGAGGCTGTGGGTGTGGCTTTGGGTGTGGTACTTATGGCTGGTGGTTGAAGAAAGTGATACAATGCCAATGCACACACATAGCTATCACTTATTACCTGTAGTCACACAAGTAGTGTCCTGTGTCATTGCAGCTTCATGTGTCCCCTTTGTGGTATAGATAGTATCTTTCAACCACATTCACTGGACATGTATGTCAAATCAAATCTTACCACCTCCTCAGCTGACTTCTCAGAGTACATATCCAGTACTTGATGACAGATGGACTCCAGGTCATGTGAGTCAACAGTATCCACAAAATGTCTCCACCAGGACTTGGAGTGAGATGCAGTGGCCCCCTGGAGATCATATTTAGTTAGCTTTCCTCCCAAGTACAGGAATGCTACAGCTATGCACTGCGGCTCCCATTGAAGACACAACGTTGTACAGAGACTGGTAGTTATGAAAGCATCAGAGCAAGAAATGCGGTCATGTAGGAGGAGGAGGAGGAGGAGGAGGAGGAGGAGGGTTTGGTATGCAGTGATAGCAGGAGGTCATCCATTACCTGTCATTGACAAAGTTCCAAGCCATCTGTACCAACTTCTCAATCTTGGATTTGTCCCCTGGAGGTTAAACAAGGATGATTTACTGGTCAAAAGTATAAAACATACCTTTGAGAGCTTTAGCAAATTTGAGGAGGTATGCATATGGGTGCTGGACTTGGAGGTCAAACTTAATGGTTTGCAAAAGAATCCTTTCATGTGTAAGCAATTCCTCCTGGGGGGGAGGGGCAAGGATCATTGACCGCACCCCCAACCATAGGGCATCACATGTACTCACTCACCTTTGGGTCAACACCAAACTTTACCCATTGGTGTTCTGTCAACTGTGCTTTAGCCACTTTGAGTATGTCTTTACATTTCTTCGGAGTCTCTTCCACTTTCCCTGCTAGTAGCAAACATGCAGATGCCACTACCCAACGATCAAAAGTCTTGAAACTCTGGATCATAAAAAATCGATGGTAAAATGTAACTCCAGTTGCTGTTGTATCGTAGTGTCTAACCAGTGGGTTATGGTTGTGGGTGATGTACGCATATTTGGTCACACACACATACACACATACACACATACATACATATATACGTACATACATACATACATACATACATACATACATACATACATACATACATACATACATACATACACACACACACATACACACACACCACCACCACCACCACCACCACCACCACAGAAGGATACAGCCCTAGGGTGTTACTGGCGTTGATTATGAATCTTGCACCGTCCCTGCGATATTTCGCTTCTACTTGCGGTGATACCCCATGCTCTCGGGATGGCGATTTTAGTTCAATATCTTCACGAGTGAAATACCAAGTATACGCCATCACAAAATAAAAAAATACTCAAATTGATGCGCACTATTGCTAATGACGGACAGTGTATCCCTTCAGGAGGTCTTAGAAGAAAGTAGGGAATTAGAGGAAATTGCAAATGCAGTGTTAGGAGACTCCGATGATTCGTGTTGCACATATGCTCAGGTAACGTGTCCGGATACTTCACTTGAAGTCTGCCAATATATAATATATATTTCAGGGCTACATTGGGAGGCAAGCACTATACGCGTGTGACACATGTACTGAGCAGGAGCCGGCAGGAATATGTTTAGCCTGTAGCCTGCACTGTCATGATGGCCATCGTTTGCACGAGCTCTACACAAAAAGGTGAATGCAGCACTAAACAGTTCCCACACCTGTATCAGAAATTGCACGCAAGTGCAGGAGGTTTCGTTGCGACTGTGGGAATCGCAAGTTCCCTTCAGATTTTCAGTGCAAACTTCAGCCTGTGAGCGAGCGAACAGGTAGGGAGGGGTACAGTCTTAACACTCGTCTTTGCCGTTAGATAAAGGATGAAGAGAGCGTCCATAATAAGTATGGACAGAACTACAGAGGATTGTACTGTTTGTGCAACAGACCTTTCCCTGACCCAGATGACGAGGTACCTAACGCTATCTGCACATATACCTAATATTTGTTACATTACAGGTGGAAGATGTGATGATCCAATGCATCATTTGTGAGGACTGGTACCATTCCAGAGTCAGTTTGATGATTGCATTGCCCTGTTACCAAGTGACGTATTTCTTTGCAGCACCTTGGTACTTGCCCACCTGATCAGTACGATGAGATGATTTGTGACTCGTGTGTCAGTCGCCTGCCTTTTCTGGAGGCATATGCCATACATCATCCTTCTCAAGTTAAAATGGAGGCACCAGAGAAGGAACAGATTTGCGTAGAAGTGGTAGGCAAAGAGCAGTCTGGTGAAGACATGTGCCTTGTTGCAAGGTGGGAAATGGTTCGAGGAGCTTCCCAGAGTCCTCTGATGAAAACACTGTACTTCAATGAAGGCTGGAGGAAAAGGATTTGTAGGTGTCCATTGTGCTTGGTAGGTCACATGTTCTGTCATGGTACACCAACAAACACACTGCTAAATATCTAGTGGCCATCTATCACACTGTACCATAGCTGTAATGACATCATGATCTTGCCATAGGACAAGTGCCGTGAAGTGGACTTCTTATTGGACGAGGATGACTCCATCCTAGCATATGAAAGACGAGGTGTAGCCAAAGGCCCTGTGCCAGATACTCATGATGCTGGAATGGCTGCCATGATGAACTCTCTTGATCACACTCAGCAAGTGGAAATGCTTCACGGTGAGAGCACACTGCATGCATGTTAACATGATAACTGGTGTTGTGTGAAAATAGGGTATGCTACAATGAAGGAGAGTTTGGTGGAGTTTTTGAAAGGCTTTTCACACACTGGCAAGGTAATGACTTGTCTAATGTTACCTCTTGTAAAGGCAGATCAATTAATATCTTAGGTGGTAACAGAGAGAGACATCGGTGACTTCTTTGAAGGGTTAGAGGCAAGGAAAAGACAGCGTCTAGATAATGGTACAGGGGTGCCACCATCTCACTGTCATCAGTGATGACTGGGATGTGATGTCAGATGACTTACGCACACATAAGCCATATGATAACAGAATGACACAACATGTATTGAACTAAGTTGCCAAGTTGTCCAGCTCATTCATGAAATGTGAACACTTGCCCATCATAATTTTGACTGCTTCAATCACCAATACATCTGGAGCCAACGCACCAGTGGATTCCACTGAGACTGTGAACATGGAATGCCATGATGGATCAGACATAATCAAAACCCTAACCAACTATGTAGATAATGGCTCCACACCCTTAACCCTTAACTTGCTGGCAGCCGTGACATGACAATAACTCACATATGAAATGGTCTCTAATCCTTGCAAGCTTCACACAGTCTTTCAAATCCTGCAAACAGAGAGTTAGGCTAATGATATCTTAATGCATATGGGGTCACTTTGCTTGCCTCATGTCTGAACACTTCTCTGCTACAAGTATCCTTCCTAGTATCAAGCACCTGTGCTCTACGTACACCTGGGGAGGGGGGGGGATGTGTAGTGAAGGAAGAGGCAGTGATAAACTAACCATTCTCTTCTATCACTTGTATTACTCCTTCAGAAAAGCATTTAGCTAGTCTGTCTGCTTTTTCCCCGGTGACTGGTTTGGTCAGTGTTATTTCAGGGAGCAGTCGATATGACGCTGTAGCTACTGGGGAGAACTTGGCATGGTCCTTCCCAATGCCCTTTGCACACAGCATCCTCAAGTTGAGCTCTTGGCCAGGCCTCAGTTTGGCAATAACAATATCATCATGTACTGGTCTGAGTTCAGAAAACTTGAAGAGAATAATATGACAACACATCCCTCCAACCCACCATCCATACCTTCTGTGCCTGGTTTCCTATAGGTACCCACTTGAATGCACTGGTGGTCACTGCACACCAGTAATTGTGGTTACCATCCTCTGCATCTGTGCTCACCTTGTGTATTCAGATAAAGTTGTTCAGGATCATGACTGGCTTTTGAAGCACGTGCATTGTGACTACACTTGACTTTCAGATCAAATTCTATCATGTGTTCAGCAGAGGGAGTATCTGGCCAATTCTCCCCTGTCTGCACTATAATATGCACACACAAGTATGCATACTATGTTAACCACTGTAGTTGAATTACATACTTGGTGAAAGCATCTTGAACATCCTAGGATCTGCATTAATTGGAATGAGACCTATTCGATGGGCCAATACTTCATCCTGTATGATGGATGTGTTACAATGAATATAAACCTTTTCTATTGCCATCGTGGGAACCTTGCGTGGGGGGGGGGAAGAGGTATAATAGGTTACATCGCTAAAATACTGCTCGCAACATTACCTCTGCAATTAACACCCTACGTATCGAGTTCGCAATGGCTGCGTCAACACCGATGATGTCAAATACCATTACCATTTCTTCGATGTTGAGTTGTACAACAGAGATTGAAAACCGCTTAGAATATATGGTTTGATCAAGGTGTGTTATTACTGTATACGCGATACACGCACGTGCAGCGCACCTCTTCGAAGTGTTTATAATTCCACGAGTCATCGTAGCCAGGGTAATTACCGGGGAAGTCTGTACTGCGCGCCTGCAAGCAACTAACGTACCCGCGTAAGTACCTTGGCATATCCCTCTACTAACGTTTAGCACAGAATACTCCTCCAGCACAACTCTCGTACGAACTTCTTCCATGTGGACCGGACAGGCAGTAAATAGAATAACACATAATGAATTTAATAACATACAGTTGTTACTAGGTAACAATACGTTTATATGCAAATAATCTAGGCGGAGTCTTGTTGATATCTTGGTCCTGCTGCCATTTCATTTTAATCTCCTGTGGACGGTCGACACCCTCAATCCTTTTAGCTGCACAGAGAGATCATGGTGTAACTGCCGTTTTGAGCCTTACTTACCTTGGCCATTAATAACGGTGAATAATGCATAGTTCTGAGGCTGACTTATTCTGTGTTTGTCTGCTATCACCTCACCTGTTGCAATTCCAAAAATCATAAGTCTAGTAAGACATCACACAGCTGGACATACATATTTCTGCAGCAGACATAGTGGGCACCACTTGAAGGTAAAAAGCTGATGACAACTGTACGAAGATAGCATTACTAAATTATTTCTAGTGAATATATGAGAATACCTGGCCTGTGTTTTGGTCCTCAAAGTACACCTTCAACTCAGACTGGTGATCTTCTGAGCTGTCAGCCTTCAGTACATTAATGGCACTGGTCATAGTGGTCAGGTAATAGCCACCCTCTCCCTTGAAAAGGCTTGGGTGTGCTAGTCCCCACATGTACTCAGCTTCAATCTCTGCCTTGGTGAACTGACACTGAGCAAGTACCCACACAAATATGGGTAGGAAATCTGTGTAAAAAGGGACACAGGCCTTTGAGCAATCTATGTGACCCATCAGCCTGCAGCTCTTACCATCTGCTCCAAGGTCTGTTACCGGCTTTTTAGGGTGTTTGATGTCGTGCACCTGCACATAAGAGCATGACATTACAGCATCTCAAGGCAGATGGTGAACACACATGTTCATATATTAGCCTAACAGCCTCAAGAAGGTACTCTAGCTTGCTTATGGCACAGTATGTTTTGCTCATTCGAGAGAACAACAGTCCTATCTCTCCAATCACTTTGTTACTGGGAACCATCAAGTGTTTCTGTGCCAAGAAATGGGTTAATACCTTGGGATGGGCACCTATTGGAACTCGCATACCCTGATTCCCATCTGTTCGGTTGTCTTCAAGTGACTCGTATCCATGCCCTTTTGAAGGCTTGCTGTGGATTTATTAGAATCAAAGTGGGTCTGCAGCAGCTGGTAGAGCCTTGGTGAGAGTGGCTTGACAACACAGTGCTGTAAAGCTGTTTCTATGACATGTTCAACGTTTGCACACTGCTCCATACCGCACTGGGTCAGACCATCCCTGTAATCATTCAGAAGCACTTCTCGCATCTCATCCATAAATTTGCGAATCTAAATATAGAAGTAGTGCCATAAGAACAGCATATGAGCTAAGGTATGTGTTTACATACATCGTTAAAGATTTGTTGATAGGACTGGGGCTGAGAGGACTGCAAAGTTCTTTGCATACCTGCCAGATGTTTGCTTAGCTGCATGCTAAAGTCTTCGCTTTGGTCGTTTGCAATACTATGTGGGTCTAAATCAAATCCAAAAGACAAGGTCACCACTGGCTTACCCAAGGATGTATTTCTTAATCCTTTTTTGAGGTTTCTTAGGCCAGTGCACTGGGTGTGGGTGGGTACCAAGGAGTTAAGCTGCGGGACATGACAGGCTAAATGTAACGCACACTTTTTGGTCCATGCTGCAGCCTTGGACCTGAGGGCTGAAACAGTACATTGAACAGGTGCCAGTGTATACCCCACATGCACATATCACCCCACACCTACCTGGCTTTGATGGCTGTTCTTTGATGACCTGATTGGTTACTGCAGTGTCTTCCACAGCTGTTCTCTCCTCACCATTGCCATTGGTTACCAATTCCGCAGTGGGTGGAGCTCTGCAGGTTATGGGATCAGCTGTGGCCGCAAACGCTTCGTTTCGCATATCGGCAGGTCGGGGGGGGAGGGGAGGGAGGGGGAGGGGTGGGCGTTGCTCCTCTCGAGGCTCCACCCCCTTTTCCAATACCAATGGTTTTCGTGGGACAATGGTTGGGGGGCAGCTTCCAGATGGTTTGGGAGGGACACGAGGGGCGGGGGTCCGAGGTGGCAGTATGGGCGGGGCATGGACTGATCCTTGGATTGGCCTTGGTGGGACAGGGGGCGGGGGAATCACTTTGGCCTTCATTGTTCCAGGGAGAGGGCTGGAGGGGGCGGAGACACTGGCAGGAAGAGGAGTGGTCGGTGGACAGTTGCTTTGTGACAGAGTTCTACGCTTAAGCGTAGCTGCAATATTGCTTGTCCCACTTGGGTCAAACTTCTGGATGAGGTTTGACACTTTAGAGCCTAAATGTACTGGCACAACCCCCTCAAACAGGTCATCCACGTCCACTTCCACCAAACCAGAAACACGTCGCATAGTTGTTTTAATGTTAGCTCGCTGGTTGTCGGTTAAACATCGCTCTGACAAGTCATGGCGTGGTGGCTTAGGTGGGGGTTGGGCTTTGCGTCTCGATGGTGGGGAGTTGAATGGCTTTGGTGTCACATGAGTAGCTGGTCCAGGCTGGCTGTTGCAGTGGTTGAGCAACATATCGACTAGGTTTGGTTCACTCTGATCACTGTGCTTAGGTTCAGTGCTTGCCACGCCCCCAAGTTGGTCACCCATGACAGTACTGTCTGGAGAAGCTAAAGGAGAGGGGAGGAGGGAGAGAGGAGGGAGAGGGGAGGAGGAGGGAGAGGGGAGGAGGAGGGAGAGAGGAGGAGGAGGGAGAGGGGAGGAGGAAGGAGAGGGGATGAGGAGGGAAAAGGGACCACAATTAAGACAGAAATAGCATTTAGTGTTGGTGGGTTATGGGATGTAGGTGTTATTTACTGTCAGCGGGCTCATCTTCATTGCTGTCAGATGTGTCTGCCAAGAGGGGACAGTAACAACACAACTGAAAAACTCAGGTGTGTATTACCACTGAGATCAGCTAGGTCAACAGTGTGGGATGGATCTGGTGGCTTAAGGAGGCAAGGCATTCCTCCACTGGTAGGTGTGTATTAAATAGGAATGGGATGACGATCAGATAGACATGCACATCAAGTAGCACACACCCCTTTACCTCTGATTAAAACAGAAGAAGGAGAGAAGGTCATACAAGGATAAGAAAGGCAAGCTGGAACCCTGAATAGTAAGAAGACCTAGGGAGACCCAATTATTAACAAGACTTTTCTTAATTATCCTTAGATTGATACCTTGTGGACTAGGCTGTATCAGGAAATGACTCACAGGGGGATCATTGGTAGGCAGCCTCACTGTTATGGCATAGCGTGCTTTCTCTGAATTTCTTACAATAAACGACTGTGCAACAGAAATTGAGAATGAACAACAAGACACATGGTCCATTCAGCTGTCCATGTCAGGTAACAGGACAGTAGCTATGTACTTACACCCGTGGGGTAGTCAAATAGGTGCTTTGACGCTGGAAAGCATGCGGGCAGTAAGTCGTGCGCACGGTAACGTACACAATAATCATTACCATCTTGTCTTGAATAGTTTGGGCGTAACCACAAGTCTTCTGTGCATCTGAAGAACATTGGGGCTTGGTCACGACTGAAGGCCACTGACTGTCTGGTTAGCTTCTTTGGATTCAATGTGATACCTGCGGATGTAGCTTTGGAAGGTGGTGAGCATGTTATTACAATCCTACCTTGTGGATCGCGACTGATGTTTACAGAGCTCCAATCAGCAACTCTAGGATAGAGCACAAAGCAATCTTCCTTGACAATTGAACTACCGCACGGTACTTACATGCTCTTCCGAAAGTGTACCTCTTCGTAGTCCTTTACTTTCTTCTTCTGTGCCTCCAGCACCTGTGACAAAGTAAATTCTATTCTTCCAACGCGTCCTGTCACCTACCTTCAGATACGTGGTCTCTGTCATCTCATCCCGCTGTGCACTAATTACTATCAAATTATACGAACAATTCAAATTTCCGCACTATAATATTTATGTTCCTACGGACTCTGTTTTGGTTACTCCGTGGGATATGACCGCACCACTGATAAACAACTCATCGTCGCATCCAAATCTCACTGCTTTAGCTAAGGGAAGCTGTGAGGCTTCTGAAGTTTGGACTGTAAGTGCAGAACTATTGATAGTAACCATTGCTATATGTGTGGTCTTCGCTGTTAGATACCGGAGCTTGCGACTTCGCCCACTGTCCATGGCAGAGGAATTAGACACTTTTTTAGCATTCAGGGTTCGGAATCGAGTGTGCCAACGACACCCCCGGATATCTTGTCTCCTCACCCGGATACTTTGAACGCCAATAGTGGGTTAGAGTACATTCACACAAACGTTGTCGTAACATACCCTCCTCTTTTGTAGGCTATCGTTACAAGGTTCTATGTGAGCTTTATGAAAGTGAAAAAACATACGTGTGCAATATAGAAACTATCATACGTACCTTCCTACCAGCTCTGACACACACCATGTCCTATGGAGAACTTCGCAGGCTTATACCACTACATTTGGAGGCACTCCTGCAAAGACACACTGGTGTGTTGGCTCAGCTTAGTGAACAAACAACACCACTGGGCATGGTTGGGGAAATATTTATTCAACTATGCAATACATCAGATGTGAGTATGTTTTATTTGTGCTGCTCAGTAGATCTGAACCCCATGCATGTGTGCTAGTGAGCTACTTTGGTGATCTTAACCCCATATGTGCTAGTGAGCTACTTTGGGTATCTTAACCCCATGTGTGCTACTTTGGGGATCTTAACCCTGTGTGTATGGTAATGTTCATCTCTGTCCACCTATCAGTCTGATCTACTGAGCATCTACTGTGCATATTTAAATGCTTTTCCTGCTGCGATGGACACACTGGCTAAATATGAGAAATCACCAATGTTCTGTGAAGCCATTCAACTTTGTCAGCAACACTGTCGAGGTCTTAGTTTAGCTGCATATTTATTGACTCCAGTCCAACGATTACCTCGCTACGAGCTCCTGCTGAAGGTAATGCAATGAACTAGTGCTATGATGTAATGACTATGATGTAATGACTGCACAGGAGGTCTTGAAGCATACCCACAGGAGCCATGCAGATGTTGTGCCACTTGAAACAGCTCTGCACCTACTTAGGGCACAGATGCTGCTTCTGAATAAGTCAATCCAGTCATGTCAGATGAGCTGTTTGATGGGCAGAAGTGACACGAGGAGGTCTATAAGGCCTTCAAGGAGGAGAAGAAATAGTGGACCGTCTAGGGAAGGAGACGTGACTGGGTATGTTTATGCCAGAACACACCTACCTGGGCAGTTTATGTCTTCCATATGCAGGCAGGTGGTAATCACTGCAGACATTGCTCCATGCAGAAGAACACTTAGTCAAGGTCTACTCACTCTCTCTTTCACTTCTGATTCAAATGACAATATGGTTTCGCCTGTTGACAACCTAGCAATCAGCTGCTCTGACTTAACACTGGATTTCAAGGTATTTGTCTTTTTCAGTGTGTTGCTAAGGTAACTGTTGCTGGGGTAACTCCTAACAGGACACATCTAACAGTGATGCCCTTGCAAAGGATGGTTGCCTTGCCAAGGATGATGGGGTCATTGTGTCTCCATGGTCACAAGTGTGTCCAAAGCAAAGAGAAAGTGCTCTAACAATTCAGCCTAGAATTACAATTGGCTCTCCCTTACAGTTCAGACATGTAAAACATGCTATCAGATAGTGCCACCTGCAGCAACAGTGAGATGCATACCAGTGTAGCATACAAAGGAAAGCTAAAAATCATCTGCAGTGTCAGTCTGCCTCAAGCCCTTTTTACTCAACAACTTGTCTTTCTCCTTCTTTACTGCATCTGCTTTGGCTTGTTGTTGTCTTTGTGCTTCAAGAATGTTCTCAACTGACACTTCTGTTAGCGACTGCTTGGCTTCCAAGTCAGCATCCTGAAGTGGACAACAGGTCCCTGACACACACACACACACACACACACACACACACACACACACACACACACACACAACACACACACACACACACACACACACACACACACACACACACACACACACACACACACACACACACACACACACACACACACACCAGTTCGCCATAGAGTGCCACATTCTCTCCTCGTACTAGATATATGCCTCTGGGGATATCGCCGTATTCCTTGCCAACGTAAATACGTTCCACAGTATCTTGTAACAGGAGGTTTGCTGCCGCGTACGTAAAAGGTCAACATACGTTCGATTCTTTCCTACTGGGACTTACCAAACTGATCCACGCTCCGTAAAAATCCGATGAGAGTTTTACCATCTCTTAGGACAACAAGCAGCCTTTCTAAACAGTAGCGGCATGGATACCGGTTGCATACATGCACACACATACGCACTGTCGATTTCTTGCAGCAGGCTGGCCGTTCCGGGGAGATAAGTCTTCCCCTCCTCCAACGCCATATTACTCTTGTTAGACCACACCAACAGCTCAAACTCCAAATACAGCACTTCATGGCGGCAAAGCTTGATTGCTTGAAGGATGAAGTCGGGGTGGAGGACTTGTACGAGTTTTTGGGTGTCAATGCTGATAGCACAGAGAAAGAGGTTAGGGTGTTGGCTATAAGGACGCTGCTATTATGTCGTGCTGCGTATATCATACAGATAACCCGAGGGTATCGGAAGAAAGCGCTGCGATACCACCCTGATAAAAATCCTGATGATCCGAATGCAGCCGAACTGTTTCAAAAGCTTTCCAAGGCTTATCATATCCTGTGCGACCCTGCAGCTAAGTCAGCTTACGATAAGTGGCAGGCCGCAAAGCAAGCAGCCAAACGGAGACACGACGAATTGAATTCGAAGAGAAAAAAGCTTAAAGAATGTTAGTACACCACCGTGTGTCAACGTTAGATAGCATGCGTAGCTGTGATTTCCTGTTAGCTTTGGAGGTGAAGGAAGGCCTGGCGGCGGGGAATATCGCCCAAGAGAGAGATGCTTTAAAGCAGATGCAGAAAGAAGTGAGCCAGCTGGGCGGGAAGAGTAGATTATAAAGGTACTGCAAACTTATTGGTGTCTATATTTAGAGCGAATGGATAGGGTTATGGTTGTAGATGTTATTATGGATGTCAAATGAACATATATTGTACCATAGATTGAACGCTTAAGAGAAGAAGGTTACAGACGTATGAAGGAACAGGAAGAGCAGCTTAGGGAGGAATTGAAGCGTAAAAATGTATTAAACATATTTGTTGTTTGTTCTACATTAAATGTTACATTTTCATAGGCAACAGTTGAAGACGACCCCCCAAATACTTATGTTATGAAGGTATTCATTTCATTAGTTGGAGGTGTGGTCTACAACTATTAATGTACAGGTTTCTTGGAGAAGTAGTAAAAGTGACACCACAAACGGAGGGTATACCCAGGAACTGTTGGAGTCCATATTTTCAAAGGTACTTATGGCGTGTGGGGTGTAAACATATTGTAAATGTAAAACCTTTGACTGTATTTGTAGAGTCTAGTAAAGATAGGATTGTGGTGATCACCAGGCAGTGCTGTAGTGACTCAGGCCCTCATAGTATGTATATCTTCCTGGTGCTACAGTTTGGACCCACACGAGTCCTGATGTCACGTAAGAAGAAAGGCAAGGCTTTAGTGGCCTTTACCAATCACCAAGATGCCGTGAGTTGATATGTGAGAATAAACCGTAGTAGTAATCCGAGCTGTGTTTAAAAGGTGTGTGCAAAACAGAGTGCAGTCGGACAGGACACCAACCCATTGGTGATTGAGTGGGAGACCCCACCCCCTTCAACCACACCTCCATATGAAACAACATCCCAGGACACAGATTATGAAGCAATGACACTTATACGACTTCAAAATGCAGAATTACGGAAGAGAGCAGTTATAGATATAGAACAAAATTAAACTAGCAGCACACAACTAATGCAGAGTGCACACTACTTGTAGCATAATGCAGTTCTCACAGGCCATGTAATGTGTCATTGTTGAGAGTGGTCATCCTGTAAATGATGTATCATTATAAATCGTCTTTACATCTACACCTTCATGGTTCTTACCTCCATTAGCTTGTATATGCATCGTGATACAAGAGCAGTCCAACCAGTCTGGTGGCTGAGGGCGCACAATGCATTAGAGTACTCAGTATCTCAGTTGGATCCCCCCCCCCCCCCCCTCTCCCATCATACTCACCTTGCACCACACCCCTTTCCATTGTCTCCATGGAAATATTCATGGAACAGGACTAACTTATTCCAGTGTGGGTCATTTGCGTAAAGAAAAGCATCACCATGGCAGGGTCGGTGGCCATCTTTGTCTGCCTCAAACAGTGCAACCACCCTTCTACACAGCTCCTTGCTCACTTGCTGCAGTGTCATTTCCTCCCCTCCCTTCGTGGGACACTTCACCTTAAGGTCTTCACCATAGAAGTAATGGTACCTCTCCAGAGATTCGATAATTAGAAAGTTGACTAAGGGGGAGGGGTTAGAAAGTTGATTAAGGGGAAGGGGTTAGAATGTTGACTAAGGGGGAGGGGTTAGAAAGTTGACTAAGGGGGAGGGGTTAGAAAGTTGATTAAGGGGGAGGGGTTAGAAAGTTGATTAAGGGGGAGGGGTTAGAAAGTTGATTAAGGGGGAGGGGTTAGAATGTTGACTAAGGGGGAGTTAGAAAGTTGACTAATAAGGGAGAGGGGTTAGAAAGTTGTCTAAGGGGGGGGGGTTAGCAATCTTACCACAAAGCCATATTGGGCCACGCCAGTTGCTGTTACCTGTATGTAATGACATTTCATGTCAGCTCAAAGCTACCAGCATTCTGTTTCATACCTCCAAACATGTAAGTCTTGCTCTCCCCAGGAACATAGCTCACAGACAAGGAGTCACCACAACTCTGCATGCTTACAGGATGTTCACCGTACTTTTTGGACAATGACCGAATACCGTAAGGAGAGAGGAACTCCTCTTCATCTAGCATATACTCCAGCATGCGTTGTAGGCGTGCCTTTCGAGGGATAGCCAGCAAATGATGGGTGTTCCACTTGTCAATTGAGGAGATCTAAGATGAGAGAAATAAAGACAATAGAAATGGAAATAATAGCTAACTAACTAACTGCAATGTCTTTTCTGTTGTCCAGAAACCACTGCATTCTCTTCTGGAAGCCAGGTAGCTGCTGTACAACATCCTCTTCCAGCACAAGGCAGGCAAACAGAGGGATGAGGCCTACTATAGAGCGCACTCGTATAGGCTGGCTGTGGCCATCAGCAGTCCTGAATGGGAGCAGAAATAGGATACAGGGTGAGCTGGGGGGGAGGGGGGGGGGTAAGCTGGGGGGGAGGGGGGGGGGTGAGCTGGGGGGGAGGGGGGGGGGGGAATCACCTTAGGTGATCATAGTAGAAGCCATCTTCATCGTTCCATAGCCCCTCCCCTCCCATCTGGTTCATAGCATCCACTATGGCTACAAAATGCTCAAAGAACTTTGATGCCATGTCTTCATACACCTTATCATGACAGGCCAACTCCAATGCGATGTCCAACATGGTGACACAGAAAAATGCCATCCAAGCAGTTCCATCTGCTTGTTCCAGGATCATTCCATTGGGAAGAGGCTTGGAACGATCAAATAGACCTAGCAATGTGTAGGAAGAGGGGCATGAGAGGGGCGTGGGAGGGGCATGAGAGGGGCATGGGAGGGGCATGGGAGGGGATCAGTATACTTACCAATGTTATCCAGCCCAAGGAATCCCCCTGCAAATATGTTTTTACCCAAAGGATCCTTTCGATTTACCCACCTACCATTGTGGAATGCATTTATTTATTAAATTACACTCTTGCAATATAATCTACCTTACCAGTTGAAGTTTAGAATAAGCTTGTGAAAGCACCGTTCCAGGAACAACACATCCCTGGACCCCTTGGGTGCTGTCATTTTGTACACTCTCCACACCGCCCACGCATGCACAGGAGGGTTAACATCGCTGAAGTTGAACTCGTATGCAGGTATCTGTCCGTTGGGAGCCATGTACCACTCTCTGAGGAAAAGGATGAGCTGTTCCTTGGCAAACTCAGGGTCAACTTTGGCAAAAGGGATCATGTGAAAGGCCAGGTCCCACGAAGCATACTATGTGCACATCAGAGATCACTAATGAACCACTCGATCCAGCTAAGTTGCTTACCCAGGGATATTCCCATTTGTCAGGCATAGAGATCACATCCCTGTTGAACAGATGTTTCCAGTCGAGAGCACTTCTTTTGAGAGCCTTTCTCTGTGATGGAGGAGGGGGCTGGTCTGGATCACCATCAAGCCAAGCATCCATCACATAATGATAAAATTGCTTACTCCAAAGCAGGCCTAGTGGAGAAAGGGACATAGTGAGTGAGAGAGATGAGAGAGAAAGAGAGAGAGAGGAGAGAGAGAGAGAGAGAGAGAGAGAGAGAGAGAGAGAGAGAGAGAGAGAGAGAGAGAGAGAGAGAGAGAGAGAGAGTGAGAGAGAGAGAACTACAGTGGTAGATCCAGGATTTAATGAAAGAGGTGTTAGAAGGGCCAGAGACACCGAAGGGGAGGGTGCAGGAGGGAAGTTAGGTAATGAAATGCATGCACTTTAAGCTGCCGTTCCCTACATTTGTTACGTAGATTGTAATCCCCCCCCCCCTCCCCCTCCTGTTCACCAGTGGAACTAGGATATCTTAGCATACTTCTTTGCAATGGCTTGCCTGCATAACACTGCTTTGAAATATTGCTATGTTCTGGTAAGAGCTTGTCTGTGAGCAGGAGATCATAGAATATGTCCGATTCTTTCTTTCGCTGCTGGATAATATCATCAAAACCATCAAATGGTAGCTGAACCTCCTGGTCACTGAGCCTCATACAGAGGTATTTCTCTCCTCCTGCTGGTACATCAAGGACATAGTGGGCAGCCATCTTGGTTCCAACATGCTTTGGGTTTACTGCTGCCTTCTCATTTTCTATGATATACCTATTGATATTGGGATGTGAGTTCATGAACGGGACAATTACTGCAAAGGAAAATTAAAAATATACAGATATTCATTGTACAAATATACCGAAAAATTTACCGAAAATTACAGATATTCATTGTGCATTTCTAATCAATTCTTACCGGAAAAAGAAAGCACAAGTTGTTGTTTTTAAAATTATTTCATTACGCAGCGGTCAATACATAATTGACCGCAAAAGTAATTATGAAACAGATATGCCGTGTTTTTGCTCTTACAGTGGCTGCTCGGAAACTGTCAGTGTTCCACTAATTGAATTCATCCCTACTTCTGGTTAGTACATGTAGTTACCCCCCCCCCCCCCCCCCCCCCCCCCCCCCCCCCCCTTCCCCAGCTGTTACCTGTGAAAGGCATCTTTCACATATGGAGTGTACTGCGGGGAACCAAACAGCTTCATTGTGTTGGTCTCATTTTCTGTCCACAGTAGTTCAGGGTTTGCACCAGTGTCGTCTTCCTTTACATAGAAGTAATTTGTTCCCAAGGTTTCATGCTTGCAGAAGACAGCTGTGTCACCTCTTTGCTCCATCCTTGGTTTCATAGTGCATCCCTCGTGCTTACAGCCCCAAATCCAGGTGTTGCGATACCAAAGTGTAGGAAGGACATGAATCCTTGCAGGATCTGGTCCACGGTTACACACTTGTAGTCTTATTAGGATATCATCAGTTGACGCTTTGGCGTACTCTACAAACACATCCCAGTACTTCCCATTGTCAAACACACCAGTATCTTCCAATTCAAACTCAGGATTCTCTATGCCCCTTCTCCTGTTTTCTTCCACGAGCAGGCCATACGGATACTCGCATTGCGGGTATTTGTACAAGGCCTTCATGTAGGAGTGCGTAGGTGTAGACTCGAGGTAGTAGTAACACTCCTTCACGTCTTCTCCGTGATTTCCCTCATCGTTCACGAGACCGAACATTCGCTCTTTAAGAATGGGGTCCTTCCCATTCCACAAGCAGGGTGCAAAACACAGGCGACACTGGCGATCACATATCCCCAACAGGCCGTCTTCACCCCATCGATATGCACGGGAGCGCGAATGGTCGTGAGGGAAGTAGGTCCAGCTATGGTAGATGGATACAGTAAATGTACATACCGAGACAGCTGCACACACCTACCAAGATCCATCTGGAGAATAGTCCTCTCTTACTGTCCCCCACTGCCTCTCGCTCAGGTACGGGCCCCATCGCTTCCAGTTGCTGGAGCGCGTCTTGTCGTTACGAAGACGCTCGGCCTCAGTTGTGTTATGGTCAATAGCAGCGGCTACACTCCCAGTTCGTTTAAACCATCCACGCGGTCCACTTTTTGCTCCAGTGTAGGCCATGGTTGATGGTGCCCCGCCTCTTAACTTGGACGGATGTGGGCGCGGTAATAAACGTGAGGGTGGACCGTAGATAATCTACATGTATGGGTGGACGTACACGACCCGTAATACCACACGAGGGCATTTTCAGGTCAGCCTGTGGGCCAGTAAACTGAATACAAGGTCGGTACACGTATGCGTGATGAGAGCGAGCCAGGCAATTCATAAGACCGCAAGCAATGACGTCATTGACCACCTGCCTCGTTCCCACTATCGATTATTATTGCTTTTGTTCTCTCAATATGGCTAGCCCGAGCACATTAGCGCTTCTTAAAGATTTGAGCAAGAAGAATGGCAACAATGTAGGAATATTGGTCAGTGTTTGGTTTATTACCGTTTGGGCTGGGGTGGGTTCAGGTCTGTTTCGAGTGCGGTGCACAAAACCCACAGTGGGTTTCCGTGACCTATGGCATCTTCATATGTTTACAATGCTCAGGGAAGCATAGAAGTTTGGGTGTACACATAAGGTACGTTAGCATGTGAATGCGTCTATGTTAATGAGCGTGTTGTCGCACACGGTGTTTATTTTCAGCTTTGTAAGATCCATAACCATGGATAAATGGAAGGACTCGGAAGTAGAGAAAATGAAAGTGGGTGGAAATAAAAGGGCCGAGGAATTCTTTTCCTCGCAAAGTGACATCAGTGACACAATGACACTTTCTGATAAGTATAACTCCAGAGCTGCAGCACTTTACAGAGATAAGGTTAGTTAACCAATGGTGTAATCAAGTTAGTTAACCGATGGTGGGTGCGGTTACGATGAATATGATTTCACCCAGATATTAGCCTTGTCAGAAGGAAGAAGTTGGAGCATTGAAAGTTCTGAAGCAAAAAACTATCGACCAATTCAAACACAATCAGTGTTGTCAAAGTGGGTTTATATAGTTATGAATGCGAATGGTTTTCAGCTTAAACCTTTCATAGTAAGGAGATCAGCGATAGAAAGGAGGAGTTCTTTCAAAAAAAGCTTGAAGAAAATGCCCAGAGATCAGCGTATGGTGATGGCTCTTTGTAGTTACATTTGCATCATCTCGTCTTACCACCAGAGATGTTCTCCCAAGTCAGGGGGGTCGATATACTGGATTTGGCAACACCCCTCAACCTGATGCCAATCGTACAGAAGACAGTCATGAATTTCTGGCAAACACATGGACCACCTTAGCTACGGTCAGCTAACAGAAGTACTGGCTACTGCTGCATCACAACCTCTTTTTAAAGGGGTGGAGCCAGTTTACATCAGGTGCTAGTTCCCTGGCTTCCCAGGCTGGAGAGAAGGCCACACAGCTTGGCTCGGCATTTGACAGCACAGTGCTGAAGCCTTCAGCTCAGCAGGTATTCTGTACAACTGACATTATTAAATATAGTATTCATTTCTATTTGACCAGGCTACCAAGTTTGGCAAATATGTGCAGGATACTGTGATAAAACCAGCTAAGGAGAAGGTTGGATAATTAACATTGTTGCATACCTGCTGATGTGGTAGTACAATTGGCAGGTTCATGAGGGTCACTTGTGGGAAACAGTGACAAGTACTGCGTCTACTTGGGCATCAAAGGTAAAAGAGAAGGGCTCAGGGCTCTGGAGTAAGACTCAGCAGGATGGAGAACCTCATGAGGGAGGGCATGAGGAAGAGCATGAGGGAGGGCAGCAGCCTCATGAGGGTGATGATGGAACAGAGGTACAAAGTACAGAGACAATGGAAAAGGCTCCGCCAAGTAGACATGTACCATCAAAACCAGCCCCACAATTCAATTGGGATGACACGTGGGATGAGCAGAAAGGCTGGGAGGGGGCACAGGAACAGAAAAAGAATGGTGATGAACTGGGGGGGAAAAGTGACATTAAGCAGAGGAGCTGGGACGACACGTGGGATGAGCAGAAAAGCTGGGATGAGGCACAGTGGGAAGATGTGGAGATAAGGACTTCTAAACAGAAGTAAATTTGATGACGTTTTTAAAAATTAAAAACGTTTTTAACTTTACCAGTGTGTACTGGACACGAGACGATAATAATTTATTATTTACCTATGGAACAAGAGGTCGCTTCGTATGTACTTGGTAGGTTAACGAGCGCTTAACCATTGGCTTTGGAAAGTCAGTTCCTTGTCGCGTAGCCTATTTGCTCAAGGGAAATTACTCCATCACAGCTGCAGCGTTTCTACAAGAATGCACCGCCCTTCCTAGAACATTGATGGTAGGACATTGCCAAGTAAATTATATTGTCTTGAGTACGCCCTTTTAGGTGCTTCCACAGACACCACTTCCAGAAATTATAGCCACCTATAAAGCTTGGACAGATGCGAGTGAGAGACCTGCCAGTATATATATGGCGCCATTTTTATTCCGTCACATCGCAGACGTGCTAAAGAACGCACTTGGACCCGCAGCGACCTTGAATGCTCTGTGGTCTAAGCTGGACCAAACATTGATCCAGATTAAGTAAAGAGAAACCTAATTTGTTGGTCCAGGTAAATATTAACCCTGTAATATAAATATAGAAAATTGTCGGACGATGTGATGTTAATGGAGCAGCCAAAGATTGTACACAAAGGGACTGTGCAGCTTCACAACCACCCCATGCCAACAACAGCTCAGAGCACTGATACTGACATTCAGGGGCACCCTTGTGGTTCGAAGGTGTTGGCTGGGGCCAAGTCTCCGCGACGTAAGAGGTACGTATCTTCCCTGTCATTGGTACAAACATTTAACACCAGTTGGACACAATAACCAGACCACACCCACAGCGTAATATGAGGTATGTGCTGTGCCAAAGTATATTGGCTTACAAATGCTTACATCATCAGAGCTACCGTTGGAACAACCATCACTAGCACAAACGACCACCCACACCAAGAATCTGAAATATCAGTGAGCTAGCTAGTTATTGTATACTAGTCCTCTGCACGACATCATATTGTCCCTCTGCATGACATCATATAGTCCCACTGCACGACATCATATTGTCTCTCTGCAGCATATTATATAGTCCCTCTGCACGACATCATATTGTCTCTCTGCAGCATATTATATAGTCCCTCTGCAATCATATTGTCTCTCTGCATGACATCATGTTGTCCCTCTGCACGACATCATATAGTCTCTCTGCATGACATCATATTGTCTCTCTGCAGCATATTATGGATAGTTTCCTTAGTGACACCTCTCTGACAGAGCGACTTGCTGATATTATTAATAGATGCGTAGAAAGGTACATTACTCCAAGTAGATGTGTTGTCATCATGATGTATGTTCCATAGGCCTAGTGGGGAAGTGGAGCTATCATCTTCAACATTGGATCACATACTGGATATCACGTGTACTGAGCCAGCCTTTGAAGGGGTCCTCAAAGGAATGGAAACGCCACCAGTAGTGGCTTCTAAGGAAGATGCGGTGTTTGAGCCCCCCACCAAACACCACAGGGGAGACCCCGGTGGGTCGGTCTTTCCTTGTAGTATGGACCTTGATAGTTTTTTGGACGAAGTGCATGCAGGTCAGTAGGCGGGGTTATTAAATTCAAAATGACTGCCACCCATCAATTTTCGACGCTTGGAATTCTGGCGGCTTTTGGCTCAGGCTGTGTCGTAGGAGTGCTCACAGCGCGGTGGATATGGTTTCCTCAGCAGAACAATGTAGCTGCCGCGTTAAGAGAGCTCAAGGAAGAGGTATCAAACCTACGCCAAGTCATTCATTTGGAACTTAGCAGAAGACGTAGCGGTACTCCAAACCATAGTGGAGAAGAAGCATCGGAATATGTTTCTGCACAAGAAGACGAGAATGGGAGTGAAAATGGGGATGAAACGTTTCTAAATCTTTTCCCTGTGAACAGTATGAGGTGTGGTTGCGATCGAAGACGTGTGATGCGTTTAGTTTAGCATCTCTCTGCGTAGCCGTGAAGAGAAATACCGATCACTGGATGAACTAGGGAAGTCAAGTGACGTAAGCAAAGACGTTTGTGTCACACTTCATGAAAAGCTAAAAGAAGAACTCGAGAGCGTGAGTTCGAGTGCAATTGGTTACCTCTTATCACCCTATCAACGGCGATTAGAACCCGGCCGACGTGGGGTTGTTGTGGCGTGTTGCTAGATGTCTAGTTCACTTAAGTTCTCATCAGAAAGAAAACCCCACGCAAGAAAAAATCTGTTTACAACAAGGTATGTGGATTGCAAGTATGTTTAATTGCTTCAAAGTACCTTTTTGGGCACAAAACAGGCACTGAATATGCAAAAAAGGCTCTGAGTTTGGATAATCAAGTGTGGCAGGCTCACCACTGGTTTGAATATGTTGCATTTTAGGTTCACCATTTTCAGTGAGAATAATGTAACATTGTGTTCAGGTATGCTGTAGCGCTTGGCTCACAAGCAAGGTTTGAAGGAATCCAGCAGAAAATTAACATTGGTCAACAGTATAAGGTCAGCACTGTTTACTGTAAGCTGAAACCAAATAGCTGTATTTTCAGGACAGTATTGATGCTGCTATTAGGCTGAACCCACAGCAGGCAGTCCTACATTATCTGCTTGGCCGATGGTGCTATGAGGTGACTTGCAAGCATATTTTAACTGTTGTGCATTGCGATGATGTTGATGCTGGCAGGCTGCTGGGCTGTCATGGTTTGAGAAGAAAGCAGCATCTGCACTCTTTGGTGAACCTCCTCAGTCTACATATAATGAAGCTTTGGAATGCTTCAACAAGGTACCTAATCAGTTTTACTACAGTTGGCTGAATGCGTTCTGTTCTCAGGTGGAACAGCTGAGTGATAAGCCCTGGAAAGCCAACCAACTTATGATAGCAAAGGTTAGATAATTGCATCTGTACTAGCACAGTTGTGCAGACAAAAACATGTGTATAGTGTCAATTGAAACTTGGAAGTCTGGTTGTTGCGGTTGAAAGTTTACAGCAAGCAGAACAAATCCCAACAACTTCACCTGAGGTTAGATTACTATCTACATTTCAATTCAAATCACTATAAACAGCATTAGTACAATAACAGTGTTTTTAAAATGCATGTAGCAGTTCCATGGCATTCACAGTAGTCCTTTATACATGCATGCCCTCAGTGGAATTAAGCCTATAGTGCTGAATTATTTGTGGGTATGAAATATGGATTGTAAAAAGCGCACACCTTAGAGATATCCCTAAAGAAAATAGCATCCAGAATATCGCTAAGGCCGTCATAAAAGAGAGCATTGATATTTCACGACATTAGGGTGTGTAACCGATTTTCAGGTTTTGTAGGTTAATCGGTTATTCGCGATTACCTATTCGGTCGACTATGCACTTGATAGAATAGCAGGTTACCGATTTCAGAATTTCCTTTAGTTGAAATAACCGATTCTGTTTTTCTTAGTCGCGATTAGTCGATATTCGTTTCCTTCATATGTAGAAATCGGTAGCAAATTGATTACCCCTTTTTATATGCCCTTCGCTTTTCCTGCCTGTACAAAGACATACTAATGGGTTAATTAATAGGTAAAAAGAATCATTGTGATGTAATCAACACTTAGTCGCACGTCTGGGGACCACCATCAGTGCTCTCCCTGAAAATACGCTCAGTGGGCACGGCAATTTAAATACGATTTCTCTGCAGTATTGTACATGTGCATTAATCAAACATGCTACGTACTCTTTTGCACAGGTGACAGCTGTCCAAATACTTCGGTACACTAGCTCATTCCAGACGTTTGGCCATGACGTTCTGAATATCGTACATGTCTCGATTGGCAGCTTTGTTATATGCGTGGCCCACCACGTAGCTGGTACTGCTCAGTACTTATTGAATTGTATATTGAGGCACAGGCTGCGGGGTGGACAAACTATTCATTCTCAGTGAACTAAAACCTTACTTGTCCCATACTTAGTACTGAGTGCATTGGTAGTGGGCGAGCAAATAGTCATGTGTTTTTCGGTGAAAAAATGGGTCAATCATGGGTCTGTTGTAACATTGGCATGCACATCGTTCCCAGTCCCTGTGGATACTATCTTTGTTGTTTTAATGATTTAAAGTTCAACTGATAAGCAATAAAACTGGCTAGACTTGAGAAACTGTGATTTATCGTGCCATTATTAAAAAAAGGACAAACCTGGAAAAACCTAGGTAATCGTTGGCAAATTAATAGTGCATTAATTGCCAAAATCGATTTAATGTTTCTAATAACCAATTTGCAAGTTGCTATAAACCTGAAAAATTGATTGGACTTTTTTTCGTAGTCGAAATAATCGATTTTGATTTATAAAAAAGGTTACACACCCAACATGACATAAAGTAGAACTTAATTGTTACCGAGGATTAATCACGTATTTTGGTGAAGACAATTCAAATGTATGAGAAGCCACTACATACCATGGCTGCAATGGAAAGTTTATGCATGAATATCAACTGTGTGCCTGGCTCTCAAAACAGTATTCAACAGCATTAAAAAATGAGCAACTGTGTGGGAGGTTACATGTCAGTGAATGATTGACTTATTTGTGGCTTAGCTGGAACTGAGTTATCATAGCCAATGTAAACCACCATTGTTGTGTCTGAATCCACAGGAGGAAATTATTGCTCAAAACTAAAATGTGGGCACTCATGTTTTATCTAGATTTTTACCTTTACTGTAACTCTTTAGTCTGCATTACAGTACATGTAGCAAAAACAGCTTGTACATATTGTCAATGAGGTCATTTAGTACTATGGCTGGTCAGCAATAAGTGAAGGAATGTTATTTGTTATGTTTTGTGCATGCATTTCGTTACTATGATTTCATTTTTTATATGCAGGATCAGGACTCCCAAAAAGAAATACAAGAATTATTGCAACAGTATGCTCATTCTGACTAGTACACGAATGCATTAGTGTTTCTGTGTGTTTGTATGTTTGTCTATAGCAGGCAGGTTAGTTTTATGTCCAGCATTTAAACTTGAAGAACTGTTGCAAATCAGGGTCAGTGACTGGTTTTCCATGTACCCCTGCAAATACCTGTTTCAGGAGAGTTGTCTTGAACTTTGCTTCTAGCACTGTCACATACTTGTCTAGCACACCTATTCCCATTGCTTTGCCTAGTAATATCAAACTATTACACAAGCGGTTATCATCATACCTCTCTGCATTTATTAATATTCGAACAATTTCTCCATGTAAAAAGGCATCATCAAAAGATGGTGGATTTGAGAATGGAAAGCAGCAGTAGATGTCTGCAGCATTTAATGGTTCCGTCTTGCTTAGCATACCTCCTAACTCAATGTAGGCCTCATGTAATCCTGGAGCCATTGTTATAACTTCATGGTACAGTGTGATAACCTCTGAATTACGTTCAGGGGATTTAGCCAGTGCTCGTGCCATTCCTAAGCGAGAGAGATGCAATTTCTTGTTTTTTTCTTTTTGTGCCACCTGTACTTCAAATAGGTTAGGAATTTCTGATGTAGGAATTAATACTTGACTTCCTGCTTGTAATTGATTTTCTTGCTGTTTGGATGCTGCCTTTGATTCAGTATCAGGTGTAGGTAGCTTGGTTAATGCCTTTGATGTACCAGATGGTTTTGTTGCTGCCTTTGGTGGAACTAGTGTCCCAGATGGTTTGGATGCTGCCTTTGGAGGAATGGATGTACCAGATGGTTTGGATGCTGCCTTTGGAGGGATGGATGTACCAGATGGTTTGGATGCTGCCTTTGGTGGGATGGATGTACCAGGTGGTTTGGTTGCTGCCTTGATGGATGTACTAGATTGCTTGTTCATTGTGGTGCAGGTTTTATTTGTTGTCTTTGTACCAGGTGTTTTGCTTACTGCCTTAGTCTGTTCAGATGGGTGAGCTGCTACATTTGGCTTGCTTGCAGGTTGCTTGTTTGCTGATTGCAATGAAGTTTGGGATTTTTTTGATAGCTCTGTTTTTTTTGCAGTACTTTCATTGATGTGTGTGTTATATTTTTTCCACCACTCTTGGCTTCTTAGCTCTTCAGGAACAACAGTGGGGTCTATATCTAAGCCTTCTTGGGAAATACTAGCTTTGAAGTTAAGTTCTGATTCCTTTAGCAACCTTATATTGCCATTGGCTTCATAGATTGCTAGTTGAGCATTGCCCAAATGACATAATGCTTCACTACTATTTGGCTGTAACATCACTCCCATCTGACATACCTGTGTGCACGTGTCCTATTAAGGATACTGGCTACAATTAACTAAGTTGGCATACCTGCATCTGCAGAGCTCTTAAGTTATCTGTGGCAGGTAATCCACTGTAGACAATGAGAGGACGGAGCTCATTATAATGCTTTACAGCCATGGAATCTTTTTTCTTTATAAGGATTTGCAAGAGAAGAGAGCGAGCTTTCAGAAATAACCAGAGGCATCTCTTGTAAGCAGCACCTCTGTGAGGAAAGCGTGCACCAGCTGTGCAATGTGTTGCATACAACAAGCACAGTTCAGGAACAAGAAAGTTATTGCCACCAAGCTCTGCTAAAGTTATGAATGCCTCATTCTAGGGGGGAGAAAAGTAGAATAGTGAAGCACGTGATAAAACAAAATATCTTACTATTAGTGTGTTAGTAGGACGATAAAATGATTTGCTGAGTAGCTCTTCATGTCTAGGTGGTCCTGTTGCATTAGTGACACAGTCACACTGGCATGAAGCCAAATACGCAGACAGTCCTTGATACAATAGAGTTGCTGCATGTGTAGGAGTTTGAGAGGATAAAGCCAATCCAAGGCAGAGGCATGCTGGCATGAACAGCGGCATAATGGCAAGTGCAGCTTTGAGGTATGCAGCAGCGGTTTCATATTCCTCTGTTAGCAAGTATAGTCTTCCCAAATTATAGCAGGCTAAACCATCCGATGGGTTTATATTCACACAGTCCTTTAATTTCTTAATTGCTCTTGCAATAGAACCTTCCATTTCTATGGCCATTGATCCTTGGATGGTCTGATTGTAGTGAAATACGGAAATCAGGGTTGATATTTTAGTACACGTATAGTATTTTTTACCTGTGAGGCTTGCTTTGATTTCCATGCGTATAGCTGCTGTACATGCTCTGCCTTGTATGTCTGACCAGAGAGCTTGAGGCTATGATACTCTGCTTCTACAGCTTTCAGTTGCTGAGCAATGCCATCAGTGGGGTTCACACCATGCAGCTTGCATATGGCTGAAAATTCTTCCTGGTTGGCACTTATTTCCGCTTCTGTCTCATCATCCATCTCCACCTATTTAATGTGCATATGAAGATTCTCTCTTAAAAAAAAAGGTAATACCTCTTTTTTAATGCCATATATATCGTCCAAATAGTAAAGCTCTTCCATTATTAGAGCTAGTCCAATGTGTGCTTTTGTCTCACCAGGAGACAGTTTGGCAACAGTAGCATAACAAGATGCTGCTTTTAAAAGTAGTTCTTGAGAAGATTTATCTGTAATAATTCAGATGGACCAAAACTGAAAGCCGAATGATTTCAAATTAAATTTTACCTGCTTTCGATAATGCTGTAAGGTATTCTGTTTCAGTTGCTTTAGCTATTAATAAAATGCTCTGAACGTTGTTACCAAGTGTACAATCAGCCAATTGAACTTCCCACGAGTGTATCTTGACCTGAATCAATGCTGAGATTAGTCTAATTCAAACACAATAGTTTACCTCTTGTTTATCGGTGAGTATGGCTGGATATTTTGCTAGACAAAGTAGTTCATTGTGCACTCCCATATTTGCTGAAGGAATTTTCTTACTGCAATCTGCACAATTTTCTGTTGGCTATAAAAGAGGCATAATGACAAGCATGCATGTTAATGCTCAATGTCGCTGAAATAACCTCTTCTGTTTTGTTGTTAATTTTTTGTTTGCACAACAGAGTTCCAATTGATCCTATTTGACCAGTTATATCTCCTGTTGGGTTTCTACACACTACTTGGGTGTTAGAAAGTTGAGCATCCACGGACAGGTCCTCAACTAGCCATTCTCCCTCAAGCTTTTGTCCAGTGAAGATATCAGTCTTGTTAGTACGGGTGAGCTCCTCCAGACATGGCAAACAATACATCCGCATGTCACAATTAGTGTGAGATGGTCTGTATAGAATGCAGCAGCACTTGGAGCAAGTTAGATGTCGTTTATCACCTGACTGTAGCTCCATTATGTATGGGATGGGCCGCTTTATCACATTGATTACGTAATGTTTGGAACCTTTACCGTTGGCAGAGCAAACCTTAAGCTGCACTGATGTACAGCCGGGATTAAGGGGAATGGCATCCATTGGGGTAACTCCATCTGCTATGCCGACAGTCATTGCTGGATCCTCTGCTGTTGCCTTGATAGATAGCCTGTCCGCACAGCTAGGAAGGTAGCAGAAATACACTTCATTATAAGGTTCGAATCTTGGTGTAAGGCTTCCGATGGACGTTTCGAGCGCAGAGAGGATTGCATCATTAGCAGATAGGCGCTTTACACTTAGTGCGTAGTTTCTCACAGTTTTCCCATCCTCGGCAGTGACAAGAAGTTCAATTCTTCTAATCTGGCCTTCGATTAACCGTACTGTTTTATCATCGTCCCCACCCTGAAGGTGAAATTGATTATTTTAAATCTGTAGAGCCTGCAGGCAACGGGTAAAAAAAGATCCTAACCTTTATGTTACATGATGCCCCGCTGTCCGATGTTTGGCAGGATATTTTCACTTCCTCTGTACTGCTACTCACAGTAACAGTATATTGCGCAATGTCTGGTGAAAAGGTTGGTAGCAGTTTTCCAGCACTGACTCGTAATTTAGCAAGGTTGGCGTTATCCATGTTGGGTTGCTATAGCGATATCAGTGACACCAAGGTCTGGGCACACGTTTGGATGAATAATAACAATGGGCGGGGTTGGTTGCCCGCAGCGGAAGTGGTGACAAATAGGGCTGCTCTCTGATGGCTGTTACGTCATGGCAGCAGATGACCTCTAGTCTCATCCCCAGATCCAGATTCAACCACGCTTACACATTCGAATCTCTACTTCCAGCTGTAAATCGAATGAATAAATACTTGCCGCCGGATAAAACGATGAAGTCGTTTAATGGTCATATCGAGATTTACGTTAGTAATGCACCTATCAATGGTAACTGCAACCCCCCCCCCCATCCGGGACATATAGGGGATTAGTGGGGGATTTGACAGGCTAATCAGATTATTGCGGTGCGCATTTGACCGTACATGTACATGTACACGGGGATTTGACCTCGACCGCGAAAATGAATTTTAATCGTATAACAGCATGTGACCTCCCCCTATCGGCGTGTTTTGCAGCTCAAAACTTATGACGACCTTGGCACATTCACGGTAGGTACGCAACATCATACCTAGCCTGTACCTCACCGGAAACAAGAACATGTGCTTTACCAAACTACTAGTACAATTATAACTACAACTCTTATAGCGGCACAATATCAGCTGTATACCTACAAAGGCTAACGCGCGTTCGTTTTGAATAGCAGGAACGAAACCGTAGGTTATAAAAGGTATCAAACATGTAACGGGACTGGGTCGAGGAGGGGTCATTTGACCAGTTATTTGTCCCCAACAGTGGGGCATTTGATTTAATAAATGTCAAATCCCCCATATGTCCCGGATGGGGGGGGGGGGGGGGGTTGCAGTTACCAATGATAGGTGCATAACTCTCATATAGGATTTGACCCCGATTATGAAGTCATTGCGACCCGCTTCTAACTACACTCCTGACGAGTGGATGGCTTACCTTGTTGTCGTCATCGTACAAGAAGGCAACAGCAAGCAGTTTCGTGTTTGTTTGATCAGAGATAATATATTATCTCTGGTTTGATGTCAGTGAACGTCTCGAGGCTACATGACAATATATCGGTGGTTGTGTTAGCAAATCACGTATGAAAATTTTAACAATAGCTTCTGAATAGGCCGGAAGAGCCATTTTAATATTAAATAGCCGATGTTATGTTTTGGTAAACAATGGACTATACGGTACATGTCAGACGCATAATTAGATAACTTGTAAGACAAAATTAGAAACGGTCCGCTGAACGCGAGCGGTATCAAGAAGAGAACGTTAGTCGTTATTGGGAGAGTCCTGAACTGCTCGCTTGCGAAGAGCTGAGTGCGGTACGGGAAGGCTAAGCGTACTAGTACCCTGCAAAACCAAACGAGGTCATCGAAAGAGTATTACCAATAAAGTTATTCAAAGGTATGTCCTACTCTTACTAAGCTGGGTTTACAATATGACATTGGTGGCTGAACATTACGGATCAATTACGGATCAATTACGATCATGAACTACATCAAATATGCATCGGAATAATGTGCATGAAAACAAATGAATGAAACAAGTAAATCTCAATGAGAAAGTTGGTGGGATATAGGATTTGAAGGCAATGGTGCATGGTGTAAAAAGTAAGGAAACAAGGGTCTGTAATAGTATAAGGGAAAATGTCATAGTCCTATGTTAGGTACTTCAATATTTGACGTACGTGTACCGAAAAAGTGGTAACCGAAATAACGAGTAAAAATTGTGACGGAAGTGACGGATTGAAGTTGTACGGGATATAGAAGCGAAGGCTAGTTTGTATTTGTTCGGTTGCAAGTGAGGACTCTGCTGTGCTTTTCAGGTAAGATACTAAATTATCTAAGCCTTGGTGCAGTCAAAACCTAGAAAACTAGACTTGTTCAATATTTCTGGCGCGCTGAAATAATGGCTGATTTTCATATTCTGCAAAACTTTTGTATGTGTTGAGCGGCTGGGATAGAGTTTTAATAAACAGGTTCCAAAGGTTATAATCTACTGGCATTTCTTTTTTCATGGACTTCAGACGATGCCCAAGGTGTTATCAAATGGCCTTCGTGTTTGCACTTGATATACGCTTTTTGTAAAACCAAATCACGTACAAAACCTCTTAGTGTAACAAGCACTTTTTTTTTTTACTAGTTTCTGTAACTTATAAAACTGTGGAAAATAGTTTTATGTGTCTAATGATCGAGCACATTATAACTCTAATTAGAGCGTACCTTAATCTTCGAGCGGCGCAACTATTTAGTTGAGATTCTTTTATGGCTAATGCAACAGTACTAGGGATTAGAATTCTGTAATTTACAACCGATGCCCAAGGTACTTTTTAAACAAGGTTATCATTTCAAGCCTAGTCCCCAGGCCAATTATATTGACTTACTTTACGGTCACAAAGTAAAAAAATATGTAGACGTTGTAAACAAATGGTCAAATGTGTGTCATTTTGTATATTAGGATGAAGACTGCTGCTGATTTTATCAAGCATCTTGAAGAATTCAGAAGTGATATGAGTGATGACAATATTCTACAGGCTGCAGTACTAAGAAAAGGATTGGTGATGTACCTATATACAAATGACACAAATAGAAGCATTTCAGGCACTGCCAAAAAAGTGGCTTCTCTACAAGCTGGAGCATTTGTGAACATGGATGCCTTACAGAGGTCAATACAACGTTTCACAGACACAATAAAAACAATCAAGAAGCATCTAGATCGGAATTGGGATGCCGTGATTAAGCTCTAGCTTAGATGAGCAATTCATCCTTCCAACTCAAATCCTTTCAGCACCTCATACTTCTACCTCATTGTGTCCAGTAGTTGACAAGCCAAGTAGTTCCATCTCACAGAAGCTAAGGACCCACTGTGAACAATGTCTACGCAGACAATTGAAAGTAAAAGAGATTTGGATTTGAAAGAAGGTGCTGAAGCTAAAGTTTCAAACTATTTTAAACAGAAAGCATGACAATCGAAAGCAACAACAGGCTTTGAGTAGAAAATTAATAATTGAAAGCAACCTTCGCTCACAATTAAGGGATCTTAAGAAAAAGATGGCTCAGAAAGATGCAGCAATAAAACATTTGAAAACTGAAAACTTATTGTTGAAGCAAACAAGTAGATGGTGTGAAATAACCCATTCAGAAGAAAACTGCAAAAAAAATGCAGGATGTGGCTGATGGAAAGGCCCAGCTGCATGACGAGTTCCCAGAACTACAGGATAATCAGAGAAGCACCATTACTGCGATACTCACCAATCCAGCCATAATTATTGGATTTCACTTTGAACATATGTGGTTTGTAGACAACCAAAATGTCCTTTGCCAAGGTCATGTCTTATCAGTAAAGTGTTCCAAAAGGTCAAATATGCCAAAAGTTACTACTACCTACTGGAAACACGATGAAAATCAGGATGAAGGACATGACGTTACTATGACCGTTTATGAGTTCTTAGTTGACTATGTTACTGATGACCTGCAAATACCTGAAAATGCTATTTAATCTAATTTGTATGCATATACATGTGTACCCTACATGTAGTTATATTCTGTCAAGATAATATTGAGTGGTACAATAGCTGCAGTAAAGAGAACATAAACCGTCACAATTTTTTCTATGATTGCGCATACCGTACCGTTCACTCAAAATGCAGTGTTTGGAACGCTGTAACTTTTGATATACTAAACCAAATATCATGCTTAAGGTGTCATTCTGCAGCATTTGTATTGCTCTTTTTGATGATAATAAAATCGCAACACAAAACACGATTTCAAAAAAATCTTGAAGTACCTACCTATGTATTTAACCCACGAACATAGTATCTGCTACAAACGGGCCGCTATACATATAGGTTTCCTAGGCTATTACAGACCCTTGTTCTCTTGCTTTTTACACCACCATTGTTTTTCTTATTTACTGTCCATGAAGGCGTATAGGTGGTTACAGTACCAGCTCGGTCATAGAGCAGGTCGATTATAGAGAAAATAAAGCGTATCAGGAACTACCTTCCTATATAGGAATTGACCCGGATCGTGAATATCATTTTAAAAACGCGACCAGCGTATAACTCGCGTACCAAGAAACGGACAGTTTAGCTCTATATAGGAATTGACCCGGATCGTGAATATCATTTTAAAAACGCGACCAGCGTATAACTCGCGTACCAAGAAACGGACAGTTTAGCTTTTTGTTCCTATCGAACCAGAAGACAAAGGCGGTCATTTAAATGTTTTGTTCCAGTCTTCAAACTGTTCGCTTCAAGAGAACAAAAAAGCTCGTGTTTTTCCTCGTTCCCAGGTCAATTCTTCTCCGTCGTCGTCGTCGTCGTCTTATTCTCGGGTGAGTATAACTCCGGATAGGAATGGTTTTAAAGAATACCAATCGCTTTAGAATCTCCTGGAAGGACATCTTATAAAAGACATACGTAATCATTACGTAATGCGACGTAATGCGGAGTGTTAAATTGAAGCGTTCCCATGGCGACATTTACGTATAGTTAGAATTATGCAAACAAAAGAGGAGAGCTAAACAACGAGTTAGAATTTTTCCCGCGTTCCTATCCTAAACAAACGCGTGCGTCAGCTCGTGATGGTAATTAAAGCGAGGGGGGGGGGGGGGGGGGGGGGGGGGGGCACGGCACTTGCTAGTATTAAATATGATAAAAAATGATAATAGAAAACATAAAGCCAATGATGCCAAGTGTGATGAACTGGGCTGGTTGTGTGTTCCCTTGGTCACTGAAACTTATGGTGCATGGGGAAAGGAAGCCACAGAAGCTTTCTCCCAGGTGGCCTCTCGGATTGCCACCTTAACTTGCAGGCCCAAGTCAGTAGTATTAAGTGACATTTATGGCAGGCTGAACCTTCACCTGGTGAGAGCCAACGCCACAGCCATCCTCACCAGATGTGTCTTGTCTTAAACTATTGATATACTTCATAGTGTGTAATGTATTATTGTTGTTATAATTGTGTATGCATTTATATTAATAAATAACATTATTTAAAAATCAATTGAAGATGGCGCGGGGTAAGCGCGTCTCAAGATGCCTCCCGCATAGTTCTATCCCGCAATCGGATTCACAGCCTCTGGAACACAATCGCCAGAGCGTTTCTGCAGGTAGGTTTGAATGTCTCTTACCTGGTTGCTCCTCTTCTTTAGGGACGAAGGATGCTTTTAAAAAACACCTGCAGGGACACTTTTCGAAAAACGACCCTGGAATCTCGGCGGACTTACTTCACGAAGCAGGTTTCACCGCTTGCGTGGATTGCAAATTAGTCCTTGTTACCATTAAGCGGTCCCGGTGCACGTCCTGCTTGAATGACAGCCGCCATTCATCCAAGTCCAATGGCAGCAGCTGTGAGTCCTTGTTTAATAATAGCGGTTCGATACTTGGTAGTTCGCTACCGCCCTCCGAGCCACCTTTATGTTATAATACGTCGTCACCTGGGCCATCCCGATCGTCGGTTTCGCATGGGACACCCTCATCACCGCAGCCCTCTCCTAGCACTTCATTCACACCTTCTTCTTCGGCAGTGCCAGCGCATACACTCCACATAGAACCTTCTGTGCCTCCATCACCTGTCCCAGTATCGCCCGAGCCTTTGCAAGTGGAGTCGGGAAGTGATCGAGCTATCCTCGCAATGATATCGCCTCAGGTACCAATAGTCCGACCTCTACACAGGAAGCAGTGCATTGTAGCTGACTGCCACGAGCTAATTGCTCCAACCATGTGGCGTTCACATATGGGCCTTCACGCACGGGGTCTCTTTCGGGGGGATGTACCTAGAGAATGGTTACAGGAACAAGGCCTGTACATATGTGATTGTCGAACACTTGTGGCTAAATCTCGACGTGCATCACATTCGCGAAGATGCGTAGCTGTCTTGGCAGCTCCTCCGGATCCAGCACCGATACCATCGCTTTCGGAAACCGAGTCCTCGCACAGTACAAACACAGTTTTACCATCTTTTGAAGAAGTTTGCCTACTATCCTGCCGAACCTTACGACACATTCCCAAAAAGTCTCGCCCTGCTTTTGCTCTTGCGTTGTCTTTTTCTTTGAAAGCAGTGCTTCACGACAACTCATTGGACTCTTGGCTGAAGTTATTTATGCTTCCAAAGTGCCTCTTGCCTTCAAAGAAAAGGGGTGGTAGGCATAATAAACCAACCCCAATAGATGCGCTATGCAATCTGTGGTGCAGAGGAGAACACGCAACACTATGGAATATGGCGATGAGTCACAGAGCGATAGGCATCCACTCAGATGATTCTATCCCGCGAAATCTCATTAATTTTGCAGTCTCGCTGTCTCGTGAGGGTATGTTTGCTAAAGCTTGTAGAATTTTAGCATCCTCTGGCCTGGCACCAAATAGTGATGACACTTGGAAGTTGTTAAAGGATAAACACCCTGAGGGGCCGCTCCCTATTATCCCAGAAACAACTTCACAATCCATATCACTGAATGAAGATTTTGATGTTTATAATATCCTGAAATCTTTTCCAAAGGGTACAGCAGCAGGTCCTTCTGGTCTACGGGTACAGCACCTGTTGGATGCAGCTTCAATTCCACTTCCCACTACAATTTGTTCCCTTCTCAGGAGGGTTGTTAACCTCTTGGTCTCTGGGAAAGTCCCCCAGGAGGTTTCTCGTTTCATGGCTGGTGGGTCCTTGACAGCACTCAGCAAGTTAAAGCCTGGTTGTGCCCCGGACATAAGACCAATTGCTGTGGGTGAGGTCCTGAGAAGATTGACAGGGAAATGCTTGTGTGCTGTCATTAAACATAGGGTTGTTGATTTTTTTGAGCCCATACAGTTTGGTGTGGCTTGTCCAATGGGTTCAGAAAAGGTTATTCATGGAATAAGGGCCTGTGTGGATAAACATTGGAATGATTTGGACTTTTCTGTTCTCAAGGTGGATTTCAAGAATGCATTCAATTTAGTCTCCAGAGATGCTGTTTTACAGGAATGCGCGAAGCATTTCCCAGATTTGCTTCCTTGGGTGGCATGGTGTTATGGCTCTCACCCTTTTCTGTGGCACCCTATGGGCCAGCTAACATCACAATCAGGTGTGCAGCAGGGAGACCCACTGGGTCCTTTTCTGTTTGCTTTGGTCCTGCATAAGGTTGCTGGAGCTATTAAAGACGATACTGAGTGCAACCATCTATTATATCAAGCTTGGTATCTGGATGATGGCATATTAGCAGGCAAGAAGTCTTCAATTTGTAGATCTTTGACCCTTATACAGGAGTTAGGACCCCCTCTTGGCCTACATATCAATATCTCTAAATGTGAGCTGTACTGCCCAAGTGATGCCTCCCCTTTCCCACCAGAGCTCAAAGTTTTCCAATTGCCTCATTTTGAGATATTAGGATGCCCAATTGGTGACTACATATACTGTGCAAATTTTATTGCCTCAAAACGGCTTGAAGCTCGCAAGCTTTTGCACTGCTTGATAGAGGTTTCTGTCATAGACCCTCAAGTAGCTTTAACATTACTTCGTCTATGTGGTAGTTTTTGCAAGTTAAGCTACTTGGCTCGCTCAATTCCAACCAACTTGGTATCAGATGCTTTCAAGCTCTTCGATGATGACATCCACCACTGTTTCATGGACTGCATAGGTTTTGAAATGTCAGATGAGGCATGGTGTCAGGCCCAACTTGGCCTTAACAGTGGTGGTCTTGGGTTGCGCTCACTGTCCCTACACTCCAGCTCAGCTTTTATTGCTTCCTTCTGCTCCTCTGGGGTGTATGATACAGATGACATACACCTTACAAATGCCTTGGACCACTTCAATTCTACTGTTGCTCCAATTGAGAAACTATCTGTCAATTCTGTGGTTTCCTCACCTGTCAGTCAGAAGCTTCTGTCTTCAAAAGTAAACGACTATTGCTTTCAAGTCCTCTTTGATGAATCCTCCCCTGCTAACAAGGCTCGGTTGCTATCAGTTTCAGCCCCCCACGCGACATCCTGGTTATCAGTTATTCCCTCCACATCCCTAGCTCTCCATCTTGACCCAATTGAATTCAGGGTAGCTGTCAAGTGGTGGCTAGGCCAAGATACCTCCCAGGGCTCTCAGTGTGCTTTCTGCCCTGCCCACAGTCTGGACCCTCTTGGACACCATGCATTAACATGCAAATGTGGGGGTGATGTTATTACACGCCATAATGCTCTCAGGGACACTTTAGCGCACTTTCTTCACCGTGCACATGCTTCAATCGAAGTTGAAGCTGGTGCTGGGCTCTTTCCTGACCATTCACAGTCACGGCCTGCTGATATTCTCGTGAAGCATTGGAACCATGGAAGGCCCGTTGCCCTGGACATCTCCGTTGTCTCACCGCTAAATCCTTCAACTTTAGCTGAAGCGGGAGCAACGGTTGGTGCAGTCCTTGACGCAACGGAGAGGAGGAAACACCAGGCCAATGATGTAAAGTGTTTAGCTTTAGGGTGGGTCTCAACCCCTCTAGTAGTTGACTCCTATGGGGCTTGGGGTAACGAAGCTTCAATATTTCTGGCTCAGATAATTGCTAGGCTTGCGATCCACAAGTCTCTGCCAAAGGCACAGATATCTTTTGAGCTTTTCGCAAGCTTGAGCATTTGCCTAACAAGAGCGAATGCCAGAGCCATCCTCCGTAGAATCCCATCTTAACTGTAGTGTGTTTATATATAGCAAGTGTTGTGTGTATGAGCTATCATCTAATTGTAAGTACATATTTGCATATAATTATTAAAAGTTTAATCATAAAAAAAAAAAATTATTTTACAAAAAAAAAAAAAAAAAAAAAAAAAAAAAAAAAAAAAATAATAATAATAATAATTAATAAAAAATAGAGGAAACAAGTAAAGAAAAACATTCTCTGACGAGAAAGTTGGTGGGATATAGGAATTGGAGGCAAAGGTGGTGTAAAGAGAAGGGGGACAAGGTTTTGAGAAAAGCAGGGTAATGAGACAAAAATCCTACATTTAGCACGTGTAAATGTAACAGAACCAAAAGGAGTGCTAAATATGGGATTTTTGTCTCATTACCCTAGCTTTTCTCAAAACCTTGTCCCTCTCCTTTTTACACCACCTTTGCCTCCAATTCCTATATCCCACCAACTTTCTCGTCAGAGAATGTTTTTCTTTACTTGTACAACTAAAAAACCATCAGTGTTCATACATAGCAACCGCTATGAAAACTAATAGTTGGCTTAGTCCCAATGTATATGCTTTGTTTCACTATGATCGAGCTGCGAAATTTCTCTATGACCGAGCCAGTACTGTAACCACCTATACGCCTTCAATACGCAGGAACGGATACCATTAATTCAATTCATGACCGTTACTGTATTAAGCCATGCAGTACTGTGGAGGAACACCAAAAATCCAATTCAACGAATTCATAGGTTTACGGAGACCATATGGGAAGCGACGGGGGGAGGGGAGGGGTAAGTATAGGGGTAGGAGCATATTTTCCTACCTTGCGGTACCTCAATTCTACCACTACTTCTGAGTCTTCATCTCACCTCTCATCCGCCAAGTACCATGCATGCAGATGATATACGTGAGAAGAAAAAAATTCCGAAGTCAGTGATCTTATATTAGAGTATAATTATATAGCCACCGCGTTAATAAGATGCGGCAACATTAAAAATCGAATCCTTCGGAAAAGTAGAAGATACACGTTTACGGCGCACCATGGCTGCCATCTACCGCTTGTATACCAGGAGATGGTTATTGCTAGTGACCTTGTTCACTCTCAACCTAAGCGGCGGTATGGTGAGACGCAACGAGCGACCCTTTCATTGGATCATGAATTACAGCATGCTTTTCTTTTCAGATGTGGCTCAGTTTCTCGCCCATACCAAATCACACTGCAGCGTTCTATAGTATCGCAGTAGAAGATGTCGACATGTTTTCAATAGTTTATTCCGCGACATCTTTGATTGTGGGTTTTGCCAGTATTCTCGTCCTGGATATTTGTGGACTAAAAGTGGCTGTAAGTGGACTAAATTGTGAATAATGGAGATTATGAAGCTCGACATGCTGAATGCTCAAACTTTTCGTATAATACTGTATATAGTATGCAATTGCTGGCTTGCATGAAAAAAATAATAGCATGCATTCCATGAAAGCAGGCGCGCATGGGTTATTGCCGCAAAGGTTTGAAATGTATGCCTATAGTCGTTACAAATTAGTTCATGCATGCATGCAGCTGGTTGTATAGGCCAGTCTTGTTCGCACGTCGAAGTGAATGAGCTAGGGGTGTATTTAGTCAATCACATGCACTTGTCTGTTGTTCGTATATAGTGAATGAGTCGTGAACATATCGCTGCATGAGATACATGTATAAGGGACCGGCATGCATGTTTTTCAACTTGATATATGATACTTTAAGAGATACTTATATATGTCCTCTATATCCTGACCATCATACATAATATTTCACTAATTGCACTAATTGCAGGATGCAAGCATTCGATCGACGTAGTGCGTATCAGCTGCTGAGTCTCAACTGCAGACAATTTTTTCCTTAATTCACTAACCTCCCTTTCTCTCACATTGGGTTAGAGTCAGTCATCGAGCACTCCTATAGCTAGCTCTGTTTTAGAGAGCAGAAATAGGAGGAAAACTGCTAGTCAAACATGTAACACTTGTAGAGATCAAGACGAATAAGGAAGGAATTGCATGGCGAAGAATATGGTCGAATCGATATCATAGAATGCTCCATGTAAATGTTATAGTGTATATATAATCGCCTATTTAATTAACAATGAGCTTGGATGTAATTATTATCGTGACGTCACGGAGCACATTGTACATGTGTACGCGCGTACGTAGAACCAAATTTGATGCCACCTCCCTGGGATATGCGCTAGGTCCATTTCGATCCCATGCATATGGAGACGTCTCCGAATAGCCATGCACAGCTGGCCATGCATTTCCGTAATCCATAGCAAGCAGTCTCAATGACGTTTGTTGATGTCAGTTGTGCATGGAACTGATTGTTGGAACAAAGTTACATCGTGATGTGCCTGCAGTGTAATCCTGTCATGTTGTACTCTCTTACAGCTGTACTTTGGGGCATCCTGCAATTTCATTGGAGCAATCATCAGATGGATTAGTACCATACCTTCAGTCCTATGTTACCAATACTACCATCGTGCAGGGTACATGGTAGCCATGATTGGTCAAATGATCACTGCTATTGCTCAGCCATTCTTTCTGTATGCACCCACCAAGTTGGCATCCTTCTGGTTTGGTCCTAAGGAGAGGGCCATTTGTACCAGCATTGCTACAATAGGTATAATATAATATAATTATAATTATTATATATAATTATATATATATATATATGCTAACGGGTTAATAATATAAAACATTTATGTCCGTTGGAAGCTGAAAAGGAATCCTGGCTCTTAATTGTAACAATTCATTGTATCTGTATTCCAGTACTGTTTTACAAAAACATAAATTTGAGTTACATGGTATTAGCATTGACCGTACATCTGATGAGGATTCACAGCCGCATATTGGTGCGAGAATGTGCCTTCTGTTCTGGTTGCCATGATAGAGTGGCTTAGATGGTGTTCTACTGCAATTGAAAAATATAATTTGAAATGATTCCTTACATCAAATGGATTCTCTTTTCTAAAGGTAATCCTGTAGGGATCGCAATGGCAAACCTGATTTCACCTTACGTAGTACATGATCCACAACACCTATCAATGCTGGTGAGTATTAAGTCTAACAACTCTATATGCATTGAATGAATTGTATAATTGCCACAAAACTTAATTTTTTATCACCATGCTGCAATGAAACTCACAGAACCTATGTTTAAATCAACATCAATATAAACCATGTAAAATATTCATTAAAAAAGATATATTATTGGACATAGTTTTCCACTCCCAACATTATCTCCCTTAATTATGTGTTGTATTGCATTACTGTACATCTTTCCTTTCATAAATATTGTGCACTAACAGATGTGGATATATGCAATTCCGGCTGGTTTCTCGTTTTTCCTGACGCTTGTATCATTCTGGCACAATAAACCTCACTTTCCTCCGGCACCTACTGCTAACACACAGAATGCTACTCTTGGAGATTTTTTCAAAGGCATTTGGAGTGTAAGCATATACTTATTAAGATAATCTCTATTCAATGGTGTTCAGATGAACAATAGACATCTGCATGCCGACCATTCAAGTTAGTTTCATCATTAATATTGATTATGATCAAGCTTGTTTGAGATGTAATTGAAAAAGACTGGACAGGGCAAACTGGATATTAACCCACGGGATAACAAACTTGAAAAACAAATATTGTCCAGTGAGTAGCAATGTAATTATGCTGTTTTTGATGCAAAAAACGGTTTTTAAATTGTATTAATTTTCCATGAGCCTTAAAAACCATTGCAACCTAGGACTGAAACACGCATCGATGGGTAAATCACTTGTCTTCCAACAAAAGGATTTAATTTATTGGTTAGAAATTTCAATTCTAGCCTGTCCAGTTTTTTTTCCAGTGGATATTGTTAATGTATAATTTCTCAATCAATGGTTGATTTACCTTTTGAGAGTTTTTTCACTAAACCGGTTAGATTGTATTCCATCCGAGGTCATCCTTGTATCCTGCGATCCAAACATTTACCCCATCATGCATTCCGAGCGCATTTTTTCACTGAACGTGAGATACCTATATGGAACCACTTACCCCATGATGTTGTCACTTCATTGAACATTACAGTTTTTCGTACCTGACTTAGATATGTTGACCTATCACCCTTTCGTATGTTATATCCCTTCCATGTTTAGGCAGTTTATAAGTGCACGTACACATCGTGCCACTACTTGCCTTTTTGCATATGTATGTGTGTTTATATGTATGCAAACAATCAAATCAATCAATCAATCATAATGTAACTTTTTCATTGAGTATTTCATTGTGCCCATTGTTATAACAATTGAAATAACTACTGGTAAAAATTTGTGAACAATTGCCAACATTGGTTAGTCTAGAGTCTGGCTGCATAAAACTTAATACCCTCAGCTTAAGTATCTACTTGGTATGTACATTTGTAATGGAACACAACACAAAACAAAATAATGATGCACCCATTCAACCTTTTCGAGGTGATTACATCCTTTATTAAATGGTTCTAATAGCACACTGACAAAAGTAACGACTATTAAAATATTGAGCCATATGATGGGACATAAATGTAAAATATTGCATTATATGTTTGCATTAAATATAACATACATTATGAGAACATGAATCATGCAACTTTGAGTAGAAAATGTTTTGTGTGGGCCCTAAGCAAAGGCCACACAGTTTTGTATTGCTGAGTAAAAACATTTTGTGCAGGATGTATTTTTAGCATCTGACAATGCTAGTATACTGTACTTAATATACTGTACTGGTTGTATGGTGCAATTGAGATTTGTTCAATGAAGCCAACACATAATTAAGCCACTTAGTAGGATATGCAAAACGGGTATTTTATAATATTTTTTTTGCCATATAACTCTTTGCTCAATCATAATTGTGAGCCGTTTCACAGCAATGAAATCAGGTTTTCTAATGTAACCTTGCTGGAAATGATTTAGCGATAAAGTAAGGATCATTTTTTATGAGGCCTATTGAAATTCAACAAGCACAATATAGCTTAGTGGTATATTGTATTCAGTTTTTTGCAGAGCAACCCCCGATTACTGTACACAGCAAATAATAGCTAACACACTCATTTCCATTTCACAATTTCATTCTTCAGTGTTATAATTTTGATCAAGGGCAGTAATCTCGAATATGCAACACATGCATCATTTAAACATTCATTATACAATGCCTTGTATATTAATCACATATAACATTATTTCATTTGGGATCCAATTATTTTCTACCGTACATAAATTAATTCATACAAGTATGCACAAGAGAACACACAAAGCATACATGATATTTAACCCACACATTATATAAAACTAAATACTGAGCTACACTGAACAATTATCAAAAGTGAAATAATAATAATAACGTTTAGCACTCAACTGTTTGCAGTCATTGCGCGACACATCAATGTTAGGACTAATGCTCATCTGGGGAACTAGTGCAGGACTCTTTAATGCCACTATCACCATTCTCCCTCAAATGCTCTGTTCATATGGATATAATAATGTAAGTAATAATAGTATGTTGAGAATATCAATTAATGGAGTTATGATTATTCAGGAACAATCCGGTCATTTGGCAGCCCTAACAATACTTGTTGGAGTAATTGGTGCAACCATTGCAAGCTTCATTTTGGATTATACTAAAATGTTCAAGGAAGTGGGAGTAGTATCATTCGGCCTGGCTGTGCTGTGCTTTGTGTGGTTCGTTGAGGTAAGTGTAAATGCCTATCTCAAATTGAAGTCATTAAAACATAATCAGGTTATCTTGCCCTTTCATAAAGGTCTCCAGGTTGTACGACCAATTGGTGAATATATCACTATCTCTTTGTGTATTTGGGCTCTTTGCATTTCCTCTTATTCCTGTCTGCATGGAATTAGGTGTGGAGATTACATTCCCTGTTGCTGAGGCTACAAGCAGTGGTTTACTGTGGAGCAGCGTGTAAGGCACAATGCATTTGCAGATGTGGCATACAATATAGTGAATTATTAATTAGTTCCAGTGAACATGTCTTGTTGTATAATGCTAGCTACATAGGATATTCTGAAATTACCATACATTACGGATTTCCATTGTAGGAAAACCCAGTACTGAATTATATGCTAATCTGCTCATCAATGTAGAGATTTTTATTAATGCTTTGCTCAGATAGGATGAAATCACCCCAAATAGTTTTATGCCATGCAATCAATTGAGATTTTAACTGGACAATGCAGCATTTGATATTCAGGGCAGAGTTTCGTTTAGAATGCCTATATATTTGGATCGGGACTACCCAATATGAACGTGAATAAATAATTTTTTGTCTCCTCAGGTTTAGGGCCTGGGAAATATTAATGTAAATAACAGATTTTTTTTGCTGCTAATTCACTACATGATAAAGAAAATAACAACTATACATTTAATTCAAAACTTCATTGGTCAGTGATTGTTCTGTCACGGCTCAAGATTTTCCATCCGTGATCCATCTATTCCTATTCTTGACTTACATCACCCATCTTTGAATGGGCTGCTTGTTATCCATATTATTATTGCTTTTTGTTTCATGCGCAGTTTTGTATTCCTTTGAGTATTAAGTGTTGTAAGTAATAATCTTGAGAGGATGTTTATGATTACATGTGCTGTTCTTGTTCATTAACTTGCAATGAATTACTTTTTTGGTAGTAAAAATAAATATTTTATATGGGTTTATCATGATTCAAACAGTTCTCTATGTCTACATGTAACTATAATAACCATGTGTGTCACCAATTAATTTTCCTTGCTGTCTTATCTCTTTTGATATCTCCATGTACCTGAAGACAAATGGCATCTGTACTTCTTGTCATCCTAAGCAACCTGCTTGAAACTAAGTTGCCTGATGAATTATTATCAAGAAGTACCTGCCACATCGATACTCTCTCCATTTCAACTTGTATTTTTGTCAATTCAACTTCTCCAGATGGTTCTTTTGAACACCCGCAGGATATGACCAATGTTATGTTGGTTTACATGTGCTTGGTAGCAGCAGTGTTCTTATACATGGCATTTAAGTTTAATCCTCTGTATAAGCGAAGTGACACAGACCATAACAGTGAGATTCATTATAAAGCACTCAAACCAGTGGAGTGCTTTCATCCAGCACATCCCATTTCATCGGCTGAATCACAAAAAGAAGTACATTCCTTCTCTGATGATGCACTTAAAACTACTGAGACTACATATCAAAGTGCAGACTTGTATTCTTCCTATCTCATAACAGAAGAATCTAATGATTAGACAGAAAATGATCTACTTTCTATATGACATTTTAAAAGTTACAGTTCTATTCACATGTACTTGTACTCATCATCTTTATGTAAAATTAAATTTGTACAAAGTACGCAACGTTGCATCTAATTAAAATGTCTCCTGCAATCACGGATCAATTTGATTCTGAAAAATATATATCTTGACACAGGTGAGCAGGTTATGGTAGCAACGAGCTAAAGTTTACTTAAACACATGCATTTCTTTTACAGCGTTGTGGGTGATTTTGCAAATGCATCCAGAAGTTTCTGCATTTTCTGGATGTCAGCTTAACTGGCTTGCCCGAGCACTATATAGTGCATATTTATTCATAGTTCAATAAACATTCTGTATGAGAGAGAAAGTGATATAGCACAATTGTAAACCTGATCATACTAATTATAGGCGTATTTCATTTTTACAAACAAAACATTCTCTGCTACCAAAGGGTCAAAGGCTAGGCCTGGAGGCATATTACATTTAAAATTTTTAATGACATTCATCATTCCTCAATCAATCCTATATTGAACCTGCTGACGCAGGTTCAGATACCAGCTTACAAATGGTGCCACAGATATTAAAGCTACCGGAGGGTGAATAGCTGCAATCTCTTTTATCAAAACTTCACTGCTGCCTCATTACGCTTTGCAGCAATGAAGTTTGCATAAAGTAAGTAATTCCCAATGGGAGCACCAGTGTTGGTACAACTGGAGAGCTTGCGCATCGAAAGATCTTCAATACATGTAGAGTTTGCAACAATGCTGACTTAGTTCCAGCAAGGACACCATTATCATGGTATCATGCTTGATATAATATGCATTCTATTACAGCAATAGTTCTATATTTGGCAAACTTCGGATTCTGTAGTCTGCGAGCATCTGTCCGTATGCCTTTCCCTGTAGGTATGTATTCAATGTTTGTAGACATGTCTACTGTTATTGCAAAGGTTGTATTACCTGTGGATCACAACGTAGAGAGGACACACCTCCACCCCCAAGGCCATTTGTAATCACAAAGTTTAAGGCATTGATCCCTGGGAGCTCATATCTATGAAAATCGGAACGTTAGAATCATGGGGTTAGAAGATTCAAATACCTTTCTACAACAGAATTCTTTTCCAAAAGGTGTCCGAAGTAGTCTTTGACTGCATTTGCAGTTAGTCCTGCACGTAGATATGGCAAAGCTTTACGATTCCGTGCTACCACACCTGGAGTATGGTGAACAAGTATATGGAACAATGCATGCAACAAAGCAGAGCTTCTAACCAATATTAACAGTGTCTCCTTTGTCTCCGCTCCTCAGATATGCTAACTCTTCCACTCTATACTCAAAGTCTCCCCTAACTAGTTCATCTAATGATGGTCGACATGTTACTGTCATGGGGTGTTGAACATTTATTCTGGCAGCTTCAGAAAGAAATGTCTCCACTAATCTTCCATTCATGTGAATGTTAATCTAGAACACAAGAACAATGACAATGCAACATGTGGATACTGTTCACAGTGACATCAACAAAGATGCTGCAATAGAAGCCATATCCAGAAATCACTCATACATCGACGGTCATCTTGCATTTTATTTCAAATTGAATTATAAATGACGTTAAAAAATTCTAAAAATCAATCTCAATGTACGCTAGTATTTTCACTGCAATAAGGGCAAGCTGACGAAAAATATAATTACTACCCAATCTAATTATAAAATTCAGCACATAACCACAGTTAAGTCATCGTTTTATTAATGAATTTTCTGCAGTTACTAAACTCTTTACACGATCACTTGCTACAATTACAGATGCAAGCATAACACGGTTCTGTGTAAAATAATATATCGTTATTACAAATGGCAGATACGCTTTCGCTCTTTATATTATGCCTGCCTGCCTGCCTGCCAAGGCAATTGTACTCAAAGCTTATGGAGGCATTCCTGGAATTTGGTCCCCCTTGATCTGTGGCGCCAAGTGATGTCCTGGGGGTGTGTGTAGGCAATTTTGTAGGCCTAGTTTGTGGTCCCTTATAACTATGGTAAAAATGGCAAAACCAATTAGAGTAAAAACACCGCCATAGTAGCACACACATCATGCTTCAAAAAACATTACACTTGAACTTTTTCTGTGACAATTAAATTCTCACATAATGCATTTTTTAGAACTGTATCTGCTTATTAGCATCGTGCAAAAAAGGGTGTGATAAAAAAATAGAATTGGTAAGACTTGGACCTGGAGAATTAAGGTTAAATATACACTGGCTCATTGTACTTAGCTACACTCACAATGCAAAGGGTAATTAAAGACGACTTTTGACCTCTCATATCAGCTTCAATTGCCTTGGGTTTTTTTTATTAAGCTTTTGTCTACATCTATACAGCACTATCGTTCGATCTTGTTTATCCTGTAGTACATACAAATTACGGCATGCACCTTTAGTACCAGATCTCATATTTGAGTCACCCCCATGCATGCATCTTTAAGTGGCTGGCTACGACCCTGTTATAGGCTATCGTCACATCTCGAATAATATACGTTTAATTCAATAAACAACTCCCAGGCTTGACAGAAAACAAAACCCATGCAAGATGAGGTATTTGCATTACCGGTAATTCTATCGAAGTACATTAAATTGATATCACAGATGGAAACTGTTACTATCGAGAGTGTAGTTTGTGGCTACTGAGTGTACATGATGGATCTATTGGTGCCGATAATGCTCGAGAGCGTCTGCAGCTTGCCTGTGAACCCAGTACTGTGCACGATCGCACAAGCGACCGAGATTGCAAGCAAATATGGCACATATCAAGAAATTTTTATGTAGCAAGGGCACATGGCTAGCCATATGAAAGGATGACCATTGACCTCCCGTATAAACCTCAGTTCGTGTTGGTCATGGCTTCTATATGTTATATATAAACTACGCAATGTAATTAGACGTTCTGATGTTTATTTCACAACTATAATAATTATTTATATAATTATATAAATTTTGTGTGCTACTTTTCCGGTTCAGCCATTTAGCTGACATATGGCAATAGTCGCAAATGCAGCCTGTCCTCCCATGTTTCCTGCATGGTGGAACAGGCAGGGGGGGGGAATCGGCGGCAAATTAGACGAAACCCCATCAGTCTAATATGTGCACAATATTAGGAGTATTGGGGCGCCACTTCTCAGCTTTCGCATTTCGTTATTCGATCCTAAACGGAAGGCGCCCCCCCCACCCTTCGATGGCTGTTTTAATAACATTCTACCTCGAAATCCATGATCCATCTCTGCCAACTGGGTGTGGCATGTATGTAACTCTATCAAATAGTTTGTTAACGTGCTGTAATTGATAAACTTAACAATTACTATTTAGTATTAAGGATTGTGTTCTGTTGTATTTTTAATACGCCCTTGACAACCATGTATTAATAGTCAAAATGGCACCAGTAACCTATCATTGTTCAAAGGCTCACCGAACCAGAAAAGTCTATGTGTAATGGAAAAATCAAATGGCATGAAAACGTGTATCACTGTCCTGCAAATCATAGTAAAGGGTGGCAACAGAATATTGTGTAAGATGCAATTTTAACGAACAGTGGAATACAATAATTAGGTAAGAAAACGCGTGTATATGTCTATGGGAAACTATATTTTGCTTTCCCGATAGTATATATATATATTTGCACCCAATAACCTTTCTAAACATAAAAATGAAGAGGCAAAATGTTTTATAACCTGTGTTAGTTTAGAAAATCCAAGAGTAGCCGTTTTTCATACATTAGATTAGCTTAAATTCTAACTTTGTATTGAATAAATTAGAAATATTACTGCTTAAAAATCCAGCACAAATTCAAACCACACTACCCCAATGTCATAGCAATGGAACACATGCTATAGGATGTCTTTTTGAACACCATTATTTTCCTGGTGACCGCTGATTTCTGCATATACTACCAGTACGTGCAAAACTATATAATTTTGTTACAAAGTAGTCCTGTATATATGTGAACATATGGAGGTTGTGTATGTGTGTGTGTGTGTGTGTGTGTGTGTGTGTGTGTGTGTGTGTGTGTGTGTGTGTGGGTATGTATAATACACTTACAGGCAGTTCTGACTGTGGATACAAAAATGAAACAAGGCGAAGGACTGGGGACCTGTAGACAACTCAAAATATACATGAACACAAATATATAGTTATTAAAAAAACATACACTTTAGGCCTCCCACCAACAAGTGTGGTTAATCCAGGAGCTACAGGGATAGGGTTCACATTCAGAACACAAATTAGTCATTTTCTATCTTACCCATTCCAGTCCCTGCTGGTGCAATTTCTCTGGCAAATATATCCAATGCAGCTTTGCTCTGGTGTTTCACACCAAGCCATAGAACAACTTCCCGTGGGTTGAGGGAAGTTTGAGCATGGCACCCATATGAAGACTCTGTTCCTAGAACCTGCAATGAACCACACTAATGACTGAGTGTACAGCTAATGATTTATTCTAACCTGCACATGAATCTGCGAGTAATCGCCAAGCTGCAAAACTTTGAACATGTTTCGTGTCCTGTGAAAGATAGAATGATAACATCATAGGATGGATGCTCCAGTACCGTTTTAGTATAGCTTCTGCAGTCTTCTTTGCTTTCTGTGCTGCATTAGGACCAATTATTGGACACACTGCTAATGCTCGATATCCATCAGCACATGTTCCAGTCACCTGTATCATAAGGTGAAGAGACAGACATACTCTTACATGTGCATACATAATTTTAAATGCAATGGGCAAGGACTACATTTATCCAAATAGGCAGAGCAAATACGCTACAAACAGGTGTTTTTTTTGGTCTAACATTAGGACAATATAATACACTTTTCAATAGCTGTAACCCGTACTTTATATTGTAGAGGTGGAGGTTTCCCTCTAGCACCCTTAACCAGCACTATATCTTCTATAAATCAGAGCAGATAAACACAATCATAATGGCATGACACAACCTTGCAGCTCTTCAAGCCTGACATCTGTGAAGTCACAAGTTACATCAGGGAGAATATACGCTGACGGGTCACCTATTTCATATACCAACTGCAAAGGTAAGGGCAGATGGCTTATACAATGTTAGCAGGTTATGATTTCACACCTGTTCGCTAACAGTTGCAATGGAGACACGCCCACCAGATTGCGGAGGTTTGGTTATAATAAAGTCACCATTGCTGTCACATTCAACAATTGGAAACCCTATGTTGTCCCTGAAGTAGTATGAAATAACATGCTAGTGATGCTCTGCTTCAGACTCACCATCCATTAACTTTATTCCAGTCAGTAAAAATACCACCAGTGGCCTGGGCCCCACATTCCACCAAGTGACCTGCAAGACTGGAACAGAAAGTTAAGAATTTAGTAACAGACAAAGATAGAGTAACCTTCCTGCTGCCAGTTGGTCCAAGTCCCTTGCTGTCCATCCAAACTGCAGTACCAAAATGGATAATCTCAAATGCATAAAGATTTAAATACCAAACCTTGTGGATGAGAGGTCCAAGGGTTAGTGCAGAGTCAACACACCTGCCTGTCACAACCACTTCTGCACCATTGTTGAGAGCCTTTGCAATTGGAAATGATCTATTACAGGGAAAATGCACTAATACATATAATGATAATGCATTTGTGCTTGTTACCCTAGGTAGGCATTCATGCTCTGAAAAGTTGTTAGTGATGGTATTGTCTCATCATTGAACAAGCACTTGTCATGTACAGTTTCAATCTATGTAGTAAACAATTCTAATGATGATGATTTTTTCACAGAAACCCAAACTTTGTCCATGAGGTCATCACCAGTCACTGTAGCTATGCTCAAATCCACCCCTTGTTCTTTGGCCAATATTGCTAGTGCTTCACTGCACGCTAGCGGATTTACACCACCAGCGTTCGCCACAACTCTAATTCCTGAGAGTAATTTGGGAAACAAATAGACGAGGAATAAAAACATTACCTTTGTTCTTAATATCTATCAACAACGGTTTCATGCAAGTCTGCAAAAAGTCAGGTGTATAACCCATGTGCTAAGGGATGAAATAAGCACACAAAGACTCATGATTAAAATAAATAAATCCATCGCTCACAGGGAACTTTTGCTTAGTTGCAGTTAACAAGGACATAGTGATTTCTGAGAGATAATCCGCCACAAGAAAATCGATATCTCCGCGACTGACAAGCTGTGGGGCTGGTCAAATAATTGCACATTATACGTAGTGTTGTTCAACACCCAAGAATACAACACATACCAGATGTGGCCGTATCACCCCAGAACCCAGATGAACAACCAATTCTGACCGTTGGGCCTTTCAAATGATTTCGGTACAAGTGATTACTATTCCTAGGCAAAAAGCGAGCCATAACTGCGTTTCCACAATATTACACACCTAAATCATAATTAGACAATTCTAAATACGGTATCATTAAAAACACTGACCCTTAAAAGGACCTGGTCGATGGGCGGGAACTTTTTTGAACTACCGAAAAGGAGTAGTTCGGAAGTTTGCATTTATATTCATTTGGTGTGGGTTTACCAAGCGATTCAAAAGTAGGTTCCCACCCATACATTTCTAAGGGAAATTTTTGACTTTCTTAGCATCGAGGTGTTGATGAGACATGCAATATAAGCAAACCACTGCACACTTGGAAGATAGCAGTAACCACATCTCTATCTCTCTTTAATGCCACCCCGAGCATACCTGTATCGGTTTGGGTTTAACAAGCGATTCAAAAGTAGGTTCCTACCAATATATTTCTATGGGAAACCACCCATACATCTCTATGGGAAACATTGACTATCTTAGCAACGAAGTGTTGATGAGACATGCAATATGAGCAAACCACTGCACACATGGAAGATAGCAGTAACCACTCCTCTATCACTTTTTAATGCCAGCCCGAGCATACCTGCTTTGGTATGGGTTTACCAAGCGATTCAAAAGTAGGTTCCCACCCATACATTTCTATGGGAAATTTTTGACTATTTTAGCATCGAGGTGTTGATGAGACATGCAATATGAGCAAACCACTGCACACTTGAAAGATAGCAGTAACCACTCCTCTATCTGTTTTAATTGCCACCCCGAGCATACCTGCTTCGGTATGGGTTAACCAAGCGATTCAAAAGTAGGTTCCCACCCATACATTTCTATGGGAAATTTTTGACTATCTTAGCATCGAGGTGTTGATGAGACATGCAATATGAGCAAACCACTGAACACTTGGAAGATAGCAGTAACCACTCCTCTATCTGTTTTAAATGCCACCCCGAGCATACCTGCTTCGGTATGGGTTCACCAAGTGATTCAAAAGTAGGTTCCCACCCATACATTCCTATGGGAAACAACCCATACATCTCTATGGGAAATATTGACTATCTAAGCATCGAGGTGTTGATGAGACATGCAATATGAGCAAACCACTGCACACATGGAAGAAAGCAGTAACCACTCCTCTATCTCTTTTTAATGCCACCACGAGCATACCTGCTTTGGTATGGGTTTACCAAACGATTCAAAAGTAGGTTCCCACCCATACATTTCTATGGGAAATTTTTGACTATCTTAGCATCGAGGTGTTGATGAGACATGCAATATGAGCAAACCACTGCACACTTGAAAGATAGCAGTAACCACTCCTCTATCTGTTTTAATTGCCACCCCGAGCATACCTGCTTCGGTATGGGTTAACCAAGCGATTCAAAAGTAGGTTCCCACCCATACATTTCTATGGGAAATTTTTGACTATCTTAGCATCGAGGTGTTGATGAGACATGCAATATGAGCAAACCACTGAACACTTGGAAGATAGCAGTAACCACTCCTCTATCTGTTTTAAATGCCACCCCGAGCATACCTGCTTCGGTATGGGTTCACCAAGTGATTCAAAAGTAGGTTCCCACCCATACATTCCTATGGGAAACAACCCATACATCTCTATGGGAAATATTGACTATCTAAGCATCGAGGTGTTGATGAGACATGCAATATGAGCAAACCACTGCACACATGGAAGAAAGCAGTAACCACTCCTCTATCTCTTTTTAATGCCACCACGAGCATACCTGCTTTGGTATGGGTTTACCAAACGATTCAAAAGTAGGTTCCCACCCATACATTTCTATGGGAAATTTTTGACTATCTTAGCATCGAGGTGTTGATGAGACATGCAATATGAGCAAACCACTGCACAAATGGAAGATAGCAGTAACCATTCCTCTATCTGTTTTAAATGCCACCCCGAGCATACCTGCTTTCGCATGGGTTTACCAAGCGATTCAAAAGTAGGTTCCCACCCATACATTTCTATGGGAAATTTTTGACTATCTTAGCATCGAGGTGTTGATGAGACATGCAATATGAGCAAACCACTGCACACATGGAAGATAGCAGTAACCACTCTTCTATCTCTTTTTAATGCTACCCCGAGCATACCTTCTTCGGTATGGGTTAACCAAGCGATTCAAAAGTAGGTTCCAACCCATACATTCCTATGGGAAACCACCCATACATCTCTATGGGAAATATTGACTATCTAAGCATCGAGGTGTTGATGAGACATGCAATATGAGCAAACCACTGCACACATGGAAGATAGCAGTAACCACTCCTCTATCTCTTTTTAATGCCACCCCGAGCATACCTGCTTTGGTATGGGTTTACCAAGCGATTCAAAAGTAGGTTCCCACCCATACATTTCTATGGGAAATATTTGACTATCTTAGCATCGAGGTGTTGATGAGACATGCAATATGAGCAAACCACTGCACACATGGAAGATAGCAGAAACCACTCCTCTATCTGTTTTAAATGCCACCCCGAGCATACCTGCTTTGGTATGGGTTTACCAAGCGATTAAAAAGTAGGTTCCTACCCATACATGTCTAAGGGAAATTTTTGACTTTCTTAGCATCGAGGTGTTGATGAGACATGCAATGTGAGCAAACCACTGCACACTTGGAAGATAGCAGTAACCACTCCTCTATCTGTTTTAAATGCCACCCCGAGCATACCTGCTTCGGTATGGGTTAACCAAGCGATTCAAAATTAGGTTCCCACCCATACATTCCTATGGGAAACCACCCATACATCTCTATGGGAAATATTGACTATCTAAGCATCGAGGTGTTGATGAGACATGCAATATGAGCAAACCACTGCACACATGGAAGATAGCAGTAACCACTCCTCTATCTCTTTTTAATGCCACCCCGAGCATACCTGCTTTGGTATGGGTTTACCAAGCGATTCAAAAGTAGGTTCCCACCCATACATTTCTATGGGAAATATTTGACTATCTAAGCATCGAGGTGTTGATGAGACATGCAATATGAGCAAACCACTGCACACATGGAAGATAGCAGTAACCACTCCTCTATCTGTTTTAAATGCCAACTTGAGCATACCTGCTTTGGTATGGGTTTACCAAGTGATTCAAAAGTAGGTTCCCACAGATACATTTCTATGGGAAATTGTTGACTATCTTAGCATCGAGGTGTTGATGAGACATGCAATATGAGCAAACCACAGCACACTTGGATGATAGCAGTAACCACTCCTCTATCTGTTTTAAATGCCACCCCGAGCATACCTGCTTTGGTATGGGTTTACCAAGCGATTCAAAAGTAGGTTCCCACCCATACATTCCTATGGGAAACCACCCATACATCTCTATGGGAAATATTGACTATCTAAGCATCGAGGTGTTGATGAGACATGCAATATGAGCAAACCACTGCACACTTGGAAGATAGCAGTCACCACTCCTCTATCTGCTTTAAATGCCACCCCGAGTATACCTGCTTCGGTATGGGTTAAGCAAGCGATTCAAAAGTAGGTTCCCACCCATACATTTCTATGGGAAATTTTTGACTATCTTAGCATCGAGGTGTTGATGAGACATGCAATATGAGCAAACCACTGAACACTTGGAAGATAGCAGTAACCACTCCTCTATCTGTTTTAAATGCCACCCCGAGCATACCTGCTTCGGTATGGGTTGACCAAGTGATTCAAAAGTAGGTTCCCACCCATACATTCCTATGGGAAACAACCCATACATCTCTATGGGAAATATTGACTATCTAAGCATCGAGGTGTTGATGAGACATGCAATATGAGCAAACCACTGCACACATGGAAGAAAGCAGTAACCACTCCTCTATCTCTTTTTAATGCCACCACGAGCATACCTGCTTTGGTATGGGTTTACCAAACGATTCAAAAGTAGGTTCCCACCGATACATTTCTATGGGAAATTTTTGACTATCTTAGCATCGAGGTGTTGATGAGACATGCAATATGAGCAAACCACTGCACACTTGGAAGATAGCAGTAACCACTCCTCTATCTGTTTTAATTGCCACCCCGAGCATACCTGCTTCGGTATGGGTTAACCAAGCGATTCAAAAGTAGGTTCCCACCCATACATTTCTATGGGAAATTTTTGACTATCTTAGCATCGAGGTGTTGATGAGACATGCAATATGAGCAAACCACTGCACACATGGAAGATAGCAGTAACCACTCCTCTATCTCTTTTTAATGCCACCCCGAGCATACCTGCTTTGGTATGGGTTTACCAAGCGATTCAAAAGTAGGTTCCCACCCATACATTTCTATGGGAAATATTTGACTATCTTAGCATCGAGGTGTTGATGAGACATGCAATATGAGCAAACCACTGCACACATGGAAGATAGCAGAAACCACTCCTCTATCTGTTTTAAATGCCACCCCGAGCATACCTGCTTTGGTATGGGTTTACCAAGCGATTCAAAAGTAGGTTCCTACCCATACATGTCTAAGGGAAATTTTTGACTTTCTTAGCATCGAGGTGTTGATGAGACATGCAATGTGAGCAAACCACTGCACACTTGGAAGATAGCAGTAACCACTCCTCTATCTGTTTTAAATGCCACCCCGAGCATACCTGCTTCGGTATGGGTTAACCAAGCGATTCAAAATTAGGTTCCCACCCATACATTCCTATGGGAAACCACCCATACATCTCTATGGGAAATATTGACTATCTAAGCATCGCAGTGTTGATGAGACATGCAATATGAGCAAACCACTGCACACATGGAAGATACCAGTAACCACTCCTCTATCTCTTATTAATGCCACCCCGAGCATACCTGCTTTGGTATGGGTTTACCAAGCGATTCAAAATTAGGTTCCCACCCATACATTTCTATGGGAAATATTTGACTATCTTAGCATCGAGGTGATGATGAGACATGCAATATGAGCAAACCACTGCACACATGGAAGATAGCAGTAACCACTCCTCTATCTGTTTTAAATGCCACCTCGAGCATACCTGCTTTGGTATGGGTTTACCAAGTGATTCAAAAGTAGGTTCCCACCCATACATTTCTATGGGAAATTTTTGACTATTTTAGCATCGAGGTGTTGATGAGACATGCAATATGAGCAAACCACTGCACACTTGGAAGATAGCAGTAACCACTCCTCTATCTGTTTTAAATGCCACCCCGAGCATACCTGCTTCGGTATGGGTTAACCAAGCGATTCAAAAGTAGGTTCTCACCCATACATTCCTATGGGAAACCACCCATACATCTCTATGGGAAATATTGACTATCTAAGCATCGAGGTGTTGATGAGACATGCAATATGAGCAAACCACTGCACACATGGAAGATAGCAGTAACCACTCCTCTATCTCTTTTTAATGCCACCCCGAGCATACCTGCTTTGGTATGGGTTTACCAAGCGATTCAAAAGTAGGTTCCCACCCATACATTTCTATGGGAAATATTTGACTATCTAAGCATCGAGGTGTTGATGAGACATGCAATATGAGCAAACCACTGCACACATGGAAGATAGCAGTAACCACTCCTCTATCTGTTTTAAATGCCACCTTGAGCATACCTGCTTTGGTATGGGTTTACCAAGTGATTCAAAAGTAGGTTCCCACAGATACATTTCTATGGGAAATTGTTGACTATCTTAGCATCGAGGTGTTGATGAGACATGCAATATGAGCAAACCACAGCACACTTGGATGATAGCAGTAACCACTCCTCTATCTGTTTTAAATGCCACCCCGAGCATACCTGCTTTGGTATGGGTTTACCAAGCGATTCAAAAGTAGGTTCCCACCCATACATTCCTATGGGAAACCACCCATACATCTCTATGGGAAATATTGACTATCTAAGCATCGAGGTGTTGATGAGACATGCAATATGAGCAAACCACTGCACACTTGGAAGATAGCAGTCACCACTCCTCTATCTGCTTTAAATGCCACCCCGAGTATACCTGCTTCGGTATGGGTTAAGCAAGCGATTCAAAAGTAGGTTCCCACCCATACATTTCTATGGGAAATTTTTGACTATCTTAGCATCGAGGTGTTGATGAGACATGCAATATGAGCAAACCACTGAACACTTGGAAGATAGCAGTAACCACTCCTCTATCTGTTTTAAATGCCACCCCGAGCATACCTGCTTCGGTATGGGTTAACCAAGTGATTCAAAAGTAGGTTCCCACCCATACATTCCTATGGGAAACAACCCATACATCTCTATGGGAAATATTGACTATCTAAGCATCGAGGTGTTGATGAGACATGCAATATGAGCAAACCACTGCACACATGGAAGAAAGCAGTAACCACTCCTCTATCTCTTTTTAATGCCACCACGAGCATACCTGCTTTGGTATGGGTTTACCAAACGATTCAAAAGTAGGTTCCCACCGATACATTTCTATGGGAAATTTTTGACTATCTTAGCATCGAGGTGTTGATGAGACATGCAATATGAGCAAACCACTGCACACTTGGAAGATAGCAGTAACCACTCCTCTATCTGTTTTAATTACCACCCTGAGCATACCTGCTTCGGTATGGGTTAACCAAGCGATTCAAAAGTAGGTTCCCACCCATACATTTCTATGGGAAATTTTTGACTATCTTAGCATCGAGGTGTTGATGAGACATGCAATATGAGCAAACCACTGAACACTTGGAAGATAGCAGTAACCACTCCTCTATCTGTTTTAAATGACACCACGAGCATACCTGCTTTGGTATGGGTTTACCAAGTGATTCAAAAGTAGGTTCCCACAGATACATTTCTATGGGAAATTGTTGACTATCTTAGCATCGAGGTGTTGATGAGACATGCAATATGAGCAAACCACAGCACACTTGGATGATAGCAGTAACCACTCCTCTATCTGTTTTAAATGCCACCCCGAGCATACCTGCTTTGGTATGGGTTTACCAAGCGATTCAAAAGTAGGTTCCCACCCATACATTCCTATGGGAAACCACCCATACATCTCTATGGGAAATATTGACTATCTAAGCATCGAGGTGTTGATGAGACATGCAATATGAGCAAACCACTGCACACTTGGAAGATAGCAGTCACCACTCCTCTATCTGCTTTAAATGCCACCCCGAGTATACCTGCTTCGGTATGGGTTA